>CM065816.1:855000-1330000 GCA_033398695.1 Orobanche coerulescens
AATATGCATAAGTGTCTCATCCCCACTTTTACATACCTGACACAGCCCCGAGTTGGTGAGATGTCGACGTTGTCTCTCCACATTCGTCATCACCAATTGCTTTCCCGTGAGCCAGAGAAAGACACGAACCCGTTCCGTGGCTGTAACTTTCCAAATCCAATCAAAGAAGCATTTCATGTTCTGGTTTGGCGTGCCGTCTTCAATCAAACTCTTATAGGCCGAGCTCACAGTAAATTTGCCATCCGCACTGCCTCCCCAAGAAATTCTATCCTTCATCCCGGTGATTGTATCCACCACCCTTGATGCCAACTCCATTCTTGTATGCTCAGAAGTGTGTGGCGTTATTCTCTGCCAATCCCAACCCGCATTACCAACCCATAAATCTCTAACCTTCATATCGATGTGTCTCCTGGCAAATCACCAACTGCCGATTGGCACAGTGGTGTGAATGTGAGCCATTTATCGTGCCAGAAGCTAATATCACGGCCATTTCCGATGACCCAACTCATGCCCGGAATAATAACTTCTCGCAACCCGAGACCTACACTTCTCCATGTGGAGGACCATGTACCTTTTGCTTTCAACCAGTATGGATCTTTCACATGTTTTACTTTGTACTTGCTACGTAGTACTCTGGCCCATAGACCTTCTTTCTCATGCATCAGGCGCCACCCCATTTTAGCCAGCAGGGCCTGGTTCATTGGTTTAGCAGATCGGATCCCATAATCTATCTTTTAGTTACTTGTATAATTTGTTCGGATATTTCAAATACCCGACAGTAGAAATAGCTTGTTTTGCCCTTTGGCATATAGTAATATTCTTTTCTGTCCCAAGTTTAGTAACAACTCTTTTGATACCCAAATTGTCGAAATTGACCTTTACTCGAATAAAATTCGAGTCATATATTATAATTTCGAGTAATATAATTTCGAGTCAACTTCAAAAAAAACAATATCGAGGAAGGTTGAAAATATGGGTTACCGGAGTCCGAAAATTCGGGTTACACGAGTCCAATTCGTATCACCCGAATACAATTCGGGACATGTAAATAAAAAAAAAGTCTCCCGAATTCATTCGGGAGATGTAAAAAAAAAAAAAAAAATTCGGGTTACACGAGTCCAATTCGTGTCACACGAATTTTTTTTATACATCTCCCGAATGAATTCGGGAGACTTCTTTTTTTTTTTTTTTAAAAATCTCCCGAATTCAATCGGGAGACACCTTCTTCGTTTTTTTTTTTTTTATATCTCCGATTCGGAAGACCCTCTGGGTCTTTTTTTTTTTTTTAATCTCCCGAATTCATTCGGGAGACACCTTTTTTTTTTTTTTTTACATCTCCCGATTCGGGAGACCCTCTTTCTCTTTTTTTTTTTAATTTTCTATACATCTCCCGAATGAATTCGGGAGACCTCTTTTTTTTTTTTTCATCTCCCGATTTCATTCGGGAGACCCTCCTTTTTTTTTAATTCGGGTGAAACGAATTGGACTCGTGTAACTCGATTTTTTTTTTTTTACATCTCCCAAATGAATTCGGGAGACTTTTTTTTTATTTATATGTCCCAAATTGTATTTGGGTGACACGAATTGGACTTGTGTAACCCGAAATTTCGGACTCCGGTAACCCATATTTTTAACCTTCCTCGATATTGTTTTTTTTTAAGTTGACTCGAAATTTTGTTACTCGAAATTACAATATATGACTCGAATTTTATTCGAGTAAAGGTCAATTTCGACAATTTAGGTATCAAAAGAGTTATTCTTAAACTTAGACAAAAGAATATTCTTATATCTGAAAAGTAAGCAAGTTTTGCAGGAAAAATGGTATCCTATCAACATAAATAAATTAATCTTGCTTTTAAAATTTGACGTGACAGACTAGAGTTCTTTCGTATATCTAATCTAAGAGCATCTTCTACCTCATATCGATTTATTTTATTTTTTTCTTTCTCCACTATTATCAATAAATCTTGTTTAACTCCAATTTTTATAGTCCATATGTTACCCACATATTTTTATTAATATTATATTTTTCTCTTTTTTCTGTCCAGTTCAAAACTTAAGAAGAAGGTGGAGAGATTTATTGGCCACAAGTCTTCCATTTCGAATTGGGAGATTCAGATTCAAATTTTATTGCGACAAGAATTTTTAGTATGTATGAGGGTTATAACTGTTGTGGGAGGAATAATTATGTATAAATTTTTAAATTCATTACTGAAAAAAAAAAGGAAATAGGGGATGGGGAAGGAAGGATATGCACCACAATTTTGACGACCTGCTAAGGCATTACCCATTGATCTATTAAAAATCATCACCAACCCACCTTCTCAAATGTCAAGTCATGTAGAAGTCACCATCTTTGAAGATTTCTCCACCAACAATTGTTGAAGCCATCAACTTTGAAGTTGGAAACTTCATTCATTCATACCATCCTTTCACACTATGATTTCACACCACATTTACTCCTATAAATAGCAAAATATTTTGTTGATTTGTATCTCATCTCCAAGAGTGAGTTCAAAGAGTGAATAACAATCCAAGTTGAGATTGAGTGAGTTTTAGAGTTTTTATTTTGTGAGTTTGTAATTCTATTCTTGAGTGATAATAGAATAAATACTTTTCGCTCAAATTATCAGTAATTCACTATAATGATCCTTTGATATCTCAACAACTGGTATCGGAGAAAGGTTTTGGAGTGCTAGCCAGGAAGTGGCAAAGGAGCTGAAAATTTCGAGCTTTACAAAGGTGGTCGAAACTCAATTTTGAGGATACCGTTAGATTCCTCGCGTCGAGACAACTTCGGTGGTATTTTCAGAATACGTAACCGACGCGTCGAGTCAGACGGCCGTGAAAGAATTGTCTCAAGGTTGAAAACGATGAACAATACTTACTGCAAATAAATTTTCCAAAAATTACATACTGGTCCTTGAACATTTTGGAAGATTTTAATTCAGTCCCTAAACTTCTGAAATTTTTTATTTTGACCCCAAAACTTTCAATAATTGTACTTTCGGCCCCAGAAGCTTTGTTAATAAAATCATGGCTGATTTTACTACCTCTATTGAGAAGCTCAATAACAACAATTATGGGTCAGGAGCTATGATGCACGGATTCTTCGAAATTCACCAGTATGCAGTATCGGATACTGCATGGGTGCGGGTGCGATTCGCATGGGATTCGCCACGTGGCGAATCCGTGCAAAAAAAAAAAAAAAAAATCGGACTCGCGTATCCTTGCACAGGATACGCGCGTGGGAGGGTGCGTGGGTGTTTTTTTTTTTTAATTTTTAAAAAGTAAATCCAATAAACTAAAATACAAAAAGTAAATCATTTAATAAGTAATTACTTTTACCTTTAGCAGCATTCACGAACAACATCAGAAAGTTCCGCTGCTCAAAGCCATTTTGAATTGTTTTTTGTATGACTTGTTTTATGTATTTGAATTGGTTTTATGGTGATATTTGAAATGTTGTTTTTTATATTTAACAAGTACTTCCTCCGTTCTTTTATTATTGCAACATGTTGACTATTACACTGTTCACATACTCTCTTTTGACCATATTTTGTGATTTATAAATATGGAAACATATAATCATGTGAGATCTTGTTAGATTCATCTCCAAATATACTTTCAAAATATCAATTTCTTATAATTTTTAAAAATAAAAAATTGAATATATTAATAATCAAAGTTGTGCATTGGCAAGCGTGAAACTGCAAATGTTGTTGTTGTAAGAGAACGGAGGTAGTATTATATATAATAAAATATAAAATAAACAGAGGTATCCTTGCCGTATCGTACCATAACATTTTCAAAAAACCGTATCCCCGCACCCGTATCTGCCCGCACCCGCCCCCGCCCCCCTGCACCTGTGCAACATAGGCCAGGAGTACCCGTATGAAGTTTTACCTGCTCGGGCAGGACTATGGGTGTTCAAAACCGGATATCCGGACTTTCGGATATCCGAAAATTCGGATAGTAGATTTTGATATCCGATATCCGGAAAAAATATGAATTATGTTCGGATATCCATATATTCGAAAAAAATATTCGAATTTGGATATCAGATATCCGAATATCCGAAAAAAACTTCGGATATGGATATCGGATATCCGAATATCCGAATACCTTATATTATTTAAAATATAAAAAAATAAAAATTTTAAGATTTTTCGGATATCCGAATATCCGATTTTTCTGAAAAGTACTATCCGATATCCGAATCCGAAGTTTCGGATATCCGAACTTCGGATATCCAAAATTTCGGATATCCGAATTTTCGGATATCCGGAACTTCGGATTTTCGGATATTTCGGATTGGATATCGGATATTTTTGAACACCCCTAGGCAGGACTTATGGGATATCATGAACGGAGGTGAGACAACACCACCAAGGGAGGCCAAAAGCACAGACACAACCTCCGACATCTCAACCTCAACACCGGTATGACCAGATGCTGCACATCAAAGGCCAGCAGCCGACCCTGATGCTTTAAAGAAATGGAAGGTTAAGACAGGCAAAGCTATGTATGCCTTAACTGTACCTGTAGAAGATGAATTTCTCCAGCGGATCAAAGATGTCCGAACACCGAAAAAAGCTTGGGATACATTGGCGGCTATTTTCGCGAAGAAAAATGATGCAAAATTGCAAAGGCTTGAAAATGAGCTTTTGTCGCTCTCTCAGAGAAATATGTCTGTGAGTCAATATTTCTCAAAGGTGAAATCTCTTTGTGATGAGATTTCTAAACTAGATCATGAAAATGGCATTACACAAACGAGGATGAAAAGAATTATCATCCAATGATTGAAGCCGGAGTATAAGAGTATTATCACGGCAACTCGGGACTGGGCCACCGAGCCAACTTTAGCAGATCTGGAGAATTTGCTGATTAATGAAAAGGATCTAGACAAACCCATGTCTAGTCGACCAACCAATAGTGAAGAGACAGTCATTTTCACTAATAGAAGAGACAATCAAGGACGCGGACGAGGACGCGGTCGTGGTCGAGGACGAGGACGTGGTTTCAAGAGATTCAATAGTCAAGAAAGAGATGTTCGAGGAAACCAAGATAGAGGGTTCCATTTAGGGGGAGCTCGAGGAGCTCAACATAATCGAAATGGTCAGAACCGGTGGCAACAAAGGATCGTCAAAGTGATGAATGTTTCAATTGCGGCAAGAAAGGACATTATGCAAAAAATTGCTGGTCCAAGAGAATTGAAGGAAATGCAGCAACAACATCTAAGGACGAGGCTCCAGGAGAAGAAGATTGGGATTTCGAGACTTCCTTCTATGCTGAGGAGGTAAATACTGTTGATACACGAGGGAAAGGCCCAGGAGAGGAATTCGCACTTACTGCGGTATGTGAGCAGTTAGTCGATTACAAGAATGATTGGATCGTTGACTCTGGTTGTTCCAATCATGTGACCGGAGATGAGTTGAAACTTGTAAGTATGACCAAGTACAATGGAGATCGAGTTATTGTGACAGCTGATAACACACAATTACCAATAGCCCATGTTGGCAAGACACAACTGCCACAAAGGTACGGACATGAAGAAGTACAACTCGACAATGTCTATCATGTCCCAGGGATGAAGAAGAACCTGTTGTCAGTGTTAGGATTGTATACTGCAAAGCATACTTTATGCTTGTATTACCTAATTTCCCTGTTACTACCTATGAGGATATTAATTACATTTAATCACATGTTTTGTATATTAATTCACGTTATGGTTATGCAAATGAAATGTCTAATTATTTTATATTGTAGATAATGTGGTGTGTTGGTGTCACACGGAATATCACATTATCGGTGCCTTATAAAATAATATAATAGTTCACAACCTATATAATTATTAGACAAATTATATAAAAGGTTGTAGTGTATGCTTGAGAATAGTTGGTCTTGACTATTAGCATACATTAGCGTATGTGCATACGTTGAACTGGATCGAGGTGAGATAGTGTCTTCAGATCGATCGTAAGAAGAACGTAAATCTCGGATAACTATTATTTCTTAATTCTAAGTATATAATATTTAATTGTGTATTTATAATAATTATTGCTTTGATTTACCATAGGTGAGAGTCAAAATGATCGACTCAATAAGCCTCGTATCTTGGGCAATAATATTGTTTATACGACAGTTATTATTATTACAAGAAATCGTGTCCCAACTCGTGCGGGTTGATGATGTCCCCTTGAGGAGCTCGATAATGATTATTATATTAAACCCTGCAGGTGGATTTAATTCCAATATAATAATAAGGTTCGAGTGGTACTACTCTTGGATAAGATATTAATTAATTAAAGCTGTCAGTAACTTATAATTAATTAATGGACATTCGATATCTTAAACACGGGAAATAATATATTTAATAAGGAGCCCAATTTCGTAATTTGGGATTTTGGTAGGAAGTGCAATATCAACTTTTTAGTGGACTAAGTTGATATTAATAGATTCATCATATATTAGGAAGAGTCCTAATAAGGTAAGATGAATTAATTGGGAGTCCTTCCACAATCCTCCTTTAGATCCCTAGTAGTAGTCCAAGAGTCTATAAATAGGACAATGGGGAGGTTGGCCGATTTTATCATTGATATACACAAGAAATTTCGATTTTTCTTCTAAGTGTTTAATTGTGGATCTTGACTTGTGTCTTTGATTCCACAATTGAGAGAACACTTTAATTCTTGCTACACATCGGAATTACTTGAAGAAAAGAAAATCGAGAATTGTGAGGCATATTGTTTCGGCCGATCCCATAGGTGTCCAAACAAGATCCGGTAGCTCGTTGCCCACACAACGTCCGGTTCAAGGCGGATCATACTCTAGAAGATCTAAAAGTAGAAATACAAGGCGATCAAGACGGAAGTAACCAACACGCTTCAAAAAGTAATATCCTATGATCTTGGATCTAGATTAGGATATTTTAATTAATCAACATATTTAATTAATAAATAATAAATAATATTTAAATTGCTTATTAGTCTTAGTAATTAATTAATTAGCATGCCTACATAGATCTAATGCTCATAGATGTAACACCCTCAAGATTTTCGAGGTATATTACAGCGCCGTGAATCCCTATATGGGACCCACCAGGCTGAACAGCATCATACTCATCGACTCACATAAACGACAAACCAACACCATGTCATAAGGACGCAACACAGAATAAACCACCCGGTTCAACCGGTCAAACATAACATCATCAATCAACACAAACATAAAGGCAACAATACAATCCGGACGAACAAGAACTCTCAAGTACTCGAGTACAACTATTAGTTCAAAAGCCACAAATGATGAAAAGATAAAAAGACATTAAGACGTCACTTATGCACAATCATCACGCACGGCCATCATCCGTATCGTCCAATACCGCTCGTCTCGATGAACCTGACCTGAAATTCATAAAACGAATTTCCCCAAAACGGGTCCTCAGAGGGGTTAGCAACTACGCTAGTACAAGTAACCAAATGAACAATTTACATCTTACACATATAGTAATGCATGCAATAAAGAAAACCGTTCGAAAACACTCATTTCCGGAAATGCCGATATCAAAACACATTTGTAAAATTCACCACAATTAACCGTCGATCCACACCTCCGTGGACCCCTACCGAGACCCCGTCGGATCTAACCCGTAGTGGTTAAAAGCAAAGCTCGTCGATCCACACCTCCGTGGACCCCTACCGAGACCCCGTCGAGTCTAACCCGTAGTGAGCATACACACACACACACACAATTTCTCATACAAAACTACTATGTCAAGATTGTAAGTTCATAAGGATACTTGCCTCGATTAAATAGACGATGACACGAACGGAACGGAAGAATCAAGCACGACCACGAGGAACCGACGAGAATGAACCTAACGATTCGAATAGCACAATCACAACCACTTCTAAACGATCATGGAAATGGAATACACCCGGAAACCCGCCTACGATTCATGTATATTCATACAAAAATAACAACGAGGGCGGACCACAACCAAACCCTCTCGAATCCATAAAAATCCACAAAATATCCATGAATCCGTAGGAAAACTAACGATACTAACAATATTAATCGTATACATCATGAATCCACCAACGAAATGGAACTAATCGGAAGAAAATCCCAAAACCCCCAAATTAATCGAAATAGGTTTTAGAACATTACCTTTGGAGATTCAAGAACTAAGATCCGTAGAACACGCGTTAGATTGATTGCCCGAGCTACACTACCGAAGAGAAATGATGAAAATCGCCCCCAAGTTAAGAAATCGAGCGCTTCTCCCCTTCTCTCTCACTTCTCTCGCGATGCGTATGAAAATGGGGGAGGAGACGACCGATCTCGTCTAATAAGGACGAGGCTGCAAATACCGCCGTGTGCCGCGGCCGCACGCCAGGAAGTGTGCCACGACAGCCGAAAATCTACTCCTGTGTTTTAGCATTGTGCCGCGGCACGGCTGCGTAGCCGCGGCACACTGTCTGATTGGGTTTGGTCGCGGAAGACACACGAGTGTGCCGCGGCACCGGACAGTGTGCCGCGGCACTGCTCGCGCCGTGCCGCGGCACGGATGGGTGTGCCGCGGCACACGCATGATTGCCCGACCAACATTTGGAGAAATTTGTGTGCGGCGCACGCACTCGTGCCGCGGCCCACACCCCCTTTTGGGTCCCAAAATGATAAAAATGATCCTAAAGAGAATAAAACGATAGGAATCAATATTTGGGGACTAATAACACGAAATGGATCCACGGTAACCCAAAGCGGCGGTTTCGCACAACAATAACAAGAATATAGTTCAACGGTTTGACAGAAGGACACGCCGAAAAGTACACGAGGGTCACTACGATCGAGAAATACACCAAAACGAAATTACAAGGGAAAGAAAATACGGATATTACATTCTACCCCTCTAAAAATAAGTTTCGTCCGAAACTTAAGAAACAAACAACTCCGGTACCTAGCACGCATGCTATCCTCGGTTTCCCAAGTTGCTTCCTCGACACTGTGTCTCGACCACTGCACCTTGACCAAAGGTATGGTCTTATGCATCAATCGATTCTCACGAAGCTCCAAAATCTACAAAGGAAGCACCTCAAAAGTAATATCTTCACAATATCAATCTCGCCATAATCGATGACGTGACTAGGATCCGGACATATTTCCTCAATCGGGAAACATGGAAAACGCTATGAACATGACTCAAGGCCGGAGGTAACGCCAAACGGTACGCCAATTCACCCACTCGCTCGAGGATCTCAAAGGGTCCAATAAATCTCGGACTCAGCTTTCCTTTCTTCCCGAAACGAAAAACTCCCTTCGTCGGCGACACCTTTAGCAAAACGTGGTCTCCCACCTCGAATTCCAAAGGTCGACGACGGACATCGGCATATGACTTCTGTCGACTCTGGGCAGTCAACATCCGTTCTCGAATTAACTCTATCTTCCGCCTCGTCTCTAAAACGACATCCGGCTCGGTCCCGACCAAATCGGACGCCTCATTCCAACAAATCGGTGATCGACATCGCCGCCCGTAAAGTGCCTCATACGGTGCCATCCGAATCGACGCGTGCCAACTGTTGTTGTACGTGAATTCAATCGGCAAATGTTCCTCCGGTCACTATTCCAATCGAGAGCACAGCACGCAACAAGTCCTCGAACGTCTGGATAGTGCGCTCCGATTGTCCATCCGATCGGGATGGAAAGAGGTACTCAAATGTAAACGGTACCCAACGCCTTATGCACCGCCCGCCGAAGTGCGATACAAAACGGCCGTCACGATCCGAAACAATAGACTTCGGAGTACCGTGAAGTCTCACAATCCGCGCGATAAACACACGAGCTAACTTCTCCGGCCCCAAGTGTCCTTGATGCCCGTAAAATGTGCCGACTTGGTCGACGATCGACAATCACCCACACCATATTCATGCCCGACCTCGATCTCGGCACTCGTAATGAAATCCATCGATATATCTTCCCATTTCCATTCGAACGGAAGTGACGCAATAACTTGACCGGCCGATGCTCGATTTTGACCTGCGACAAGTCAAACATCTCGCTACAAACCGTGCGACCTCATCCTTCATATCATTCCACCAAATTCCTTCTTAAGTCCTTGTACATCTTACTCGAACCAGATGAACGGAGTAAGGTGTAGCATGGGCCTCCCGTAAAATATTCTGTCTCAACTCGAGTCGTTCGGCACACAAAGACGACTGAATCTCAAAACACCATCCTCGTGAATCACAAATCCAGAGACTTTCCTTTAAGAACGTTCTCTCGGATTTGAGTAATCATCGGATCCTCTAATCGCTTGACTTAATTTCATCGATCAAAGACGAAACCTCCAGCACGAAGTTGCCCGACGGCTCCAGGCAACAAAACTTCAACATCTAACTCGATTAAAGATCGCCGAAGCTCGAACTGAGACGTAAGGATCTCAAGCGATCGCAATGCAATCGGTTTCCGACTCAAGGCGTCGGCCACGACGTTCGCCTTGCCCGGATGATAAAGGATTTCGAGGTCATAATCCTTAATCAACTCTAACCACCTCCTCTGCCTCATATTCAACTCCCGCTGAGTAAATATGTATTTCAGACTTTTATGATCGGTAAAAATCTGACATGCAGAGCCGAAAAGATAATGACGCCAAATCTTGAGCGCAAAAACGACTGCCGCTAACTCCAAATCATGAGTAGGGTAGTTAAGCTCATACGGCCTCAACTGTCTCGATGCAAAGGCAATGGTCTTACCGTGCTGCATTAATACGCACCCAAGACCCCGACCAAGCATCGCTATAAACGGCAAAACCCTCGTTACCACATGGCAACGCCAAAACCGGGGCTGAAGTCAAACGCTTCTTCAGCTCCTCAAAACTCGATCGCTCTCGTCATTCCGCACGAACCTCTCGGATTACGGAGCAATCTGCGTAAGTGGCCGAGCCGCTGAGAAACGCTCGACGAACCTACGGTAGTAGCCGCCTAAACCCAAGAAACTACGGAGCTCTTTCACATTCTTGGGCGGTGCCCAATCCAACACGGCCTCAATCTTCGGATCCACACGAACCCCTCGGTGAAATCACGTGACCTAAAAACATCACTTCCTTCAGCCAGAACTCACATTTCGAGAACTTTGCATAGAGTTGCTCGGTCCTCAAAATGTTTAATACTACCCGCAAATGATGGGCATGCTCTTCCTCATTCTTCGAATAAATAAGAATATCGTCAATAAAGACGACGACACACTTATCCAAATACTCGATAAAAACTTTGTTCATCAACTGCATGAACACCGCCGGCGCATTAGTTAACCCGAAAGGCATAACTACAAACTCATAATGTCCGTATCTCGACCGAAAAGCTGTCTTCGGCACATCGGACTCTCTCACCCGGAGCTGATAGTACCCCGATTTCAAATCAATTTTCGAGAATACCGTAGCTCCCTGCAACTGATCGAACAAGTCATCAATTCTCGGCAAAGGATACTTGTTCTTGATGGTCACCTTGTTTAGTTCGCGATAGTCGATACACAAACGTAGTGAACCATCCTTCTTCCGCACAAACAGGACCGTTGCGCCCCAAGGCGAGGCGCTCGGTCGAACATACCCCGACTCAAGAAGCTCGCTCAACTGCTTCTTCAACTCGCCATCTCTGAAGGTGCCATGCGATACGGCGCCTTCGAAATAGAGCCGCGCCCGGCTCTAACTCGATAGCAATCTCCACATCACGATCCGGTTGCAGTCCCAGTAACTCGTCAGAAATACATCAGAAACTCATTAACGACTGGAATCGACGAAAGCTCGACTCCACCATCCCCGCCTTCAAGGCATAGCACCAATAACCAAGACATCCCTTTCGCATGAGACTCATCGCCTTCAAGGCATTAATGACGAATTTCTGTTTCCCCTCTTTCGCCCCGCGAAAGAGTGCTCGTGATCCTCGGCTAACATAGTGATGATTCTCGTGCGGTAGTTCATGATCGCACCATGCCGCTCGAGCTAGTCATCACCAAGAATCAAATCCTCACCCTCGATACTCACAACAATAAGATTAGAGGGCCAAGTCCTCTCACAAATAAGCACGAGCAGCCTCGAACCTCCCGATCACCAACGATCCTATCACCGCTAGGAAGCTTAACGATGAAGGGCTCACAAGGCGTCAAACATCGAGACTCAAACGGCGCACATAATCCGGAGATATGAACGAATGCGTAGCACCTAATCGAAAAGCACACCGACAGATGAGAAAGAATATAAACGGTAACTGCCGCCACTCAGAGCCGGGTCATCGGTCTTCCGCATCTCATAAACCCGCGGATGGGCGAGCCGACACCGGAAGCTCCCCTTAGAGGGTCGACCCGACCTCTCCCGACTAGCACTCGGCGGAGACCGAGGAGTAAACGATCCTCGATTCACACTTGGTTCCCTAGGCGCTGGAATGGAAGCCCGGCACCAAGAATTTTCTCCCTCTCGGACAGAAGCGGCTTTGTGGCCTACTGCCACACCGATTACACGTCGAAAGGGCTCAAACAAGTACGACCGATGTGGCCCGTGACCACAATTGAAACACTTCACATCACGAAAAGGAGCACCGGTAGTTCCACGAGGACCCCCCCCGAGAACTGGACCACCACCGGCTGGGAAGTTAGCAGATTGGGATCTCTGCGACCCCCACTCTTGTGGCCCGAAAAGTTCCCAGCGGACTTCGCTTCTTACTCTCGCGGGCCGCCTCACTCGCCGTCACGGACATATCATAAGCAAGGGCCCTACTCGATAATCCTTCAATGTAGTGCATACGAGCCCCGACATATAGTCCCGAATCGGCAACTTCATCCGTCTGGAGAAATGGAAAATCTTGTCACTCTCCTCGACAACTTGGGTCTTCACATAACCCAACTCTTTGTTAAAATCAGCAATAGCTTGAGCTACGGGGATATCCCGTGGTTGAGCATCATAAAAGCATGTACCCGAGCTCGTCTGATCGCCACGGCAATATTCGATCTCCATCAACTCTTGAAACTCACCACGGCAGATGGTCTTTGGGCCCAACGGCCTCCCACCACCAGAAGGCCCCGGGAGAAAATATTGAGCAATAGGGACTCTACGTTCCTCGAGACGCTTAGTGGCAACGAAGACCTTAGATATCTCCTTGATCCACCCTTCCACCCAATCGGGTCTCAAGCTCCCAAACCGAGGAGGATGCATCTTGATGACATCTTGGAGCCATCGGTCCGCTCCGCCCGATTAGCATGGGCTCGATCCGGCCTCAACCGCCCGAGCTATTGCCGCCATTTGGTTCACCATCTGCTGCATAACGGCCGCAATACCAAGATCGGCACGCTCACGAGAAGAAGCATGGCTATGACGGTCGCCGATCGCCGGCTCCCGAAGACTGTGACGTGGTCGCCCCACCGGCTGCCCCACGTCCCCGGCCGCGTCCACGACCACGACCGCGACCACGACCTCTTCCAGCATCCATACTGGAGTTAAATAAGTAGCAAAAGCCATACGAGGGTAAGTACGAGAGAAGAACAATCACAAGTCGAGAATCAAAGGTACGATACAAGGAAATAATGAACAGAGGAAGGAAAACTTACGGACACTGGTAGTACCGGAATCATGGCAGCGTGACGATGATGTGCAAAACAAAACACCACAAGACCCAATAAACCGACAAGCCTAGGTATCCATAAACCTAGAGCTCTGATACCATTTTCTGTAACACCCTCAAGATTTTCGAGGTATATTACAGCGCCGTGAATCCCTATATGGGACCCACCAGGCTGAACAGCATCATACTCATCGACTCACATAAACGACAAACCAACACCATGTCATAAGGACGCAACACAGAATAAACCACCCGGTTCAACCGGTCAAACATAACATCATCAATCAACACAAACATAAAGGCAACAATACAATCCGGACGAACAAGAACTCTCAAGTACTCGAGTACAACTATTAGTTCAAAAGCCACAAATGATGAAAAGATAAAAAGACATTAAGACGTCACTTATGCACAATCATCACGCACGGCCATCATCCGTGTACTGGTCCAGCGCCCGCTCGTCTCGATGAACCTGACCTGAAATTCATAAAACGAATTTCCCCAAAACGGGTCCCCAGAGGGGTTAGCAACTACGCTAGTACAAGTAACCAAATGAACAATTTACATCTTACACATATAGTAATGCATGCAATAAAGAAAACCGTTCGAAAACACTCATTTCCGGAAATGCCGATATCAAAACACATTTGTAAAATTCACCACAATTAACCGTCGATCCACACCTCCGTGGACCCCTACCGAGACCCCGTCGGATCTAACCCGTAGTGGTTAAAAGCAAAGCTCGTCGATCCACACCTCCGTGGACCCCTACCGAGACCCCGTCGAGTCTAACCCATAGTGAGCATACACACACACACAATTTCTCATACAAAACTACTATGTCAATATTGTAAGTTCATAAGGATACTTGCCTCGATTAAATAGACGATGACACGAACGGAACGGAAGAATCAAGCACGACCACGAGGAACCGACGAGAATGAACCTAACGATTCGAATAGCACAATCACAACCACTTCTAAACGATCATGGAAATGGAATACACCCGGAAACCCGCCTACGATTCATGTATATTCATACAAAAATAACAACGAGGGCGGACCACAACCAAACCCTCTCGAATCCATAAAAATCCACAAAATATCCATGAATCCGTAGGAAAACTAACGATACTAACAATATTAATCGTATACATCATGAATCCACCAACGAAATGGAACTAATCGGAAGAAAATCCCAAAACCCCCAAATTAATCGAAATAGGGTTTTAGAACATTACCTTTGGAGATTCAAGAACTAAGATCCGTAGAACACGCGTTAGATTGATTGCCCGAGCTACACTACCGAAGAGAAATGATGAAAATCGGCCCCCAAGTTAAGAAATCGAGCGGTTCTCCCCTTCTCTCTCACTTCTCTCGCGATGCGTATGAAAAATGGGGAGGAGACGACCGATCTCGTCTAATAAGGACGAGACTGCGCAAATACCGCTTCGTGTGCCGCGGCACAGGCCGAAAATCTACTCCCAGGTTTTAGCATTGTGCCGCGGCACAGCCTGCGTGTGCCGCGGCACACGGTACAGTTGGGTTTGGTCGCGGAAGACACACGAGTGTGCCGCGGCACCGGACAGGTGTGCCGCGGCACTGGCCTGGCGCTGTGCCGCGGCACCGGATGGGTGTGCCGCGGCACATGCATGTGCCCGACCAACATTTGGAGAAATTTGTGTGCCACGGCGCACGCACCTCGTGCCGCGGCCCACACCCCCTTTTGGGTCCCAAAATGATAAAAATGATCCGGAAAGAGAATAAAACGATAGGAATCAATATTTGGGGACTAATAACACGAAATGGATCCACGGCAACCCCGAAACGGCGGTTTCGCACAACAATAACAAGAATATAGTTCAACAGTTTGACAGGAAGGACACGCTGAAAAGTACACGAGGGTCACTACGATCGAGAAATACACCAAAAACGAAATTACAAGGGAAAGAAAAATACGGATATTACAATAGATGCGTAAAAGGCTATCATCAACTTTATCAAACTTCGCTTCCGCTGCGTTTTACTTTCCAACAATTGGTATCGGAGACGGATTTTTAGGCTTTTGCTATTTTAATTAATTTTAGTGATTAATTGATAGCAATTTAAATATTCATATATTTTGATGTTGGAATATTTTGCTAGATGTGTTTTTGCAGGTGATATGATCCAATTATCATGGTTTATATGAATGGTGTATTTATTTATTTATTTTTTTTATTAATTATGCAATTGTTGGTTTGACCCGTTTTTTGAGGCATGTAATGGTTTTTCCCGTGAGAAAATCCGCGGGTAGTTCTAGGTGGTTTTATTTTTCGTGTAATCTTGATGTAATTTCGATGTATTTTATTTCGTATAAAATTGTAATCGAATTCGGAAAAGACGGGATCACGAAGAAATAGAGCATAACCGGATCTTTGGCAAGCGGCCGAATGTGCAATGACGGCCGCTGAAAGCAAGACACGGCCGCCGCTGAAAGCGGCTACCCGATGCGCTGAAGCGGCAAGATGGTCGGTTATTTGGTTCGGCCGGTTGTCCGATTTTGGTCGTCCGTTTTTCGCCACGCTTCGTTGCGTCCATTGAAGTCGGGATTTAAAATTAACTTTTTTTTATGCAATTAATTTTGCATAAAAGTGAAATTTTAATTTTGAAAATCCACGGCCCGTCCGGGGAGGAGCGACGAGATGCTTGATTCAGTGGGAGAGATCGAGTCGAAGATTTTCTCGGATTCAACTCAAGGAAGAAGACCATGATAATTGGATAAATTTAATTATTCATGCTTTATTTTTGGTTTTATTGTTTTGATGTATGGCATGTATGGATGTATGCGTGATATGTTTCCTTGCATGTTAGGACGATAAAATTAAAAACCTTAAGGCTAAAATAACTAAGTGATTAAATTGATTTATTTTTTTAAAATAAAATCAAATTGGCCTCCATAATTAATTTAAATTGTGAAGTAATTAGCATGCACGTTGACATTAGAGTCTTCCTCCATATCGGATGTGCTAATTATAGGTCTACTAGTTTTAAATTTCAAAATGATAACATAAGGTAAATATTACTTTTTATGATAGGACCTCTCCATCTGTAGGACTATTATTTAAAAGATAATATTTTAAGGATGTTAAATTATGGTGTTCACTTAGGTGTATTAATTAATAAGCTCCTCATCGGAGTCTATGTTAATTAATACATGGCCAAGAAGAACCAACTATTAATTTTACTTGTCATAACGTAATTTGACTAGATAGTAAAATTAAAGACGTAAAACTCTACTTGAAAGATGTGTGTGTAAACGTCCACACGATCGTGGCTTGCATGTGCGGATTTTTCGAGGTGTTGGTTGCTAGCATATATTGTGTTTTGAGGTTTTTCGATATATTTTGCTATGCATTATGTGATGGATGTTTTTAATTTTTATTCTCAGATGCCTTTCAATCCACTAGCTGTTATTCTCAAAGAAAATAAACTAGATGGCACTAACTTTGCCGATTGGAAAAGAAATCTTGACATTGTCCTGACTGCTGAGGAGCATAAATTTGTCTTAATCGAGGAGAGCCCTCTAGAACCAGAACCGGATGCCACTCCCGAAGAGTTGGCTGAATTTCGAAAATGGAAAAAGTCTGATGAGATGGCTCGCTGTTACATTTTGGCTTCACTGACAAATGTATTGCAGCATCAGCATCAGACGATGGGTTCGGCCGCGGAAATGATGAAAAGTCTCACCGAGATGTTTGGTCATCAGAACCGGGCGGCTAGACAAAATGCTATGAGGGTATTGATGACAACCCAAATGTCCAAGGGACTCCATGAGGGATCATGTTCTCAAAATGATGTCTCATTTGAGCAGGCGAGCATACTTGGGGCTACTATCGATGCGGAAACGCAGGTCGATATTATCTTAGGCAGCTTACCTAGAAGCTTTGAGCAGTTCCGCCTTAACTACAATATGAATCGTAGGACATATAGTTTGGCGGAACTTCTGACAGAGCTTCAGTCTGCTGAAGGTCTCTTCAAACAAGGTTATCATCAGATTCTTGCGGCAACCGGTGCTACTTCTTTCAAACCCAAATGGGGAAAGAAGAAGAAGCAGGTTGGCTAGAAGCAAGTGGCAACCCTCAAGGTGAAAAGCAAGGCTCCTCACCCCGAGGCGAACAAAAAGCCAAAGGGAAAGTGCTACAAGTGCGGTCAGAAAGGACATTTTAAAGCGGACTGCCCTGCTCTTAAGAAAAGTATGTCTCGTGCACTAGTAGTCAAAACATGTTTGGCAGCTTGTTCTTCCACTTCGTGGATAGTTGATTCAGGCTCCACTGATCATGTTTGCTTTGACTCGCATGGTTTTCAGGTAACCAAGCAGCTTAGTGCGGGCGAGATTACCATCAACTGGGGCGATTATTCCAGGCTTATGGCTGTTGCAGTGGGAGTCGTGCAGTTGAAGATTAATGATAAATTATTAGTTCTCAATAATGTATTATTAGTACCGGATTTTAGAATAAATTTAATTTCGGTTTCTAAATTAAAAAGCGATGGTTATTCAGTTTCTTTTGATGATGATGATGATGATGATGCCATTATTAAGAAAAGAAGCGGTGAATATATTTGCAAAGGTACTTTTAATGATGGACTATATATCGTTAATACTGCACAAACTCCTATGCATAAATCACTTAACTCTTTGTCTAAACCTAAAAAGAGAAAAGAACCTTCAAGCATAAACCAAACATATCTGTGGCATTTACGGTTAGGACATGTAAACCTTGGAAGGATTCAAAGATTGGTAGATGATGGCCCATTGGATGATCTCCAAGTTGAGTCATTTCCAATTTGTGAATCGTGTCTGGAAGGTAAAATGACCAAAAGGGTTTTTAAAGCAAAGGGAAACCGTGCTCAGAATGTGTTAGAATTGGTTCATACGGATGTATGTGGTCCAATGAATATCCAGGCTAGGGGTGGTTTCGAATACTTCATCATGTTTATAGATGATTATTCGAGATATGGATACATCTATTTGATACGACGTAAGTCTGAAGCCTTTGACAAGTTCAGAGACTTCAAGGCTGAAACGGAGAAGCGTCATGGGAAGAGTATCAAGTCGCTACGATCTGATCGTGGTGGCGAATACCTTAGTGGAGAGTTTTTGGATTTCTTGGCGAATGAGGGGATTTCATCCCAGCTCAACGCGCCAGGAACTCCACAACAAAATGGTGTGGCTGAAAGAAGGAATATGACTCTTTTAGAAATGGTTAGATCAATGATGAGTTATTCAGATTTACCTATTTCTTTTGGGGATACGCCTTAGAAACAGCGGCGTACATTCTAAACCTGGTGCCTTCGAAATCAGTTCCAAAAATACCCACAGAACTGTGGAGTGGGCATAATCCCAATCTAGGACATGTTCGGATTTGGGGTACTCCAGCACATGTGCTGAATAAGGAAGTTGATAAGTTGGCATCTCGTACAGAAGTGCGAGTGTTTGTAGGATACCCTAAGGGAACGAATGGTGGCTTGTTCTATAGTCCCCAGGATTAGAAGGTCATTGTTAGCACCAATGCCCGATTTCTGGAAGAGGATTATATGATTAGTCACAAGCCCATGAGCGAGATAATTCTGGAAGAGCTGAGGGGCGAGACTCCGTCTATACCAATCGTACAAGCGCCAACTAACACTGCACCACGTATCGATTCTGAAACTTTTACACCAACTCAGGATTTGCCTCGTCGTAGTGGGAGGGTTGTTCGTCAGCCCGAACGATTCATAGGCATGGGAAAGTCTTCGGACTCAATCCCAGGCGAAGATGAATCAGTTCTCTGGACCTATAAGGAGGCAATCCAAGATAAAGATGCTGACTCCTGACAAGAAGCAATGGAATCAGAAATGGGATCTATGGATTCCAATCAAGTGTGGGAGCTAGTAGAGCTACCTGATGGTGTACAAGCTATTGGGAGTAAATGGGTCTACAAGCAAAAGAAAGGACGTGATTTGAAGGTTGAAACCTTCAAAGCGAGGCTTTTTGCAAAAGGTTACACTCAGAAAGAGGGTATCGATTATGATGAAACCTTTTCGCCGGTAGCCATGCTTAAGTCAATCCGGATTCTTTTAGCTATAGCTGCGCATTTGGATCTCGAGATTTGGCAGATGGATGTCAAGACTGCATTCTTGAATGGGAGTCTAGACAAGGAAATCTATATGCGCCAAGCAGAGGGATTCATTGCTAAAGGAGAAGAGCACTTGGTGTGCAAACTTAAGAAATCCATTTATGGACTTAAGCAAGCATCTAGATCTTGGAACACTCGTTTTGACGAAGTAGTCCAGTCATATGGATTCGTCCAATGTCCGAGTGAGAGTTGTGTGTATAAGAAATGCGATGGAAACGTGTTGGTGTTTCTTGTACTGTATGTAGACGATATTCTTCTGATTGGAAACAACGGGAAGGAATTGTCGGACGTACGGGTATGGCTATCTGAGCAGTTCGATATGAAGGATCTAGGAGAAGCAGGACACATCCTTGGAATCAGGATCTTTCGTGATTGGAATAAGAGGATGTTGTGCTTATCCCAGGCATCCTATATCGATACAGTGGTGAAGCGGTTTAGCATGGAGAATTCCAAGAAAGGTTTTCTACCTTACATGCATGGAATTCAACTATCTAAGAACATGTGTCCTAATACACAAAAGGAGATAGATGACATGAAGATGGTCCCTTATGCATCTGCTGTGGGAAGTCTCATGTATGTTATGCTTTGCACTAGACCAGATATCTGTCATGCCGTGGGCATGGCTGCTAGATATCAGTCGAACCCAGGACCAGGACACTGGATTGTTGTCAAGCACATACTCAAGTACCTGAGAAGGACTAGAGAGTACATGCTTGTATATCAATCAGACGACCTGTTTCCGGTGGGTTACACTGACTCATATTTTTCATCGGACAAAGAAAAGTCCAAGTCTACTTCGGGTTATGTGTTTAGCCTGGGAGGTGGAGCCATTAGTTAGAGGAGTGTGAAGCAGAAATGCATCTCGGACTCTACCATGGAAGCCGAGTACGTGGCAGCCTCTGAGGCAGCCAAGGAGGCAGTGTGGCTCAAGTACTTCCTGCAGGACTTAGATGTGATTCCCGATTTTCCAGAGGGTATTACACTTTATTGTGATAATACTGGTGCAGTCGCAAATTCGAGGGAACCACGAGCCCATCAGGCAAGTAAACATATCAACCGCAAGTACCACATCATACGACACTTCATAAAGGAAGGAGACGTAGTTGTATCCAGGGTTGCATCGGAAGATAATCTTGCTGACCTTTTCACGAAAGGCCTACCTTCAAAAGTTTTTGAAAGGCATGTGGAAGGAATGGGATTACGGTGTATGGCAGCATTGCTTTGAGTATAAGTGGGAGAAATGAGAGACTATGTAATATAGTAGTATACTTAAAAGCATGCTTTGAGTATAAGTGGGAGATTGTTAGGATTGTATACTGCAAAGCATACTTTATGCTTGTATTACCTAATTTCCCTGTTACTACCTATGAGGATATTAATTACATTTTAATCACATGTTTTGCATATTAATTCACGTTATGGTTATGCAAATGAAATGTCTAATTATTTTATATTGTAGATAATGTGGTGTGTTGGTGTCATACGGAAGATCACATTATCGGTGTCTTATAAAATAATATAATAGTTCACAACCTATATAATTATTAGACAAATTATATAAAAGGTTGTAGTGTATGCTTGAGAATAGTTGGTCTTGACTATTAGCATACATTAGCGTATTTGCATACGTTGAACTGGATCGAGGTGAGATAGTGTCTTCTGTATTGACTGTAAGAAGAACGTAAATCTCGGATAATTATTATTTCTTAATTCTAAGTATATAATATTTAATTGTGTATTTATAGTAATTATTGCTTTGATTTACCATAGGTGAGAGTCAAAATGATCGACTCAATAAGCCTCGTATCTTGGGCAATAATATTGTTTATACGACAGTTATTATTATTACTAGAAATCGTGTCCCGACTCGTGCGGGTTGATGATGTCCCCTTGAGGAGCTCGATAATGATTATTATATTAAACCCTGCAGGTGGATTTAATTCTAATATAATAATAAGGTTCGAGTGGTACTACTCTTGGATAAGATATTAATTAATTAAAGCTGTCAGTAGCTTATAATTAATTAATGGACATTCGATATCTTAAACACGGGAAATAATATATTTAATAAGGAGCCCAATTTCGTAATTTGGGATTTTGGTAGGAAGTGTAATATCAACTTTTTAGTGGACTAAGTTGATATTAATAGATTCATCATATATTAGGAAGAGTCCTAATAATGTAAGATGAATTAATTGGGAGTCCTTCCATAATCCTCCTTTAGATCCCTAGTAGTAGTCCAAGAGTCGATAAATAGGACAATGGGGAGGTTGGCCGATTTTATCATTGATATACACAAGAAATTTCGATTTTTCTTCTAAGTGTTTAATTGTGGATCTTGACTTGTGTCTTTGATTCCACAATTGAGAGAACACTTTAATTCTTGCTACACATCGGAATTACTTGAAGAAAAGAAAATCGAGAATTGTGAGGCATATTGTTTCGGCCGATCCCATAGGTGTCCAAGCAAGATCCGGTAGCTCGTTGCCCACACAACGTCCGGTTCAAGGCGGATCATACTCTAGAAGATCTAAAGGTAGAAATACAAGGCGATCAAGACGGAAGTAACCAACACGCTTCAAAAGGTAATATCCTATGATCTTGGATCTAGATTAGGATATTTTAATTAATCAACATATTTAATTAATAAATAATAAATAATATTTAAATTGCTTATTAGTCTTAGTAATTAATTAATTAGCATGCCTAAATAGATCTAATGCTCATAGATGCGTAAAACGCTATCATCAACTTTATCAAACTTCGCTTCCGCTGCGTTTTACTTTCTAACAGTCAGTACCACAATTAACTGCTTCAGGTAATTATGTGTTGTTTGGCCCGAACGATGTGAAAGTGCATCGTGAATTGAAAGTCATAGGTACATCGTTCGTGGAAGGACAAAAAATAAAGGTTATCTATGTGATGTCCGCTGAAGAAGCCTACGTTGAGAAAGCTAGGAGAAGTGATACTGGAGACCTATGGCATGCACGACTTGGACATGTCAATTATGGCAAACTGAAGATTATGATGCAGAAGTCCATGCTGAAGGGACTTCCTCAACTTGAGATCCAACATGATATTGTGTGTGCTGGATGTCAATATGGCAAGGCACATCAACTGTCTTACAAAGAGTCAAAGTTCAGAGCAAGAGAGCCATTGGAATTAGTCCACTCAGATGTGCTCGGGAAGATCAAACAAAAGTCAACAAGCGGTTATCAATATCTGATAACCTTTATTGATGATTTCTCAAGGTATGTATGGGTATATTTCTTGAAGCATAAAGATGAAGCTTTTGAAAAATTCAGGAAATTCAAGGATACGGTAGAATGTGAGTTTGGGAGGAAGATCAAGTGCCTCCGTACTGATAATGGAGGAGAATACACTTCAAATGAATTCAACAACTACCTCAATGAATGCAACATCCGAAGGCAACTGACTTGTGCAAAAACTCCACAAAAAAATGGAGTAGCGAAGAGGAAGAACCGCCACCTAGCAGAGACATGTAGAAGTCTTTACATGCAAAGAATGTTGATACAAGATTTTGGGCAGAATGCATGAAGACAGTAGTCTATATCACCAACAGGCTACCACAACCGAGGCTGGAATTTATTTCACCATTTCAGAAATTATATAATGTAAAACCAACAGTGAATTATTTTCGAGTGTTTGATTTTGTATGTTATGTGTTTATTGCAGATGAAGATCGCAGCAAGTTCGACAAGAAAGTTGTCTGCTGCATATCCGTTGGATATGATGAACAAAAGAAAGGCTGGAGATGCTGCGATCCAAATAAAAACAAGATCTATATCTCACGAAATGTTGTATTCGATGAGGCATCTTCATGGTGGGCAAACAAGGTGGCATTACCAGATACACATGAGCTGCAAGAAAAGCTACAAACCAAGTTGCAGCTACATTTCTCTCAAGACAACAATGACATAGAAGAACCAAGATCCCCGTCGGATCAAGTTGAGGTACGGTCCAAATCAAGAAGCCCTTGGAGAACAGGTGTACATGAAACCCCAAATGAAGTGCAGACTTGTAACACCCCAAACTAGGCGGATATTACAGTGCCGTGAATCTCCGACTGGGACCCACCAGGCAAGTGAAAATGATGAATTAAATAATATAATTGTAGTACCGAACCACATTATATTACCAAGTACTTCGATGAGGAGTTTAAGTACAACACACCAGGACAACACCGAATACTAGTATATTTTATATGAAGATAAAATACACCACCCTGAATAAATAAACATCTCAAAAAGAATTTGCAGCGGAAAATACAATTGACGGAAATGACTAAAATGACTGAAACAAACGGAATGACTGGGCCCCCCTACTAGTATCACTGGAACTCCTCGCCGTCAACATGCTCTTCTCGTGCCTTTGCCTTGCCGTGACCTGAAAACAAAATCCCCCAACGGGGTCAGTTACACAGAACAACAATCCTCAAGGGTTGAAATTACACAATCATGATATATCTGAAGTTATGAAATATCCTTAGTTATGAATTACGCTGAAGAGGAGTATCATAGTACGCCCGTAGTGTTCTGTGCAAGTGTACAAGACGGATGACCGGACACACCCGTCCTTGTACCTAATTAGTCTCACGGAGGTAATCGTTACCGTGTGCACAGTCCAATGTATCACTCTCAATACATGGCCATCATGTGCCCGACTAAAAATTCCACACATCCGCACCCGGCCACGCAATATGAACCCAGAAGGTCATATGAACGAGAATGACCATAATGAATATCAATGAATAATAATAATCTGACAAAGTCAAGAATGACTCACCGATATGAAAGTGATAATGAAGTGATTGATAGTTTCAATGAAATGATTGAACCGCTGGTTCCTCGCTAATGAAGTGATTATTCGACAATTACAAGTCTCAATATGATTAATACAATGATGAATGAGTTATGATTATGAATGATCAACAACAAAAGGAATGAATATCCTTTTAACCGAGTAAGAATCAACTTACACAATACCGATGACAATGTCCTTCCACGAACAACGTCCTAATCGAGATACCGGTCGCTCGAACAACCTTGAATAACAATAATTACCAACAACCGTTCAATACACGTATAGAGCAACAAAACACGACTAACCCAAAGGTCGATACAACGATAATCAAACTCATATGGGCATTCTAACGAATACGTAACCAACCACACAACTTCGAAAATATCCAATCCCGAATATATCGAAACCAACACCAAAATGAGTATTTCGAACTATCAAAACACTTCAATGATATCAATAATCCAATAGGAATCCACAATTCAAGATTACAACAACATCAATCGGAAAATCCCCAATTAACCGAAGTCAACCCCAAGGGTTCTTGAAATAATTCCGAAAATAGCCATTAAATCCGTAGGAATATATTTATCCAAGGTAGATAATCCATATATAACATATTCCAAAGATAATCCAAGCTTACACGAAGAAAATCGGAAGGAAAACCCAAAAATCCGAAATTCTTGATTCAAGAGATTAATACCTTAGATTTGATGTGATGAGGATGTTGAAATGATGATTAATCCAAAAGATAAGCTTGAAGATGATGATTGATGATTACTCCTCGAAGAACACTCTCCAAATCGCCCGGAATCGCCCGAAACCGCCAAAGAAACGAAGAGAAATGATAAATGACGGAGTAAGGGCTGAACTGTCCTATTTATAGCAATCCCAGTTTAGCGCGCGCTAGCCCCAGCTCTTAGCGTGCGCTAACGGGTGTTTTGGGTAGTCCAGTACCCACTGTCCGAACATGGTAGCGTGCGCTACGTACCTTTTGTAGCGTGCGCTACAACCATACCATTAGCGTGCGTTAATACCCATGGTTAGCGTGCGCTAACGAATTATTTGATGCCCAGTACTGGAATCCAGAAACCATCTGTCCTATGATCTGACCTCGGTAGCGTGCGCTACAACCAATATTTAGCGTGCGCTATAATATCGATTGCATACGCTAAAAACAACTCATGGCGTGCGCTATGAATTAATCCAGTGCAGTCCAGTAGCCACTGGACTCAACCTGATCCGTCCTTAGCGCGCGCTACACCAAATATTAGCGTGCGCTACTACAACCCACTAGCGTGCACTACTTACCACTCATAGCGTGCGCTACTTATAACTCACCTGCAGTCCAGTACCTTCTGGACTGCCGCCAGGGTAACATTAGCGTGCGCTAATGCTGAGTGGTAGCGTGCGCTACCTGTACTCAATTAGCGCGCGCTAGAAAGAGTACGTAGCGTGCGCTACTCCTCACGCACAGCCCACAATGAAAATGACAATGATGATAAACACGGCACGGAACTCCAATTAGATTAGTGATGAACGACGATTGATACACGATACAATTACTCTGAACGGTGAATACCATGATTGAATATGAGTGACAAATGATCATTAATGAGTGAAATTACTGAATGATAATGACTGAATGGTAAATACTGAATGATAATTACTGAATTACAACTGGGTATTACATACACCACCCCTTAAAAGAGTTTCGTCCCCGAAACTAAGGGTCAAACAACTCGGGATAACTCTCCCGCATACTATCCTCGGTTTCCCAAGTAGCCTCTTCGACTCCGTGCCTAGACCACTGAATCTTAACCAAAGGAATCGTCTTATTCCTCAACCGTTTGATTCGCCGCTCTAAAACTCGCATAGGATGCTCCTCATATGAATGATCGTCGGCGATCTCGATTTCATCGAACTGAAGTATGTGACTCGGGTCGGCAATATACTTCCACAACTGAGAGACGTGAAACACATTATGAATTCGGCTCAACGCCGGAGGTAAAGCCAATCGATAAGCTAACTCGCCTACTCGATCCAAAATCTCAAACGGCCCAATGAATCTCGGACTCAACTTTCCCCTCTTCCCAAAACGGAAGATACCACGGCTCGGGGACACCTTGACCAAAACATGGTCACCCGTCTCGAACTCTAATGGTCGACGACGATTATCTGCATATGATTTCTGTCGACTCTGAGCGGTCAACAAACGACTCCTGATCAAAGCTACCTTCTCACGGGCGGCTATAAGCATATCGGGCTCGGTGTCGATTGATTCTGATAGGTCGTCCCAACACAAAGGAGATCGACAACGACGACCGTACAAGGCCTCGTAAGATGCCATCTTAATCGAAGCATGCCAACTATTATTATACGTGAACTCGATCAATGGTAGTTGGGCTTCCCAATCGTCTTTCCAATCGAGGGCGCATGCCCTCAACATGTCCTCTAGTGTCTGAATAGTCCTCTCTGATTGTCCGTCGGACTGAGGGTGAAAAGACGTGCTGAAATTAAGCTGAGTTCCCATAGCACGATGAACTGATTTCCAAAAATGCGACACAAACCGTCCGTCACGATCAGAAACGATACTTTTAGGAGTACCGTGCAGTCTCACTATCTCTTTGATGAACAGCTGGGCAAGTCTCTCGGGACCCCACATATCCTTAATCTCAAGGAAATGAGCTGATTTAGTTAAGCGATCCACAATCACCCAGATCGTATTCATGCCACGACGACTCGTCGGCAAGCTCGTGATGAAATCCATAGAAATGTCTTCCCACTTCCACTCTGGAATAGGGAGAGGTTTCAGCATACCCGCCGGTCGCTGATGTTCGATCTTGACTTGTTGACAGGTTAAGCATCTCGAAACAAATTTTGCGACTTCTCGCTTCATATTACTCCACCAGTAATTTTGTTTCAAGTCCTTGTACATCTTGCTAGACCCCGGATAAACAGAATAAGGGGTAGCATGAGCTTCTTTCAAAATCGAGTTTTTCAACTCGTCATTTGCCGGTACGCACAACCGATTATTAAATCTCAAAAGTCCATCCTCGTGGACCACAAATCCAGGGGCTTTCCCCTGAGCCACATCCTCACGGATGCGCAACAATGATGGGTCCGAACCCTGATTCTCTCTGATTGCCTCCTCAAGTGACGATGAGATCTCCAACATACAAAGTGTCCCCCGAACTCGCCGGCTGCACCTCAATCTCGGGTCTAAGGAATTCCTGCTGAAGCTCCTTCTGAACTGTTAAATGGGCAAGCATCTGCTCCTGAACGGACTTACGACTCAAGGCGTCGGCGACAACGTTCGCCTTGCCCGGGTGGTAAAGGATCTCGATATCATAATCTTTGATTAGTTCCAACCACCGCCTCTGTCGCATATTTAACTCCTTCTGAGTAAATATATACTTCAAACTCTTGTGATCGGTGAAAATCTGACAGGCGACGCCATAAAGGTAATGACGCCAGATTTTCAAAGTGAACACCACAGCTGCTAGCTCCAGGTCGTGGGTAGGATAATTAACCTCGTAAGGTCTCAATTGCCGTGAAGCATAGGCAATAACCTTTCCATTCTGTATGAGCACACATCCGACACCCTGTCTGGACGCATCACTATAAACCACAAATCCTTCCGTCCCTTGCGGTAAAGAAAGGACAGGTGCTGAAGTTAACCGGCTCTTGAGTTCCTCAAAACTCTGTTGACACGCGCTGGACCACGTGTAATTCTTATCCTTTCGTAAAAGGTTCGTCATGGGTTGAGCGATTTTAGAAAATCCCTCCACAAATCGCCGATAATAACCGGCTAATCCGAGAAAGCTTCAGATCTCCTTAACATTCTTCGGAGGTAACCAATCTCGGATAGCCTCCGTCTTCTGAGGATCAACACGCACTCCATCTGATGAAATTACATGCCCGAGGAAAGTCACTTCGGACATCCAGAACTCGCATTTGGAAAACTTTCCATAAAGTTGTTCTCGTCTCAACACGTCGAGCACTTGATGAAGGTGAAACTCGTGTTCCTCCCGATCACGAGAATAAATCAAAATGTCATCGATGAAGACAACAACAAACTGATCCAAAATGTCGATGAAAACCCGATTCATTAACTCCATGAATACCGCAGGTGCATTAGTCAATCCAAACGGCATAACTACGAACTCATAATGACCATAGCGTGTACGAAACGCTGTCCTTGCGATATCCGACTCTCGAATTCGCAACTGATGATATCCAGATCTTAGGTCGATCTTGGAAAATATTGAAGCTCCCTGAAGTTGATCTAAGAGATCATCGATACGGGTTAAAGGATACTTATTCTTGATGGTCACCCGGTTCAATTCCCGGTAATCAATACACAAGCGGAACGAACCATCCTTTTTCTTGACAAATAACACTGGTGCTCCCCACGGGGACGCACTCGGTCGAATATAACCCTTCTCGAACAACTCCTCAAGTTGGTTCTTTAATTCCTGCATTTCGGTCGGGGCATCCGGTACGGTGCCTTCGATATCGGGGACGTACCAGGCTCCAACTCAATCGTGAATTCCACATCCCTCTGTGGAGGCAAACCAGGTAACTCGTCTGGAAAAACATCGGCATATTCCATCACTACCGGAATGTCTGTCAACATTACTGATGATTTCTTGGTTTTGGTCATTTAGCTCCAATAACCAACACACCCCTGATTGAGTTATCTGACTGCTTTCATCTAATTACTGACCTTTGCAGTACCGCCGGGATTACCTCCCTGAAACACACATTCAACCCCATCGTCTGAAATGATAGTGATCATACGCTTACGGACACTAATGATGGCATCATGACGATCCATCCAATCAATACCCAAGATGACGTCGTCTCTCGGAAAATCTACTACGATCAAGTCCGCTGGCCATACACGACCATGAAACTGAATCGGACAATTCTGAATCTCACGATTACCGATAATTCGTCTACCATCAGGTAGGCCAATGACATAAGGCTCACAACTAGTAGCACTACCCAGACGTAGTCTACTCAAACATGACTCGGAAATGAATGAATGCGATGCACCAGTATCAAAAAGGGTACACACAGGTTGAGATAGAATATCGAGTGTACCTGAGATCATTCGGGCCTCTGGATCATCGGTCTTCTTCATCTCATAAATCCGGGGCTTGCTAGTCCCAGCACCGGACGCTCCAGTCTGATGGCTAAAGGCTCCACCTTTAGTCGCTCCTGTCGTTTTAAACGACGCTGATTGAGTGGCCTGATTCTGAACGGCTGACTGCTTAGGGGCCTGGGATGACGTCTGAGTAGGTTTGGAGTCCCTACGGAAAAAACGAGCCTTATGCCCAACAATTCCACAGTTATGACACGTGACAGACTGTCTCGGACACTTGGTGCTGACATGACCAAGATCCCCACAGTTATAACAGGTGCTGGCCGAACTGGCCGCTCGTGAATGAGATTCCGCGGGTTTAGACGTCACAGGAGGTCGCTCAGAAAAAGCAGAGCCTGCACGAGGTTTCTTGAAGGTTGTCTGACCGCCTTCAGACTGATTACGATTCTTCGATTTCTTGCTAGCAGACGAAGGTTGCTGCTTAGCAATTTCCTTAGCTGTAAGCTCATAGGTAAGAGCTTTCTCAATGAATTCGGCCAACGTAGTGCAATTATGATTAAGCAACTGAAGTCTCATACGGGGTTTCAGCCTCTTGCTGAAATACTTAATCTTATCTGCCTCGGAATGAATGATAGATGAGGCGAAAGGGAGAAGTTCCTGAAATTTCTCGGCAATGGCGAGAACATCCTCGTCTGCTGAGGGGTCGGGTGTGAGCAACTCTGACAGCTTGGCCTCTCTGAGTGGGGCCGGATAATACCTCTCCATCATTATAGTCTTGAACTGGTCCCAAGTACATGATCCTTCGGTGGGCTTCAACGACAACCACCAATAATGAGCGCTCTTACCCAGATAGTAAGCCGCAACTGAAACTTTGTGTCCCTCGGGACACTCTACCATAGCAAACCACTTCTCGAAGTGTTCAAGCCAATGAACAATATCCGCCGGCTCAGATGAGCCTTCAAAAGTAGGTGGCCTTTGGCGAGAGATGTCGCCGATGATACTGCTCACATTCCTCTCTTGCCTCTGAGGTGGCGGCGGAGGAGCCTGTTGATTTTGATTGACTGAGTTATGCATCGTCTCCATTAGCTGTGCCATCTGGGTCATTTGGGCCATCATGCCCTGCATAAAAGCAAGTGGATCAACCCGAACACCTTCTGACTGAGCCGTGTCCTGCACGACTTCGATAGTGAATGATCGCGTCCGTGTGAATGAGTGGCGCTGGCCGCCGATGAATTAGCATTATTTCTCGCATTCGCACGGGTATTCACACGAGCCCTCGGGATTCGGCCCGCACCACGGCCTCGTCCTCCTCGTCCTCTTCTTGCTCTCTCCATACTGAAGTAGGAAAGTCACATGATGATTATATTCCCCGCATGAATATCACGTTATGATTATGACATGAGATGATGAAAATGAGCATACGCTCTAACACAGTGATTACATGAATGACTAACTGAGGTGACATGATTATCTGATGAAATTATTGAAATGATTATCTTGAACGAGTTAACAAGATTAATGATATGATCTTCCAGATCAACAACCGAGTAATGAAATGAATTGAGTGATTAATGAGTTAACCTGACCGTCCTGGTCAAAATGACAATGATGATTGAGGATTGTTAACTGATGAATTATGAATGAATGATTATTGCCAGAAATTATACCATGGCATTAGAAATCTTACAGTTCTTGGTCTGATTGGTTCGGCATTTGCACAGGTCACACGTGACGCGAAAGTCCAATGATACTAGTCCGATGACGATGATGTCAAATGAGACATGACTTGGTGGGTAGTATTCAAAACCACGCTCCGATACCAACTTTGTAACACCCCAAACTAGGCGGATATTACAGTGCCGTGAATCCCCGACTGGGACCCACCAGACAAGTGAAAATGATGAATTAAATAATATAATTGTAGTATCGAACCACATTATATTACCAAGTACTCCGATGAGAAGTTTAAGTACAACACACCAGGACAACACCGAATACTAGTATATTTTATATGAAGATAAAATACACCACCCTGAATAAATAAACATCTCAAACGGAATTTGCAGCGGAAAATACAATTGACGGAAATGACTAAAATGACTGAAACAAACGGAATGACTGGGGCCCCCTACTAGTATCACTGGAACTCCTCGCCGTCAACATGCTCTTCCCGTGCCTTTGCCTTGCCGTGACCTGAAAACAAAATCCCAACGGGCCGCCATACGTAACAACAATCCTCAAGGGTTGAAATTACACAATCATGATATATCTGAAGTTATGAAATATCCTTAGTTATGAATTACGCTGAAGAGGAGTATCATAGTACGCCCGTAGTGTTCTGTGCAAGTGTACAATACGGATGACCGGACACACCCGTCCTTGTACCTAATTAGTCTCACGGAGGTAATCGTTACCGTGTGCACAGTCCAATGTATCACTCTCAATACATGGCCATCATGTGCCCGACTAAAAATTCCACACATCCGCACCCGGCCACGCAATATGAACCCAGAAGGTCATATGAACGAGAATGACCATAATGAATATCAATGAATAATAATAATCTAACAAAGTCAAGAATGACTCACCGATATGAAAGTGATAATGAAGTGATTGATAGTTTCAATGACATGATTGGAACCGCCGTTCCTCGCTAATGAAGTGATTATTCGACAATTACAAGTCTCAATATGATTAATACAATGATGAATGAGTTATGATTATGAATGATCAACAACAAAAGGAATGAATATCCTTTTAACCGAGTAAGAATCAACTTACACAATACCGATGACAATGTCCTTCCACGAACAACGTCCTAATCGAGATACCGGTCGCTCGAACAACCTTGAATAACAATAATTACCAACAACCGTTCAATACACGTATAGAGCAACAAAACACGACTAACCCAAAGGTCGATACAACGATAATCAAACTCATATGGGCATTCTAACGAATACGTAACCAACCACACAACTTCGAAAATATCTAATCCTGAATATATCGAAACCAACACCAAAATGAGTATTTCGAACTATCAAAACACTTCAATGATATCAATAATCCAATAGGAATCCACAATTCAAGATTACAACAACATCAATCGGAAAATCCCCAATTAACCGAAGTCAACCCCAAGGGTTCTTGAAATAATTCCGAAAATAGCCATTAAATCCGTAGGAATATATTTATCCAAGGTAGATAATCCATATCTAACATATTCCAAAGATAATCCAAGCTTACACGAAGAAAATCGGAAGGAAAACCCAAAAATCCGAAATTCTAGATCCAAGAGATTAATACCTTAGATTTGATGTGATGAGGATGTTGAAATGATGATTAATCCAAAAGATAAGCTTGAAGATGATGATTGATGATTACTCCTCGAAGAACACTCTCCAAATCGCCCGGAATCGCCCGAAACCGCCGAAGAAACGAAGAGAAATGATAAATGACAGAGTAAGGGCTGAACTGTCCTATTTATAGCAATCCCAGTTTAGCGCGCGCTAGCCCCAGCTCTTAGCGTGTGCTAACGGGTGTTTTGGGTAGTCCAGTACCCACTGTCCGAACACGGTAGCGTGCGCTACGTACTTTTTGTAGCGTGCGCTACAACCATACCATTAGCGTGCGTTAATACCCATGGTTAGCGTGCGCTAACGAATTATTTGATGCCCAGTACTGGAATCCAGAAACCGTCTGTCCTCTGATCTGACCTCGGTAGCATGCGCTACAACCAATATTTAGCGTGCGCTATAATAACGATTGCGTACGCTAAAAACAACTCATAGCGTGCGCTATGAATTAATCCAGTGCAGTCCAGTAGCCACTGGACTCAACCTGATCCGTCCTTAGCGCGCGCTACACCAAATATTAGCGTGCGCTACTACAACCCACTAGCGCGCGCTACTTACCACTCGTAGCGTGCGCTACTTATAACTCACCTGCAGTCCAGTACCTTCTGGACTGCAGCCAGGGTAACATTAGCGTGCGCTAATGCTGAGTGGTAGCGTGCGCTACCTGTACTCAATTAGCGCGCGCTAGAAAGAGTACGTAGCGTGCGCTACTCCTCACGCACAGCCCACAATGAAAATGACAATGATGATAAACACGGCACGGAACTCCAATTAGATTAGTGATGAACGACGATTGATACACGATACAATTACTCTGAACGGTGAATACCATGATTGAATATGAGTGACAAATGATCATTAATGAGTGAAATTACTGAATGATAATGACTTAATGGTAAATACTGAATGATAATTACTGAATTACAACCGGGTATTACAAGACTAGTCAACCGGATGAGCAGGAACCTTCACAACCTCAAGTGCGAAGGTCCACCAGAGAAAGACGACCAAATCCAAAGTATATAGATGATGTCTATGCTGAAGTCAAAGAGCCAAGTATATTTGAAAAAGCATAAAATAGTCCAGAGTGGATAAAGACCATGGAAGAAGAGATTTTGGCATTAAAACAAAATCAAACTTGGAATTTAGTGCCAAAATCCGAAGGTGTTAAACCCATATCCTGCAAATGGGTTTACAAGTTGAAGATTCGTCCAAATGGTACAATCGAGAGGTACAAGGCTCGATTAGTTGTTCGTGGATTCTCTCAAGAGTATGGCATAGACTATGACGAGACGTTTAGTCCAGTTGCAAAGAGTACTACAGTTCGTGTCTTATTAGCCTTAGTAGCAAGTAAGTCTTGGAAATTATGGCAAATGGATGTGAAGAATGCGTTTTACATGGGGAACTTGATCGTGATATCTATAATGATCAACCCAAAGGATTTGTGAATCATGAAAAGCCTGAGAAGGTGTGCAAGTTGAAAAAGGTGTTGTATAGCTTGAAGCAGGCACCTCGAGCATGGTACGGGAAAATTGCTGAGTTTCTAGTCCAAAGTGGTTATCATGTTGCCCCAGCAGATTCGAGCTTGTTCGTGAAAACTCAAGGAGGCAAGCTAGCAGTAGTCCTTGTATATGTGGATGATCTAATCATCACTGGCGATGACAAAGACGAGATTCAACGAACAAGGAAAAATTTGTCGGTCCGGTTTCAAATGAAGGAACTTGGTGAACTGAAACATTTCCTAGGATTGGAAGTTGAAAGAACAGATGATGGTATATTTCTTGGTCAGCAGAAATATGCAAGAGATTTAAACGAGAAGTTTGGGCTAACTGACTGCAAGCCAATATCCACCCCAATGGAGCCAAACTTGAAATTGTGTGCCTACGATGGGAAAGACTCGGAGGACACAAGAATGTACCGACGTATAGTAGGTAGTCTTATCTATCTACTCTTTCCAGAACTGACATAGCATTCGTTGTAGGTGTTGTTAGCAGGTTCATGCATAAACCGAAGAAGTCACATCTTGAAACAGTTAAAATAATCCTCAGATATGTTAAAGGCACAACTGATTGGGGACTTTTCTACAAGAAGGGAGTACAAAGAAAGGTCAGCGGCTATTGTGATGCTGACTATGCTGGAGACCATGACACCCGGAGATCGACTAGAGGATAATATATTCAATCTTGATTCAGGAGCTATATCATGGTGCAGTAAGAGACAACCTACCATTTCTCTTTCAACTACTGAAGCGGAATATAGAGCAGGGGCGATGGCAGCACAAGAGTGTACTTGGTTGACTCAACTCATGAAGGATTTGAACCAACCAATAGAAGATGGAGTTGCATTACACTGTGATAACCTGTCAGCAGTTCGTTTGGCTGAGAATCCAGTATTTCATACTCGGACCAAACATGTGGAAGTACACTATCATTTCTTACGTGAGAAAGTACTTAAAGGAGACATTGACATGAAGCCAGTAAGGACCGAAAACCAGGTTGCAGACATATTTACGAAGAGCTTATCTGCAACAAAGATTTTCGAATTTCGAGACCTACTTGGAATGGTATTACGTATGAGGAGTGTTGGTAATGAATGGGAGTGTTAAAAATCATCACCAACCCACCTTCTCAAATGTCAAGTCATCTAGAAGCCACCATCTTTGAAGATTTCTCCACCAACAATTGTTGAAGCCATCAACTTTGAAGTTGGAAGCTTCATCCATTCACACCATGATTTCACACCATATTTACTTAGGGCTGGGGGCGGGGCGAAGGTAAAACCGCATCCGCCCCGCAATTTTTGTGCGGTGCGGGTTTTTGCGGGGCGGGGCATTTTTGATATTGAAAACCGCACAAAATCATAGTTTTGCGGGGCGGGGCGGGGCAAATACAATATTTATATAAATATCTAAGTGTTTCCCTTGTTATATGCGGGGCGGGGCGGTTTTTTGCGGGGCGGTTGGGAAAAAAATAAAACCGCATTCGCCCCGCAATTTTGGTGCGGTGCGGGTTTTGTGCGGGGCGGGGCGAAATCAACATTTGAAACCGCCCCGCCTCGCTATTTTGCGGTGCGGTGCGGGGCGGGCGGGGCGGTTTGTTTTGCCCAGCCCTACATTTACTCCTATAAATAGCAAGGCATTTTGTTTATTTGTATCTCATCTCCAAGAGTGAATTCAAAGAGTGAATAACAATCCAAGTTGAGATTGAGTGAGTTTGAGAGTTTTTATTTTGTGACTTTGTAATTCTATTCTTGAGTGATAATAGAATAAATATTTTCTCTCAAATCATCGGTAATTCACTATAATAATCCTTTGATATCTCAACATGATCCCCTCATTTCTAGAAGATTAAAAAAAATCTTCCAAAGTCCTTTCCCAACAAAAAAATCAATTTTTTTTTATATATATCTGTTATGAAAAACGAGAATAAATAAACCACACAAGAATTTACGTGGTTCGATCAAATGATCTACGTCCATGGTCGGAGGGATCCAAAACTTCACTAATATATTTGGAGGATGTTTAAAATGATTCTAACCCTTAAACTTTGTAGCAAAGCTACCAAGGGTTTTCTATATTACAAGATGAAAGAAAATGAGGGAGAATTCTATAGCTCAAGAATGCTTAGAATTGGTGTGTATTCCATCTCCCAAAATACATCTATTTATAGTAAACTTTGGGGTATGAAATGACAAAATTGTCAACCTTCAAAGTCATCAATATATGGCTATGAATGTAGCTCAAAAATGAAGACTTGATAATTTCTCATTTTCACATTTAGATGAAGTCTTTCTTCCTTTCACATGAACATTTCACATTTTATTCATAACACTCCCCCTTGGAATGCTCATTTCAATAAAATACACAACTTAGATCCAATCCTTGTGCATAAGCTGCCTCGTTAAAAAACCTTAAGCTGGAAAAACCCAATGGGATAAAAATCAGCCATAAGAGAAAAAGAGTACAGCGCACATATTGATTTGCTCCCCCTGAAATATATGCCGTCAAACTGATTTATTAATCTTGGTTAAGATTAGCTCTTCTCATGCCTATACCGTATACCATCTTCTCTAATGTAGATGTCGGCAATGATTTTCTAAATAAATCAGCGAGATTATGACAGGAACGAATTTGTTGAACATTTATTTCTCCGTTCTTCTGTAGTTTATGTGTATAGAAAAACTTCGGGGAAATATGCTTGGTCCGATCAACTTTTATATATCCACCCTTGACTTGTGCTATGCATGCTGCATTGTCTTCATAAATGATTGTGGGAGTGTCTGTCATAAGCTTCAATCGACATTCATTTATTATATGAGCTATAACTGATCTTAGCCAAACACTTTCTCTGCCATCTTCATAGAGAGCAATTATCTCAGAATGATTGGAAGATGTAGCTACTAATGTTTGTTTGGTCGATCTTCATGATATAGCTGTACCATTATAGCAGAATAAATAATCGGTCTGTGAGCGAGCCTTATGTGGATCGGATTTGTATCCCGCATCAGCATAACCAACTAACCCAGAGTTAGTAACCTCCTTTGAATAGGATAAACCCAGGTCAATGGTACCATTGAGATAACGAAAAATGTATTTGATACCATTCCAATGTCTTCAAGTTGGTTCAGAACTGTATCTTGCAAGTAAATTTACTGCAAAAGAAATATCGGGTCTGATTCATTGTGCTAAATACATCAGTGCTCCAATAGCATTGAGATAAGGCACTTCAGGACCCAAAATTTCCTCATTTGGTTCCTGTAATATCCGCAATTTCGAATTTCGGTAATTTTCTTTTTCCGGAGGAAGTTCGTTTTGACAACTCTATCATGACCGTTTCGTCATTACGAGAATGATTAATTCTGCACTTTTTGTCATCCGAGTTCGTTTCGGTGTCGTTTTGTTGAGTTCCGTGTCCTTAATCGACTTTTTCACGTGGGAGTTCGACTTTGTAAAGTCACCATTAATTCTTGGAAACTCCAAAAATTCTGAATCTTTTCAAACTTATAGAGAATCAAGTTAGCTTTCCAATGGTTCAAACGGTGAGTCAATCGGAGTCCAGACGAAGGAGTTATGGTCGAAATAGCGAAGACTGCACGGTGTGCCTTTTTGGTGTTGAAGGGGTCGCACTGCAGCCGCGGCACACTCAGTGCCGCTGCGGCACAAAGCTAATTCCTGGGCGTTTTCTTCCCGGCCGCGGCACACTCATCCCGTGCCGCGGCACACGGGCTTTTTCTGCGTTTTTAGCAGATTTGCGAGGAGAAAACTTCATTTTTTCTCCTCTCTTCTTCCTCCTTCATCTTAGGCGATTTGATGGCGATTTTGGGCGATTTGAGTGCTCCAAAACTTGTAGAGATTATCCTCCTCAAGTCTTGTTGAAGATTTTCGACCTCTACTTGAATCCTTCATCCAAATCAAGGTATTGTGGCTTGAACCCTTGTTTTTGTAGATTTGGGGATTTTCCTTTTTGATTTCGATTCCAATCCGTTTTTAATCAATTAGTTGTTGTATAAACGTTGTTTTGAACTTGTTCTACGGATTGGATACTCGTATCTTTGGTTCGTTCAACCCGAGAGGTGATTTCTTTGTTCTTGAAGGGTCTTGAACATTTAATGTTCGATTAAATGTTCGAATGAGTTTCCTTTGATAGTTTGTTGGGATTTCCGTTGTTTTTGGCCTTGATTCTCGTCGTAATCATGTTTTATTATTCCCTACGGAGGATTATAGGTGCTCGATGATTCCGATGTTGAATTCCGTTGGTGTTGATGATTCATATGGTGTTTTCCCGTAGTAATTTCGGTGCTATCACGTTCTAGATAGTGTTCGGGAATTTGAGGGCTACCCGGCCGTATCCGTTCACTATTCCATTTCTCGTGATATCGAGGCAAGTACCTTGCCCATACTCTTCTTATTTTGTGGATATGATGATCGGTGATCGTCTTGGTGTGTTTGTTTGGTTGTTTGAAATGAAGTTTCAAAAGATTTCGGTTTGGCCTCGTTAAAGGCTTTCTTTCAAATGCGTGTGTGTTTTGTGAACGGCGTATTTTGGGAATTGATTATGATTTGATTATTTTGAACGTTGAAGGATTTGATGATGATACTCCTATTGTTTAAAGTTATGGAATCGTGTATTCCGTATTTAATCTTGTTATTGTGTTTTGAAGAGTTTGATAATGGTGTCGAGTTAATGGCCATCTCTAGTGAGTATTCTTAATGAACTTACAATCTTAACATGTTAGTATTTCATGAGTAACGTGTGTGTGTGTATGCTCACTGCGGGTTAGATCCGACGGGGTCTCGGTAGGGCTCCACGAAGCTGTGGAACCGCGAGCTTGCTTTTAACCACTGTGGGTTAGATCCGACGGGGTCTCGGCAGGGATCCACGAAGCTGTGGGTCCGCGGTTAATTGTGGTGCATTTTACAAATGTGATTTGATATTGGCATTTCCGGAAATGAGCGCTTTTGAACGGTTTTCATGATTGCATGCATCGACTAAGTGTGTAAGAGGTAAGTTGTTCGTTTGGCTTACTTGGCTAGGATGGCACTAGAGTATTTTGTTGTTTGTTTTAAATCCTTTATTTGTGGATTTTGATGTTGGAAGACGAACCTTGTTGTCGTTCTCGTAATCGTGAGTTGATGAGATTTGGGGCTAAAATCCCAATGGTTTTATAAAAGTCGCTTTACGGATTTGGGGCTAAAATCCCAACGGTTTGGTAAATGTCATTTTTCGAAAGTAAACCTTTGGGGCGGTGACCCCTTTTGTCTTTTGGATTTTGAAAATTAGGATTTGATAATCCTAAATTGTTTTCTATTAAAACTCTCGATGGCATTCTAAACCGTTTTATAAATTACTTCCATTGATTTATGATATTTCGATTTTGAAATATTTTCTCAAATTCTTGCCTCGAGAAGTGCTTTTCGTTTCGTTTGGAACCTTGAGGATTCCTGGTTATTATTATTCGTGGAATGTGAATTGTATGGCTCGTATTTGCACTTTGTTCTTGCACTAGCAAAATAGTGGAGTTTTGCTAACCCCCGAGTATTCGGGGGGTGGATGTCTATTTTTGCATTCAGGTTTTGGAGCATAACACAGGGTCGGCACGAAGGATGATGAAAGATGAACGATACTAATCACACGAGGATCCGTTGATGTCGTATTGGTCTAGTTGTATTTTCTTTTCCGTTGCAGTATCTTTTCCCCGTTAGACGGAGTTTATCAGATTTTGACCCTGCGTGGGTATATGTTGTAATTGAGTTGTATATTTTTATTGAAAGACCAAATCGGTCTACTGAGTCATTTAGCCTTGAAGGCATTGTCGAGATGTTAAATGTTGCTACCAGCCTGGTAGATCTTCGAGGAGAGGGTCTACGGCGTGTAATATCCCTGAGTGGATTGGGGGTGTTACATAAATGGTATCGGAGCTTAGGTTGAGAAAAACCTAGGCTGTCGGGTCAAGTCGTGTTGTTTGAGTCTTGTTTCGTTGGATTTTATCTGACTGAGTCGTGTCGCGACGCGTCGTCTGAGTCTGTTGGTCGTGATTAGTATCGTGGGGCGATCATCATCTTCGTGCGACCTGTGGAAGTAAGTCTCCCTTCTTTGTGTTGTGCCTCGTGTGACACGAGCTATTTTTATGATTATTTGTTAAGTGGTGGAATCCTTATGTGAATTTTGATTTCACGATATGTATTTAGTCGACTTTCGTATTTGATTTATACGAGGAGTGTCGTCGCTTGTGATGTCTTTTTATTGTTGTTTTTGTCCGTGGCTGATGATTTTCGAATCGATTTGTACGTTTACAAGTTCTCTTGTGGAAGCTTTGTGCTTATACGCGTTCGACTTGTTCACTAGCCAGTGCGGGAGGGTCTTTAGAGGCCTCGAATGGGGTCAGTGGTTTTGTTCTGAATGTGGTATTTTATCGTTTATTTCCGTTTAAAGACATATATTGTCTTGATTTTAAACGTTTTGATGCGTGTGCTAGGAGTTGTTTTAGTGAACGTCGATATGTGTGAGTTTTGGGCATTCTGGCCTACTGGATTTTTGAAAACCTTGAGTATCTTAGAAAAATAAATTTCGAGACATACTTTTCAAATGAGTTATTTTCTTGTGGTACATCCAAGGTGCCACAATATATTTCAAAAGTTTTCTACTTCGAGGACCAAAATGTTTTGAGATATTTTCAATGTTTTAGAAACACTTTTAATTAGACCCGAGGGTCGAATATTCTGAAAGTTTTCACTAAGAGAAAGTGTCCTCATTTTTATCAAATGCGAAATGGTTTTCCCAAAGTCTCGATAACGACGTTTCACGTTTGTACTTTTTGAAAGGTGATACTCAAGATCAATCGGTATTCTTCAAATTATTTTCAAAATGAGGTTTTCATTTTTAAAACCTATCCATTCCCGTTTGAGGGCTGGGTATGAATGTATGATGTTCGCGTTGTCATTTTGATACTTTCTCCCGAGTATGATCGAATTGGCGGTGTGAGCGTTGAGTCGCTTTCCACACATTGGTTGTGCTAGCCCCTGTGAGAGTCGGGAAGTTTGTGTTGAATGTTGAAATCTCATGGTGATTTACCGTTACCGCGCATGTGCGAGCTGTTAGAGCTTGGTTTGGTATGACCGTGTGCATCGGTGATGGTTCCGTTATGTGTCGGTTGTTTGATGTCTTGTTGCCTTGCTTCCGTTTTTGTGAATTTCGTGGACGAGGTCGGAGGTAATGCCCGTACTATTTTGACTTCTATATTTTCTCTTTCCCCAGTCTATCGATTCGCTCATGTTCGTTGGTACTTTATGAACTTGTTCTGTATTTCGGTTTCATCGTCCGAACGAGCTGTGATCTTGTTGTGGGTCGATCTGGTTTTCGATGTGACTTTTTTTGTTCGGCCGATTCTTGTGAACCTTGTTCGGGAGTGACATCATCTCGGTTCTATTAGTTCTTTTATTCAAGTGGATCGGATTTGGAACTCTTATGTTTTCGACTCTGTCGACTCATTATGTTCGTTGACATTTGAGCTTGTCCCGCCCTTGTTTTTGTTTATCGAACGAGTGTGGTATCGTTTCTAATAACTCGTTTGTCGTTGTGACTTTCCAATTTCTATTCCCTTCCATGTGGATCTTATGTGAATGCATACGTTGTTGTTTTCACCGGATCATATATTGTCTCGAGTCGAGACGTGAACCTTGGAGTTGTTGTTTGAATTTTATTGTTCTTCGTGATTCGAACATGATTGTTCGCTTTTTGTTGTCTCGACCGTTGTGGTTCGGTCGTTTGTTTGTTCGGTTTTGTCCTCGTTTCGTGATCGTTGAGCATTCAGGCTCATTCCTAATTCCCTTAAGTTTGGGAAATTAGTCTCGTTTTCGATCTTCCAACCCTTGGGCGGTGGAATTCCGTATTAGTTCAGCGATTGGCTCGCGTTTCGATTGATGTACCGTTGGGTTGGCCAATCATACTGACTTTCGTTCGTTGTGTTTTGTGATTGTTGGATAATTGGCTTGGCTATATTATCCATTTGATGACGCTTGTCATTTGTTGGTTTTATTGTATCCCTAACGGCGACGTTGTGTTGGTCGTCGTGGAGCGTGTTTTCACGCCGTATGTCTCTTTGCATTTCTTGCAGCGTTTCGCCGTTGGGCGCGAGTTTTCTATTTTTGTGTATCTCGTCGAGTTTTCCTGGCGGGTATATTGCTCCCCCCTACTTGTTTTAAGTTTCGGGACGAAACTTCTTTTAAGGAGGGTAGAATGTAATATCCGCAATTTCGAATTTCGGTAATTTTCTTTTTCCGGAGGAAGTTCGTTTTGACAACTCTATCATGACCGTTTCGTCATTCCGAGAATGATTAATTCTGCACTTTTTGTCATCCGAGTTCGTTTCGGTGTCGTTTTGTTGAGTTCCGTGTCCTTAATCGACTTTTTCACGTGGGAGTTCGACTTTGTAAAGTCACCATTAATTCTTGGAAACTCCAAAAATTCTGAATCTTTTCAAACTTATAGAGAATCAAGTTAGCTTTCCAATGGTTCAAACGGTGAGTCAATCGGAGTCCGCATTTAAGGAGTTATGGTCGAAATAGCGAAGACTGCACGGTGTGCCTTTTTGGTGTTGAAGGGGGCTGTACCGTGTGCCGCGGCACAAAGCTAATTCCTGGGCGTTTTTCTTCGCCCTGGGCCGCGGCACACGGGCTTTTTCTGCGTTTTTTAGCAGATTTGCGAGGAGAAAAACTTCATTTTTTCTCCTCTCTTCTTCCTCCTTCATCTTAGGCGATTTGATGGCGATTTTGGGCGATTTGAGTGCTCCAAAACTTGTAGAGATTATCCTCCTCAAGTCTTGTTGAAGATTTTCGACCTCTACTTGAATCCTTCATCCAAATCAAGGTATTGTGGCTTGAACCCTTGTTTTTGTAGATTTGGGGATTTTCCTTTTTGATTTCGATTCCAATCCGTTTTTAATCAATTAGTTGTTGTATAAACGTTGTTTTGAACTTGTTCTACTTGATCGATACTCGTATCTTTGGTTCGTTCAACCCGAGAGGTGATTTCTTTGTTCTTGAAGGGTCTTGAACATTTAATGTTCGATTAAATGTTCGAATGAGTTCCCTTTGATAGTTTGTTGGGATTTCCGTTGTTTTTGGCCTTGATTCTCGTCGTAATCATGTTTTATTATTCCCACGGAGGATTATAGGTGCTCGATGATTCCGATGTTGAATTCCGTTGGTGTTGATGATTCATATGGTGTTTTCCGTAGTAATTTCTGCTATCACGTTCTAGATAGTGTTCGGGAATTTGAGGGCTACCCGGCCGTATCCGTTCACTATTCCATTTCTCGTGATATCGAGGCAAGTACCTTGCCCATACTCTTCTTATTTTGTGGATATGATGATCGGTGATCGTCTTGGTGTGTTTGTTTGGTTGTTTGAAATGAAGTTTCAAAAGATTTCGGTTTGGCCTCGTTAAAGGCTTTCTTTCGAATGCGTGTGTGTTTTGTGAACGGCGTATTTTGGGAATTGATTATGATTTGATTATTTTGAACGTTGAAGGATTTGATGATGATACTCCTATTGTTTAAAGTTATGGAATCGTGTATTCCGTATTTAATCTTGTTATTGTGTTTTGAAGAGTTTGATAATGGTGTCGAGTTAATGGCCATCTCTAGTGAGTATTCTTAATGAACTTACAATCTTAACATGTTAGTATTTCATGAGTAACGTGTGTGTGTGTATGCTCACTGCGGGTTAGATCCGACGGGGTCTCGGTAGGGCTCCACGAAGCTGTGGAACCGCGAGCTTGCTTTTAACCACTGTGGGTTAGATCCGACGGGGTCTCGGCAGGGATCCACGAAGCTGTGGGTCCGCGGTTAATTGTGGTGCATTTTACAAATGTGATTTGATATTGGCATTTTAAATGAGCTCTTTTGAACGGTTTTCATGATTGCATGCATCGACTAAGTGTGTAAGAGGTAAGTTGTTCGTTTGGCTTACTTGGCTAGGATGGCACTAGAGTATTTTGTTGTTTGTTTTAAATCCTTTATTTGTGGATTTTGATGTTGGAAGACGAACCTTGTTGTCGTTGTCGTGTACTGTGAGTTGATGAGATTTGGGGCTAAAATCCCAATGGTTTTATAAAAGTCGTTTTACGGATTTGGGGCTAAAATCCCAACGGTTTGGTAAATGTCATTTTTCGGAAAGTAAACCTTTGGGGCGGTGACCCCTTTGTCTTTTGGATTTTGAAAATTAGGATTTGATAATCCTAAATTGTTTTCTATTAAAACTCTCGATGGCATTCTAAACCGTTTTATAAATTACTTCCATTGATTTATGATATTTCGATTTTGAAATATTTTCTCAAATTCTTGCCTCGAGAAGTGCTTTTCGTTTCGTTTGGAACCTTGAGGATTCCTGGTTATTATTATTCGTGGAATGTGAATTGTATGGCTCGTATTTGCACTTTGTTCTTGCACTAGCAAAATAGTGGAGTTTTGCTAACCCCCGAGTATTCGGGGGGTGGATGTCTATTTTTGCATTCAGGTTTTGGAGCATAACACAGGGTCGGCACGAAGGATGATGAAAGATGAACGATACTAATCACACGAGGATCCGTTGATGTCGTATTGGTCTAGTTGTATTTTCTTTTCCGCTGCAGTATCTTTTCCCCGTTGTATGGGAGTTTATTGTATTTTGACCCCTGCGTGGGTATATGTTGTAATTGAGTTGTATATTTTTATTGAAAGACCAAATCGGTCTACTGAGTCATTTAGCCTTGAAGGCATTGTCGAGATGTTAAATGTTGCTACCAGCCTGGTAGATCTTCGAGGAGAGGGTCTACGGCGTGTAATATCCCTGAGTGGATTGGGGGTGTTACAGTTCCTTAGGTCGGAAAGGATCTTTCTTAGGATCTAAATTCCGTACGACCATACGAGTACTCAGAGGATGAGCCTTGTCCATATTAAATCGTTTGAGCAATCTCTTGGTATAAGCAAATTGGTGGACAAGTATTCCATTATCTTTATGCTCGAGCTCAAGACCAAGACAAAGTTTTGTTATTCTAAGGTCTTTAACCTCGAATTCTTTCTTGAGATATTCAGCATCATCGGATAACTCTTTAGGAGTTCCGATTAAATTCATGTCATCCACATAGGCTGCAATTATAGAAAATCCAGTATTGGATCTTTTAATAAAAACACATGGGCATTTAAGATCATTTTTATAACCTTCCTTAGAAAGGTATTCATTCAATCTATGATACCACATGCGGCCGGATTGCTTTAATCCATACAGTGATTTCTGTAGTTTGATCAGGTATAGCTCACGAGAAGTAGCAGATTTTGGCATTTTATATCCATCAGGAATTTTCATATAGATATCAGAATCTAATGAACCATATAGATATGCCGTGACTACATCCATTAGTCGCATGTCCAAACACTCATGTACAGCCATACTAATAAGAAAACGGAAAGTGATTATATCCATCACTGGTGAATATGTTTCGTCTTAGTCAATCCCAGGCCGTTGGGAGAATCATTGGGCTACGAGTCGGGCTTTATATCTCACAATCTCATTTTTTTTCATTTTTTTTCGAACAAACACCCATTTGTAACCAATTGGTTTTATATTATTCGGTGTTCAAGTAATTTGCCCAAATACCATTCGTTTTTCTAGGGAAGCTAATTCAGACTCTATTGCTTCCTCCCATTTAGGCCAATCCGACCTTTGACGGCATTCAATTATTGAATGTGGTTCATTATCGTAATCATCGTTCATAATTTCTTGTGCAACCAAGAAAGCAAATAAATTATCGATTATCATGTTTTTACGATCCCATATCTCATTGTAATGATTTATGGCATTCTCGGTGTTTTAAGAAACCATGATCCCTTCATTATTTGCAGTATTATGCTCTACATATTCATCTGGAGCATGCTAACTAGAATGATCTTGGTTTGTGATCCCATTACTTCTCCCCTTTTTTTTCGAGGAACAGTGTCCTTCGAACCAACAGGTCTACCACGCTTTTGTCGTGGGGCATCATCATCCATTTTCGTATTTTGATGAGGAACAACGATCCTAGCTGGAGCATTCGCAGCTGGAATATAAGACTCTGTCACTTTACTTGCATCGTTAAATGCGTCAGGAAGTCTATTAGCAATATTTTGTAAATGGATGATTCTCTTCACCTCATTTTCACATTCTGTAGTACGTGGATCTAGGTGGGATAAGCTTTGTACATTCCAGTAGATATCCTCAACTGGTTTTTGTTCATCTTTGTTAAGAACAGTCTTATCCCTGCCAATTGATGGAAACACCGTCTCATCAAAATGACAATCGGCAAACCGAGCGGTAAATAAATCACCCGTTGTTGGTTCTACCGAATTATTGATGGGGAATCAAATCCAACGTATATGCCAAGCCGGCGTTGATGAGCCATTTTTGTCATTTGAGGAGGTAGAATTGGCACATGAACAGCACATCCGAATGTGCGTAAGTGCAAAATATTCGGCTCAAAGCCTAGAGTTAATTGCATTGGGGAGTACATATGATAAGAAGTGGGGCGTAATCTGATGAGTGTTGATGCATGTAATACTGCATGACCCCACACTGCACTAGTGAGCTTTGATCTCATTAATAATGTACAAGCAATGATTTGGACTCATTTAATCATGGATTCTGCCAATCCATTTTGAGTGTGGACATGTGCTACTGGGTGTTCAACATTAATTCCCAGTGCTTCACAATAATCATCAAAAGTCCTTGATGTGAATTCTCCGGCATTATCCATTCTTATAGTTTTTATCGGATATTCAGGAAAATGTGCTCGGAGTTTAATAATTTGGGACAAGAGTCGTGCAAAAGCAACATTTATGGTAGATAATAAACATATGTGGGACCATCTGGATGATGCATCTATTAAGACCATAAAATATCGGAATGGTCCACTTGCTGGATGTATTGGTCCATAAATATCACCATGAATGCGTTGTAAAAATGATGGTGATTCATAACCAACTTTTTCCATAGAAGGTTTAGTAATAAGTTTTCCACGTGAGCATGATTCACACAAATAATCTTTGAACATTAGCATTTTTGTGCCCTTTAATGGATGTCCATGAGTATTTTCAATAATCCTACGTAACATAGAAGTTCCTGGGTGCCCAAGGCGATCATGCCATAACCCAAATATATCAGGATTCACCAGCTTCCAAGCCATGGTAGCGTAGGTTTCAAAAGCTCGAATAGGGACACAATACAGTCCAGAAGTTGTTGCTTCAATTTTCTCGTGGACAAGTCGAGTTTCCATTTTATAGGATGTGATACATAGATATTCTTTATTATTCTCAATCATTGTTTCCAAGTGATAGCTATTTAGGCTTCATCCTTAAAACTCAGTAGATTTCGTTTTGATCTACCAGATAATAACGCATTTTCAATGTGTAAAATTGTTCCATTTGGTAACATCACAGTTGCATTCCCGGAGCCATCAATAATCTCTACGGGACCAGATATAGTTGTAACGTGTGTCTTGCATAATTTTATGCTCGAGAAATATGCTTTATTTGTAAATATTGAGTGCGTTGTTGCACTATCAACAAGACAATTGTGTATCTGTTCGATACTTTCCATTTGTATTCCTGTTCAATCAAATCATCATATAATAAATATTTAAGACGTGAAATTTTTTTTATTGATAATGGAAATGTAAACATACATTTTTTTTTCAATAATATATTTTTGTATGTATCATTAGTGCCGATACAAGGCCAACAATATCAATGATAAATGAAACACCAATCCAAAATAATTCCGGAGGGAAGTCTTTGCTAAACATCAGTATTATGATCATGCTGATCATTGTGAAAATAAAGACGAGATATCCGTTAATCATTTTCGAAGAAAGTCGGATGAAGATGCTTAAGAATTTCTATAAGAGGGTAGAGGATATGAGTGAGTTGTTGAATAAAATGTGTGCATATTTATAGAATCAAAAATCACTATTACTAGCCGTTTATAGCCGTTGGAAGTGGGAGAATTTTAATATAAAAATATAAATGATTTTATTGATGTTTATATTATACATAAAGAAATACACACAAAAACAACTGGGGTATTACAAGCCAGAAAGTAAATATACGACATATAATTGCATAAATATTTTATTTCAGCCATTCATCGTCATGTCCCACTGAACCAGGATCTTCAAGGAAATCTGCTAGCTCAAGTGATTTCCAGTCCTGGTCAGGATTTTCATCAAATATGTTCCCAGATGTGTGTTGGCCTCAATAGCTTTGGATGGCTAGAATGTTTCGGTGGTATGAGCCTGTGCATCTTTGCCTTTATTTTTTATTGATGCCTGATATGAATCCACACGGTGTTGGGAAGTACGACAATATTTAGCTCAATGTCCAGTTATACCACATCTACGACATGGATCATCACCATAATTTTCCATAGGCATTTTTCCCTTATTACGATGCCCGTGAATTGACTGCCTTGGTCTGTCGGAATATTTATTTTGATGGGAATAATGATAATTATCTGGATTATTATAGTTACGTCCGCCGTGGTCATTTCTGTAATTATTTTGACAGTAGCCACCACGTCCACCACTTTTCCGGGTTCCACGCCCGGATTTATTTTCACGGCTCTTGAACCGGCCGGCAGCTCTACCAGAGCTGGTATGTGCTTCAGGTTCGACACGGGACCCGGATGTTGTGTCAAGATTTAACACCTTCCGACCGGCGATCGCCTCCGAGGCCGAGCGACCGACTTACAGGCCGAGCGACCGACTTACTGCCGAGCGACCAAGGCAAGCCTGCCGATCGGCGACCAGGCGACCGAGCCTTAACCCAAATGGACCTAAATCGCCAAAGGAAGGTCCCAGACAAGTCCCGTGCCGAGCGATCGACCTCGATACGATCATCACTCGACTCGGCGACCGACTCTGGCGATCGACTTATGGACGATCCCGCATCCGCCGATCGACCCTTGGTGACCGACCTCTGGGCATCCGCCGATCGACCCTTGGTGACCGACTGCCGACCCTTCGGTGAATGGCCGAGAACGATCCTGACGATCGGCTAGAGACGATCGCCTCATGTCGATCTCCACCGATGACCATCCAATCGGCCAAGGCCAAGTCTCAAAGCCGACCCCACGTGCAGATCCACAAAAGGCGCCGACAAACCTGTCTCCTACCTCACCTACCAAAGATGGCCTGCACTGAAAGGAGTTGGCGGACAGACATGTGACTACACTGTCACCTACTCGACAAAGTCCGCCAAAGCAACAACGTGGGACCTCCTGTGGACAAGTGCTTGACGCGTGGCCGGATCCTCATTGACCGCACGGCCGCCACCACCGTAGCTTTGGACTTTTGGCAGGCAGCCCACGTGCCCTTAGGACGATCGCCCCGTTACATTAAATGCCGAAAGGCGATCGCCCACTAGGGGACAGGGCCCCTCAGCCTCTATATATACAAGGCAGCCTTCACTTGTAAAAAGGGGACCGAAACTCTTCTGCACAAACCGAGATTCTGACTCTCTAAACACTTCAGCTTCCTTCGCATTTCACATCGATGAAGCAAATCACTTACACTTGGCTAACATCCAACTCTTGGCAACAGCTTTCTTTCGGTCTCACTTCTCCCGGCCTTTTCTCCTCGAGCAGATTACCGGCGGGACGAAGAACACCTAGCTTCGCTCAAGAGCCGGATCAACAGAGTCTTTTTACACTCATTGTATTTAGATTTCTCTCTTTAATACTTGTATCCACGAATATTTGTATTAATAACATCTCGCGAGAGCATTCAAGCCCGGGCCTAACAAACCCGGCAAATCTTGTTTTATTTATCTTCTCTCGGAAGTGCTCCCGCAACCTTGTTTGTTGTCCGTCTTCCAGCAGTATTAATCTTCGGATAAATATTTTGGGCAACAACAATTGGCGCTAGAAGAAGGGGATCCAACCCTCGAATTTTTACACCTACCGTCCCGAAGAACACTCACTGTTCTCGGGCGATATTTGAAGTGACACTCACCGCACTTCAAAAGAAATCCTTCGTAAAACATGTCTTCCGCCTCCGCGTCGAAGAAAGCTGCCGCCCGGCCAGACCCTGCTCCGTCCCGCCCGAGCCGCACCGATGGTGGAAGGTAGCCGCCGCGGCCGAGGCGCCGACCACGTCCCGGGAAGGCGGCCCGAGCCTCTCGCTCGATCGGTTCCGAACCAAGGAACAGATCGAAGGCCCCCGCCGCCCTTCAGAGCGACGGCGCTCTCGACGCGCTCCAGCCTACCGCCCGGTCTCTCGCCGGGAGATCAAGCTAAGCTCAAGGCTCTACTGCCGAGCGTTCGCCAGAGGCTCCGTCCCGCAGAAGAGGCGCTCGCGGCCTGGGCACCTCTTTTCGATCGCACAGGCGGTGACCCGACTCGCGGCCAAGGCACCGAGCCCGGGCCTACGAGACGACGGAGTTTGAGTCCGTCACCGTGAGCTCGGCCTACCCGACTCCCGGAAGGCGCCCTAGCCGCTCCCCTCGCCGAATTGCCGAGGTCGGCGGCAATGAGCCGGAGATCGTACACGATCGCCTCGGCTCCTGCTCCCAAAGCCGATCGGCAAGCGACCAAGCCACGGCGATGGCCGCAATGCAACGTCAAGTCGACGACATGAAGGCGCCTGGAATCCGTGGCGAGCCAAGAAGACGATCGTCGCCAAGCGAGCCGCTCGCGATCGACATCGAGCTCGCCCCGTGCAAGATAGGATCGCTCCCGCAAACACCCATGTACGTGGGGCGATCGGACCCCAAGTGCACTGAGGAAGTTCAACATCTACATGACCGGTGTGGGGCATCGGACGCGACCAGTGCCGAATGTTCCTCCGACGCCGGACGACCTCGCCCACCGGTGGTATACTTCATTGCCACCTCGGTCCATCCTCCTTCAACGAGCCGCACACGGCTTCACCGAGTACTTCGCCACTGTGGTCGTCCGGCACAAGGTCCCCTTCGCATGATGCAAATCAAGCGGGAGAAGAAGAGTCCGACTCGGACTACATCGACCGGTAGACGTAATCATCCTCAATGGCGAGCCCATAAGCGATGAGACCGCCTCTACGCGGTCCTAGGAGGTTTTCAGGTTTTTCGCCTATGTTCGGGCATCTTACAAAGACCCAACCTACGACCTCCACGCAGCCTTCCGGCAAGAGCCGCAGATTTTCCGCCGTGCAAAGGTTTCTTCTTAGCTGTGAGCGCGATCGGCACCGGACGACGATCTCCCACCCGATCGCCAATATCGACCTACGAATAAAGCGATCGGCACTGAGCGACGATCGACAGCCTTACACCCGATCGCCGATCATCACGCTACATCATCCGCAGATTCGGAGGACACGATCGCCATCTACATCCAAAGATATAACATGACGGACTAAGGCATAAGATCGCCTCCATCGCACATCATAAATCCATGGCCCCGCAATCGATGGAACTGCCGCCGGCCATGCAAGGTCCCTTTCGGCCAAGATCGCCCGCCCTTCGTTTAAATACGAGGCCGCGTAGTCGAGGGCCCTCCAACATTAATCGGTGGACTCATTCCACAACCCCGTCTCAACGCACACCGCCGAGGTCGGCCATCTCCATGGCTGGCAGAGGTGGAATCATATCTAACAAGCAGCGGTCGTGGAGTAGATTCATACGACGCTGCCCAGCTCAAGGACTCCTCTAGACCGAGACCGCACGCCTTTCGTTTAAAAACAAGGCGAGGCGCAGCCTAACAGAGGACCCTCATAATAAAGTGAGTCACGAGACACTCATTGTCTTCGCGCACCAAGACACGGTCATGGGGTCGGTCCATCGATCTCCGCGACTGTGCACGATTCCTCAAATAAAACGAAACCACCAAGTTTCCATGGGGATCGCCAATGTTGTTTTTTGCAGTACAAGACCGAAAGATAGCTAAGCCAATCGACCATGATTAAGCCCAAGTCCGAGTCCTAAGTCACTCGGATCTCCCGTCCTCATCCGTACACGATCACCAGCAAGAACCACCTCGCCCCATGTCTTCAACATAGGAGCAAGCTGGGGGGCAATTGTTGTGTCAAGATTTAACACCTTCCGACCGGCGATCGCCTCCGAGGCCGAGCGACCGACTTACAGGCCGAGCGACCACTTACGCCGAGCGACCAAGGCAAGCCTGCCGATCGGCGACGAGCGACCGAGCCTTAACCCAGCGGACCAGCTAAATCGGCCAAAGGAAGGTCCCAGGACAAGTCCCGTGCCGAGCGATCGACCTCGATACGATCATCACTCGGCACTCGGCGACCGACACCTGGCGATCGAATTATGGACGAACCCCGCATCCGCCGATCGACCCTTGGTGACCGACCTCTCGGGCATCCGCCGATCGACCCTTGGTGACCGACCGGTGCCGACCCTTCGGTGAATGGCCGAGAACGATCCTCGGACGATCAGCTAGAGACGATCGCCTCATGTCGATCTCCACCGATGACCATCCAATCGCCAAGGCCAAGTCTCAAACCGACCCCACGTGCGAGATCCACAAAAGGCGCCGACAAACTGTCTCCTACCTCACCTACCAAAGATGGCCTGCACTGCGAAAGGAGTTGGCGGACAGACATGTGACTACACTGTCACCTACTCGACAAAGTCCGCCGAAAGCAACAACGTGGGACCTCTCCCGGACAAGCTTCCGGACGCGTGCCGATCCTCATCGACCGCACGGCCGCCACCACCAGTAGCTTTGGACTTTTAAGGGCAGCCCACGTGCCCTTAGGACGATCGCCCCGTTACATTAAATGCCGAAAGGCGATCGCCCACTAGGGGACAGGGCCCCTCAGCCTCTATATATACAAGGCAGCCTTCACTTGTAAAAAGGGGACCGAAACTCTTCTGCACAAACCGAGATTCTGACTCTCTAAACACTTCAGCTTCCTTCGCATTTCACATCAGACAGAAGCAAATCACTTACACTTGGCTAACATCCAACTCTTGGCAACAGCTTTCTTTCGGTCTCACTTCTCCCGGCCTTTTCTCCTCGAGCAGATTACCGGCGGGACGAAGAACACCTAGCTTCGCTCAAGAGCCGGATCAACAGAGTCTTTTTACACTCATTGTATTTAGATTTCTCTCTTTAATACTTGTATCCACGAATATTTGTATTAATAACATCTCGCGAGAGCATTCAAGCCCGGGCCTAACAAACCCGGCAAATCTTGTTTTATTTATCTTCTCTCGGAAGTGCTCCCGCAACCTTGTTTGTTGTCCGTCTTCCAGCAGTATTAATCTTCGGATAAATATTTTGGGCAACAACACCGGAGGGTCGTAGTTCATTATTTTTTAATAATAACTCATTTGTCTTCTCAGCCGTGAGAAGAACTGAAATTAGCTCAGAATATGTTTGAAATTGTCGTTGCCTGTATTGTTGTTGAAGCACCATATTTGAGGAATGCATCGTGGTGAATGTTTTTTCCAGCTTATCAGTCTCAGATAGCTGTGTACCGCACAAGGCCAGTCGAGATTCAATTTTGAATAAGGCTGAATAATAATGAGCAACAGATTTAAAATCTTGCAATCTTAGTAGTTGACATTCATATTGAGCCTGTGGCAATATTACAGTTCTGGTGTGATCAAATCTGTCTTTGAGCTTCTTCCAGAGCTCAGAAGGCCTTTCAATTTGTATATATTCATTCTTCAGATCCTCGGATAAATGATGGCGCATGAATATCATTGCATTTGCCTCATTTTTAATATCGGCATTAGCAAGTTTCACAGATTCCAAGGTAGTAGTCAGTCTCATACCTTGGAGGTGCAATTTAACATCAAGGCACCATGATAGATAGTTATTTCTAGTGAAATCGAGGATCTGGAATTTTTTGTTTTCAATTCCGGCCATTTTCTCTACAAGGATAAAAACGAGTTAGTATAAATAAATTCAAACTCGAATAATACTAACCTTTTTTTCGAGCAATAACTCGTGCTGATAACGTGTTATGAAAAACGAGAATAAATAAACCACACAAGAATTTACGTGGTTCGATCAAATGATCTACGTCCACGGTCGGAGTGATCCGAAACTTCACTAATATATTTGGAGGATGTTTACAATGATTCTAACCCTTAAACTTTGTAGCAAAGCTACCAAGGGTTTTCTATATTACAAGATGAGAGAAAATGAGGGAGAATTCTATAGCTCAAGAATGCTTAGAATTAGTGTGTATTCCATCTCCCAAAACACATCCATTTATAGTAAACTTTGGGGTATCAAATGACAAAATTGTCAAGCTTCAAAGTCATCAATATATGGCTATGAATGTAGCTAAAAAATAAAGACTTGATAATTTCTCATTTTCATATTTAGATAAAGGCTTTCTTCCTTTCACACGAGCATTTCATTTTTTATTCATAACAATATCCTTTTTCTCTTTTCACAAAATGATATTCGGCATAAGGAACAAAAAATTATTTAGGTGGGATTCCTAGTGATTAAGTTCTTTCCTTCGTCTAGTGAAATGAAAGATGCCAATGAATATAAGCAAAAGAAACCAACATGTGCAGATATTGCGCCATTAAGTAAGTAAACAACCACCCATCTTTTTCTGGGTAAAACACATTCAGTATCTATGATTGCAATAAATTCTCTTTCTATCTTATACTAGTAAATTGCACGCATTGTGAAAAATGTTGCATAAAATTCATTTTCGTCCAAAATTATGTGGAGTGTATCTTGTTCGCCTCGTACATGACTGAAACCTCAAATTTTATTTTTAAATACTACATAAACACCAAAAGAATATTTTAAAAATAATCCCTAAATTAAATATTATTCAAAGAGAGAATATAGTTATTTTAGATTCATAAAATTTAAATTTCGGATTCCTTTTAAAAACTTAAAAATTATTTGAAATAACATAAAATTTTTATTTTTCGTGAAATTATTTTTTTACAAAATAAATTATTCATATTTGATATTTTTATAATTTTTTATAAAATTAGTAAAAATTCATATTTTTATACCTTTAAATTTTTTTTATTAATTTTTTAACAGAAAAATGAACACTATCAACTTTTTCTGGAATAATAACGGTATGAAATTTTGCGTAGAATTTCTTAGAGCACAGATATTTCGTGTAATCTATACTTCTATTAAAAGGGAGTCGTGACACATGCCACTTTGTAAGTTTTTTGATTTTTTATTTTAAAATGTAGTTTATATATAGAGGTGTATTCTTAAATGTCCCAAAAAAATCTAGATATGTATTGTGGGAGTTTTATTCCACAACTTACACTCATCTACCAATAAAAAATACTTCTTTAATTTTTTAGCTTAAAATTTTAAATGTTTATAATTTTTTAAATCAAGTTTATTTTTAATGAAAAATATATCAAATAAATTTTTATTTCACAATTTTCAACTAGACACTCATATGAATATAATAAATTTGATGGATTTATAGTAATGACCGATTGCACAAAAAAATTATATTAGAAAAAATATTAATATTTATTTTCAGTAAAATTAATTGATGCAAAGTAAAAATATATTAACTCATTTATTACTTACATAAAAAATAAATTATGATACTTATTTAATTATAATAACTAAAAATAATAAAACATACACTGCATACATACACACATATATTAAGACTTAATCACATATTACTTTCGCCCCCAAAATTTATTCCTACTTTTTTCGGTATATCGAGGAAATTTGTTCATGTAATGGACACTAATTGACTTAACACTCCGTTAATGTGGTACTCTTTCTTGAATTATATTACATCCATAATACACTCAATAAGTCTTTTATTAATATTACGCTAATATGATACTCATGTCGAAGATAATCAAAAATAAATTTAGAGATCGAGAAATTATTTCCTAATAAGAGAATATCTTATACGGTGCATCGTACCGGAGAACATCTAGTTTATAAAACAAAAAAGTTATTTAGCTAAAAGCAAGGAGATTTTTTTGTATTTTCCATTTTTTTCTTTTCTTTTTTCTTCTCCTCGTTCTCCTAGACATATTATTATTATTATTACTATTATTATTATTATTAATTTTTACTATTATTTTTTTTTGTTATCATTATTATCATTATTATAAATAGGAAATTCATAGGGTTTACAAGAAATTAGTGGGGAGCCGAGAAACAATCTGAGCCCCCACTCCTCTAGCCATAGCGAAGCTAACCCTACTAAAAATATGAGCAGCAGCACGTGCTCCAATGTCTTGAGTCACCGAGAATCTTCGGATACGTTTTAGTAAGGCCACCGCATCCTTCTCAAGTTCTCCAAAAGAAGAAAATGAAAAGGGGAAAAACCCATATCCCATATCCGAGCATTTAGCCTCGTACTTGACGCGTTTACGTTGTACGGCTTCAATCACCGCACGACCCGGCACAAAGTCAACCATGCCAGTTTGCGTCAAGGGCGATGACCCTGTCAGATCAACACATACATCAAGCCCACCATCCCATGAGTAAAGTAACATATCAGCTGGACGTAAGGGTTTGTCCCTTTCCCCAATAAGCCCAATATCAACCTCCTTACGTGCCGAAATCCCGGACCGAGAACATATGTCAACAAGAACATCCCCCACAGCATTATGCCGATGTTTAATACCAATAATACCCGCACACGATACAGCATGGTCCCCATAAATATCCCCAGTAAAGACCTTGGAACAAGCTGAGCACGACATCTGAAAAGAAAAAAAGGGAACACCTAGCCGATAGCACAACACACATCGGTAAGTCCTGACATTCATAGTCTGCCCTAAACCAGATATTGGAACCACTATGAGCCAATCTGAAGTGTAGTCCTCCTTTTGTGAATTCCATAACGCCATCTGTCGAGAGGATAGGCGAAAGGTGGATTCAACCATTTGGGTAACCCGTGCGAAATGTATATCTGCCAATTTCTTCATGAGTTTGGGGGCAGTGATCTCACTCAGGTTACTCAAAAGGTCCATATCTATTTTCGCATTAAAAGTACATAATGCATCATCAAAAGAAGGACCATAAGTCACAATACCGGTGTTGGGAAAAATAATGTTGTTTTGATAATTGCCAAACAACAAAGCTTGATACAGCAAGCCCTGTATCGAAAGCCGGTTGAAATTGCAATCTATATCGAAGACCTTCGGATAGCGCCAGCATACAGCAAGTTCTCGCGCTACCACAATACAGCAACAAAGTCTAAGTTAAACGCCAAGTATGGAAGCTGTCTCGAAACCTCAATACAGCACCCTTCCATACAGCGTCAGACTACTCCAATATGCCTACAGCACAAGTGGATACAGCATTCACATCGGAACAGGACTGAAGACCGTTTGGAAAGGAATCTTTGGTATTCACTAAAGTCAAGTACCGTTCGATAAAGAAGTATTTAAATACTGAAGCTGTCAGAGATCTTCAAATCCCGCAATATCCGGATCGTGTTATAATCCCGTTGAAACGGAATCTCATTCAAACGGACACATCTCAACGGATATATATTTCAGAGACTATATATATCTCATCTGGGCATTGAAGATATATAGACAAGAGACCCAACACTCAAGCTATCAAAGTTATCATCAGAGCAAAACATATCTCCAAAGCTTTCTGCAAATCAGATTTAAAGAGATATACAGTGCTCAACATCAAGAACAGTCATCATCAGCTCAAGAACTTCATATTTAAAGCTGCTGTTCTTACCTGGTTACCTACCATTTTACCATTGTGTAAAACTGAGCTCTGTGTGAACTCAACAAGTTATTCTGACCTGTGTGGGACGAATAAGGACGAAGCTTTGGAACTGTGTGTGAAGAAGCAAGTCAAGAAGGAAGCTTTAACCAATCTGTGTGAACGGTTGAAAGCGACATTCTTTGTATCAATCTGTGTGAACGATACAAGGATAGGTTTGATTATAAATACATAGTTGTGTACGCAGTATTTATAATAAACATTTTACTCCTGTGTGGAGGACCAGTGGACGTAGAGGGGTTTACCTCGAACCACTTAAATACTGTGTTATTTACCTTTCGCCGTTACTGTTTTCATAATTGTAATTTATATAAGTATACACTGCAAAACCCTGTACGCACCAAGCTAACAGGAGATTAGACCGAGTTGCTGTTTCGACGGCAAGTTACTGTATTAAAGACTTCCGCTACGCACTCAGATTCGAAAACCATACAGCCTGTTGCTTAAACATTTCCCAAGCTGTATCGAGTATACTTAGGGACCAACAATTGGTATCAGAGCTGTTGATTCTAAAAAGAATCAGTCGCATTTTTAACTGAATCAGATCCTTAAAAATACTTATTTTCGAAAACAGTCCTTGTAATTCCCATCTTCTAATATGGATACCTTTATGTCTAAAAAGATATCTATGTTTCACATTAACGAGTTTGATGACTGGAGAAACAGGATGAAGAACAAACTCAAAGCCTTCATTGGAGAATCAAAAGCTCCGCCCGCATCAACCAAGACCGAAGAATGTCTTCAGGTGGTCACTGATAGTGACTCGTCAGATGATGAGCTAGAAGATAGAGCCTATGTGTGCTCTATGGCCGAAGTTAAAGAAGAAAATGAAGACGGCGATGATGATGAGGTAAGCTCTACCTCAACAATTCCTATAAATGCATCTCATACTTTTGAAAATATGTTGAATGAATTTAATAATATTCAAAAGGCCCATGAGATATTGAAAAGAGAAAACACCCAGCTTGAAATTTCCAACTTAGAGCTGAAGGAAGAAAACGACTTGCTAAAGGATAATTACGAAAATATGTCAGTTGATTGCGAAAACAGCAAAGTCAATTTAGAAAAACTCATGGAGAGCAATCATCAACTTGCTCACAATCTAAATGAGACTAAGTCTCATCTTGAAAGCAAGACAAATGATTTGGCCCTACTCGAAGCCAAAGTAAAATCGCTCGAGAAACGTGAAGGAGAATTAGAGACAATCTTGAAGTCTTTCGAGAAATCCTCTAAAGGAATGGAAGAGATCCTAAGCACTGGGCAACATGCTCATGATAAACGTGGCTTAGGGTACAACTCGTTCTCCAACAAAGAAAAATCTAGTACGGTATTCGTCAGGAGTGAGGAATCCATTCCTGTATCGAAAGAAGTTCCGAGCCCTGTGAAGGAACCCGTTGCACCGCGAACAGCAAAAGCTGCCATTCCACCCCCGCAACTCTACTATTCGAGACAGTGGAACCAACAGCCACTCAGACCTGTAAGGCGTACTCAACTGCATGCTCCACAAGCATATTATAAGCGCCAAGATCATTCAGAGGAAGGTCAGATTCAACCAACAAAACCCGTACAACAAGATTTCAAGACAGCGTGCCTAGACATTGGATACAAGAGCCCCGTTATCCCTCGAGACAGCAAGTGCCCGTTCAGTATCAACAACAGCGTAGGGAATCCAACTGGAGACCCAGAAGGCAAGCTGTTAGGCCAAAGAAAATGGCTCCACCTCCGAGACGACACTCGTACTGGAATAATAACTATAATTCTCGATTTTTCATGCATTATAATGACGACTACGTGCCTGCCCCACGTAGATATCGATATAATGGACCAAAAGTAGCCTACAACAAACCAATTGTTGCCCGGAAAATTTGGGTACCGAAAGGCACTATCGGGAAACACTACAGCGAGAAATCTCTGTAAGTTTTTATGCTTTTACTCATTAAGTGAGGGGGAATGCTGTAAGACCCATGAATACAGTATCTACCATTAATTAACTGTACACTCAGAACAGTCAAGACAGCACTGTAGGACAAAGAAGGCATCAAACCTTCCTACAGCTGACGTGTGCATTAATTAAGGGGGAATACAGTACGACCCATGAATACAGTGTTAATCCTAACATTAATTGTATCCTGTATGTACCTTTTAAAGGGGAACGCTATATTATTCGCGGGTACAGTATTTTCACTACAGGACATCAATTATGATTGATAATTTTATTTTATTATGTATTGCTGTAAGAACTTTTCTGCGAACAGTTCATAGGTTCAGTTGTACTCAACTAGATCACAAATGTAATATTGTGCCTGCGCGCCAATCATAAGTTTAAGATGTAATACACTTCCTTATTAGATGCTATCATTTTAGAACTTGCCTGCGAGCAGTTCACATTTCTTTTAGACTAAGTGCTGAAGACCAGATCATTTGACAGAAGATCAAGAAGTTTTGGAAATTATCAAAAGAGAAGGAAACAGTGGGAAAATCATCTCCTGTATCGAAGTTGCCAACAAGTGGTTATCGAAAAATAAGGAGAAATTATTTTAACTTAAAGAAGTCTTGGAACCATCAAGAAGTTTTGGAAATTATCAAAAAAGGAGAAATTGTTGGGAAAAATAATGTTGTTTTGATAATTGCCAAACAACAAAGCTTGATACAGCAAGCCCTGTATCGAAAGCCGGTTGAAATTGCAATCCTATATCGAAGACCTTCGGATAGCGCCAGCATACAGCAAGTTCTCGCGCTACCACAATACAGCAACAAAGTCTAAGTTAAACGCCAAGTATGGAAGCTGTCTCGAAACCTCAATACAGCACCCTTCCATACAGCGTCAGACTACTCCAATATGCCTACAGCACAAATGGATACAGCATTCACATCGGAACAGGACTGAAGACCGTTTGGAAAGGAATCTATGGTATTCACTAAAGTCAAGTACCGTTCGATAAAGAAGTATTTAAATACTGAAGCTGTCAGAGATCTTCAAATCCCGCAATATCCGGATCGTGTTATAATCCCGTTGAAACGGAATCTCATTCAAACGGACACATCTCAACGGATATATATTTCAGAGACTATATATATCTCATCTAGGCATTGAAGATATATAGACAAGAGACCCAACACTCAAGCTATCAAAGTTATCATCAGAGCAAAACATATCTCCAAAGCTTTCTGCAAATCAGATTTAAAGAGATATACAGTGCTCAACATCAAGAACAGTCATCATCAGCTCAAGAACTTCATATTTAAAGCTGCTGTTCTTACCTGGTTACCTACCATTTTACCATTGTGTAAAACTGAGCTCTGTGTGAACTCAACAAGTTATTCTGACCTGTGTGGGACGAATAAGGACGAAGCTTTGGAACTGTGTGTGAAGAAGCAAGTCAAGAAGGAAGCTTTAACCAATCTGTGTGAACGGTTGAAAGCGACATTCTTTCTATCAATCTGTGTGAACGATACAAGGATAGGTTTGATTATAAATACATAGTTGTGTACGCAGTATTTATAATAAACATTTTACTCCTGTGTGGAGGACCAGTGGACGTAGAGGGGTTTACCTCGAACCACTTAAATACTGTGTTATTTACCTTTCGCCGTTACTGTTTTCATAATTGTAATTTATATAAGTATACACTGCAAAACCCTGTACGCACCAAGCTAACAGGAGATTAGACCGAGTTGCTGTTTCGACGGCAAGTTACTGTATTAAAGACTTCCGCTACGCACTCAGATTCGAAAACCATACAGCCTGTTGCTTAAACATTTCCCAAGCTGTATCGAGTATACTTAGGGACCAACAACCGGTATGTCAGAGAAGCTTAGTTTGTAAGCTAGCAGATTGAAGTCTAGAAGCAACGAAAGCATCGTTCAAGACATCACCTGCAGAATATACACCAAGTCCCCCAAAAGTAAAGGGTAAGGTGGCAAGTCTCCATTGCCAATCACCAAAACCAGGTCCAGAAGCAGTGACAATACGCTCCAAAGAAGAACGAAGAAACACCATTCGCTAAGGCCCTGTTTGGAGTGATTTTCTGTTTTCTGTTTTGAAATTTTCAAATACTGAAACCAGTTTCTGTTTTGAGTTTTAAAAATTTTGAGAAACCAAAACCAGATTGAGTTTTGAGTTAAGAAATTTTCAAAAATCAAACCTATAGTTTAAAACATGAACATAAAAGTGATATCAAAGTGGAAGTTGATGGTGGACGGTGGTGATCAAAGTAGTAGTTGACGGTGGTTGGAATGGTGGTTAGCGATCGCCAGTGTGCTTATAGAGGTGGTTGGCAATCGTCGGAGAGGTTGTCAGAGCGATGGTCGGCGGTGGTCGGAAGTCGGCCGTCGAAATGGTGGTCCTTGATCAAAGTGGTAGTTGACGGTGGTCGGAGTGGTGGTCGTCAGTGACCAGAGTGGTGATCGATGGTCGAAATGTTGCTCAAAGTGGTAGTTGACAGTGGTCGGTGGTGGCCGAAGTGGTGATCGGTGGTGGCCAGAGTGGTGGTTGGTAGTGGCTGGAGTGGTGGTCATAGTGATGGTTGAAATGGTGGTCATAGTGATGGTTGAAATGGTGGTCAGTGGTGGTGAAAGTGGTAGTTGAAGGTGGACAGAGTGATGGTCGTCGGTAGCCAGAGTGGTGGTCGGTGGTGGCCGGAGTGATAGTCGGTGGTAGCCGGAGTGGTGGTTGTTGGTGGTGAACGGTGGTCAGAGTGGTGGTCAGTGGTCGAAATGGTGGTCAATGGTGGTCAATGCGGTCGTTGACATTGGTCAGAGTAGTGGTCGGCGGTGGCCGGGATGATAGTCGGTGGTAGCAGATTGGTGGTTGACGGTGCCCGGAGTGGTGGTCGGCAGCAGTGAAAGTGGTGGTCAGTGGTTGTTGAAGTGGTGCTTTGTGATGACGTGTTAGTGTTAAAACAAAAACTGGAATTATAAAACCTCTTTTTTTGGTTTTGTATTTTGATGGAAAACTATTTCGAAAATAATGAAAAAATCAATTTAGCACCATTTTACCCAAACCTGCTTTGGTTTTGAAATTAACTTTTAAAATCAAAAATCAAAAACTCGCAAACACCCGCAGACGGTCCCTAAAGAATCTGTTTCTTTTCATTGGATGCTTCTTTCTTTTTATGTTTTCTCTGCATACCTTTTTTTTTTTTCTTCCTAAAAATCAATTGCCTTTTCAGATGAGATTAGCTTCAGATTCTGGCAATAATCAATGCTGATGCCTTTTTATGTTGAAATGATTGCTTTCATCAAAATTTATCTTACTTTTACCAAAAGGAAATCACTCATACAGTAATAAAAACCATATTTATTCATTAATAGGGTAATATAAGGTATTTGTAATTACTTTACTCTCATCACTTTTATAGTTACCATTTCGATCGAAATTTGTACGAGGTCTTGTTGGAATCCTTTTACTATATTCCATCCGCACCTTCCCATTCGTCCGAAATATAATATTTGGTCCAAAAAATGTCCCTTTATAAGTGTAATATTTCATTAAATATCATAAATTACATCAAATAATTATCTTTTATTTTTTAATCTTCATCACATACTCATCATCGGTACTTTTATCTTTCAATATACACCACAAAACTATCAATATTTACCAAACTTATATATATCTATTACATCTAATAATTCTCCTAAAAATATCAAGTTTACTTGAAATATTGCATTTCAACAGGGATAGAGTAAGTATATTTTATAAAGTATTTTTTTCTTACTTTAATAGTGGCTTCAAATATTATTGGTCAAAGCCGTATCTTAAAGACAGTCCGACATTCCAATTTTAAATGAAATTAATAGATATATGTAACCACTGACTTTAGTTCACTCGCCATGGGTCTCGGGATTTGAGTCTTTTTAATGGACAAGAATTTTCAAAGATCTATGGCAAAAGAAAAGATTTTACTCTCTTGAAATCCGTTGGTTCAACAATTAAATATTAAAAGGTTCAAGATCCAATCTAATATTAAAAGGTTCAACAATTAAATATTAAATCTTAGTTAGATTTGAGGGGTACAATATAGAGCAATCTCTTAAAGGACGACTCATTGTGAGCTATAGTTGAAGAAGATATTTAAGAACCTAAAATTCATAAAATACATCTCATGATTTATCTGATAGTAGTTTTAGGATGTTGTGACTATTATATCGAGAACTAGTCAAGTGTTATCTTGCAATCTCTTTAAAAAAAACAAATCAAATCTGCAAAAATTTACCTTGAATGACTAAATAATAAATATTCGCCATAGGCCCTGTGTGTTTTCAGATTTAGGAAGAAAAAATAATTATGATTTTAGTTTTTTTTTTTTTTTAAGTTTTAAGGTTTATTTATTTAATTTCTTAAGATTTTTTTTTCTTTCAATTTTTGTTAGGGTTCTTTTCTTTTAACTTTTTTGTATTTTCTCAGTTATCGATGTATTTTAATTTTATTTTTAGACAATTATAAAGTCAATCCCACTGAGAGAGTCTAGTTTGAAATGATATATTCAGTTTCTTTCTTTGATCGATCAATATTACAATTTATATAAAAATATATTGATTTTAATGAATATTATATCAATTTCAAAAATATGGTGTATTAGTTTATTTTTATGATTTAAATATGGGACAAATTATATTTTTGAAACTACTCTTGAAATTGAAGAGATGAGGTATTTGCTACGGCTGGGACATGAGAGTCGAAAAATGCGAATTCAGATCGGAATTGAAACGGAAAACCCTAATTCTTCGATTCCTGCTGGAAAACACAAAACCAAAAAGCGATTTTTGAGAGTCATTCAGCCCCAATTTATTGGAATTCTTTCGCTCAGTTTAATTGAACTGACTTATATATTAAATAAAATTATAAAATATATAAAATTGTAAATGATAAATGGTAAATCATCATGAAATTTATAATGTGACCCTAGCAAGAGAATAAATTGTCATTTTTTTTAAATAGGTATATTAAACGTGCATGCTGTGTGAGATTTTTTTTCTTTACTTTTAATGTGTTTTTTCGATTCTTAAAGTGAATCAATTAATTAGGGGTTAAATGCATGAAAATAGACAAGCTTTAGATTCATTTTCATTTTTAATACAGTCTTTTAAAATTTCGGAAAAATACATCAACTTTCGTATCTGTACAATTTTAGCACCGATTTCAATTATGACCAAATTGATTCTGACGTGGCAAAATCGATTTTGACATGGCAAAAAAAATTTCGGACGTGGGAAAATTATTTCTGACGTGACGAAATAAACTTAATAAATTATAATTTTTTAAACAAACTAATACAAAAATTAATTCTTTTTATTAAAGAAATCAATATATATAACACTTTTTGGAGAAGAAGAAGAAAATAAAAATAAAAATTAAGTTTATTTGTCATTAAAAAATTAGTAATACATGGCTGAATAAGTAATACACAAATAATAAGTAGAAAATCAGTTTATTTAACCAGCTAAACTATATATAACATTTTTTATTTCTTTAAATAAAAAAATAATTTTATTTATGAACCAATATTGTATTATATTCAAAAAATTTATTTTTGAATCAAGTTGATTTTTATTTAACCATTTATAAGTTTACAAGTGTTATATATTTTGATTTCTTTAAGAAAAAGAACTAATTTTTGTATTAGTTTGTTTAAAAAAGTACAGTAGTCTTTTAATAACACTTGTACCTATCAGAATCAATTTTGGCAGAATTGAAATCGTTGTCAATGTATTTTCATGCATTTAACCCATTAATTAGTTAAAGAAAGCTCTTGAATTAATCGAAAGAAACAAACCGGTTCCATTCAGTACAGTTCAGTTCCTGAAAAAAAAAAAAATCCGAATTGATTTATAAGAACCATTACCAGTTCAACAAAAAGAACAAAATCGGTCCCAACCCTAGGTATAAGGGCCCCTTCTCAGAATATTTAAGCAGATTAGTAATAGCAGGAGGTTTTCAAGTATTAGTACAAAAATAAAAGTTGCAGGTAAATGGATTCACAACAGTGGAAAAAAGATTAGCATATCAGAAATTAAAACAGACAATCACGTGATTAGTGTATTACAACAATTGAGAATCAAATTTCACTAGGCCCCCAAGATTTTTGATTCAAGGCAATTAAATACTACTACAACATCAAAATCTAAAACTATGGATCTGATCTAATAGTAATATACTAATTCATCATTATCGGAAGAAATCTCAGTGATCCCACTACAACATGATGATGATGATGGTGATGGGGACACCCCTGAATTTCTCTTTTCAAATGAGATTCCCAAATTCTGAGATTTCTTGCCGCCGGCCACCACCTGATCAACCCTCCCTTGATTTCTTCTCTTCCTTTTCCTTTGGTACACACGGCAAACCACCCAATCTCCCACTTGAATCATTGTTTTCTACACACACACACACACACACCAAAAAAGAAAAAAAAAAAGAATCATTCAATCAGACGCTCCGGCGAAGATAATATTTTAATAACAGAAACGGCGCCGTATCAGAAGGTAATTAAATATGACCACACACACACACACACCTGAGTAGAGTATGGTGTAGTGCTGCTAATGGAGCCCACAAGGCAGAATTCATGCATAACCCATCGAGTTTTCACCAGTCCAAGAGACTTTTTCCCTTGATAGAATGCATAAGATCTCTTGATCCCGATTACAAAATTACTTCCTGGAGCCAATATTTGTCTGCTGTCTTTGTTGCTGGTGGTGGCTCTCCAGTACCCACCATCTGTGCTGAAATGATGATCCACTCTGATTTTGCTCATCAGATTCATCTTCCTTTTGCTGAAAAAGTATCTCTTCTCCTTCAACTCGCCTTTAATTATTCAACCAAACACCACAAAAATTAGTGAAACTAAAAATTAAAAAAAAAAAAAAAAATTGATCGTGCATTACCAATATATAACAATAAAATTAAGACTAAGAAAATCAATTAATTGCAAAAAATAAATGAAAATATGAAAGTGTAAAGAATTAATTTTTACGCTAGTTTTTTCTTTTAGCTTTTCGATATAAAAAAGAACACTTTTTGATGCACAAATTTATAAAAAAAACATTTTTTATGCTAAAATTATCATTTCAGATAATGAAAAGTAAACTGTCGTAACGCCATACTTTTTAATAGATTCCCCTCATATTTCTAAGATTCTAAATCTGAATGAAATGAAGCTTTACTCAGTTTTCCTCCAAAAGAAACTAACCAGGCATGTCCCAGGGACTGAACTGGAAAACGTTAAAATCAGGAACAACAGCGGCGGGCAATGGCAGAGAGAAAACCTTTCTTTTCAAGTAATGGACTAACAGTTCTTCGTCAGTTGGGTGAAATCTGAACCCAATCGGAAGCTTAACACCTCCATTTCCATCCTCAGAGTTTGCTCTCTCCATTTTTACAAACAAAAATAAAATTAAAAAATTTAAAAAAATAAATAAGTAAATGAAATAGTAGTTGTACAACTTTTTCTCCTTGCCGTTAATGAAACCGTGGAAGAAAAAAAAAAGGCTGAAGGGCAAATCAAGAGGCAAGAGAGAGATTCATGTTTGTTTATCGATTAGGGTTATGTGTTTTGTATTCTTGGCTATTGCTTCAAGAAACGGTGCCGTTTATTATATAGGGTGGGGGTGGGGGTGGGGTGGGGGGTGACTGGTGAGGGGTAGAAAGAAAGTCTAACGCACTCCTTCCGTTGATTGGATCTGTAGTTGCCTTTTGTTAAAATAACGTGTCGCGATCTCACGACATCAAAATATACGTGCTCGGGCCTCAGAGCCGCTTGGGCTTGGCTATTCGCGGCCCCTTAAAGGAGTGAGTACCCAATTAGTGTAACTGTAAGGGTCATTTTTTTTATTAATACCAGTCAATAAAATATATAAATTATATTTTTATTTATAATAGTAGAAGTTTTTGATACTAAATACATTACTCGTGGTCACAGTAGATGTGCACACTCGGAAGAAAGTAAGGGTACTTTAGTTTTTTTAACCAAAATAGTATCAATAACTTCTATTATTATGAATAAGAATAGAGAAAATTATCAAATTGATCCCGTATGTGGGGCCAATTGGCCAAAAAAACTCATCTGTCTCCGGCGGACCAAAAAACCCCATATCTCCCCCCTATTTTAGCCAGTTTAGTTCTCCGTCGCCGGCCGGAGTATTTTCCGGCCACCGGAGCTGGCGAGGACGACAAGTGGCAAAAAAAAATATAAAAACCTAAATAATATAAAAAAAATCTAAAAAAATTAAAAAATCTGGAATATTAAAAAACCTAAATTTAAAAAAAATTTAAAAAATCTAAAAAAAATTAAAAAAATTTAAAAAAAATTTAAAAAATTTAAAATCTAAAAAAATTTAAAAAAATATATAAAAACCTAAATAATATAAAAAATCTAAAAAAAAATAATTTTTAATTTAATTTAATAATAGAAACTTAGGTAATTATTTTTAATTCTGAAATATTAATATAAATATTATAGAATTATTTATTTACTTTTTAATTTTATAATTCTGAAAAGATTTTTTTTTTCAAGAAAAATCTTTTTAATTCAAAAGATTAATTTTATAATTCTGAAAAAAAATATTTTTAATCTTTTTCATTTTTGAAAAAAATTATATATTTTTTTTAATTTTATAATTCTGAAAAAAAAATCTTTTTAATTTCTGAAAAGATTCTGAAAAGATCGTTTTGATAATTTTCTCATTTTTTTCAGAAATTAAAAAGATTTTTTTCAGAATTATAAAATTAAAAAAAAAAATATAATTTTTTTCCATAAATTAAAAAGATTAAAAAGATTTTTCTTTCCAGAATTATAAAATTAATCTTTTCAGAATTATAAATTTAAAAATAAAATAAAAAATTCTAATATATTTATATTAATATTTCAGAATTAAAAATAATTAACGGGAAGCAGGTCGACGGCCTGTCAAAAATAAAATAAAAAAAATTAATGAATTGACCGGTTGCCGGAGGTCCACTGGCCTCGCATAAATATAAAAAGTGGTCGGTCGCCGGAGGTCCACCGACCGCTTGGGGTAACGAAAAACCGGCACATATATATAAATATATTCTCGCCTTTTTTTAAAAAAGAAAAAAGAAAAAACTTGCCAATCGCTGGAGGTCCGTCGGCCGATAGCCTGACATAAAGAAAAAGGAAAGCTGTCCAACCGTCGGAGGTATTCGTGAAAAAAGATTTTTTTTTGAAAATTAATTGTCCTTTTGATTTAATTTAATATTCTAGGAGTATTTATTAAAATTTATCGTTGTTGAATATTTAATATTATTATCTTTATTATTAAGTATTATTAAATTCACAACAAAGAGGAAATAAAAGAGAGGAGGGGTACAATGGTCTTTTTCGATACACTATGACCGCCAAAAAATATCATTGTCCTTAATATTATAGATTATTGTTGTTGTATATATTTGTTATCTATTAATAATAATAATAATTCCGTACAGTTAAATTCAGTTCGGAACAAACGGGTTCAACACCATTTCCTGAAGAGAATGTTGTGACTGGCGTGGATATGGACGTAGGCGTGGATATGGACGTGGATGTGTACGTGCCCGTGGTTGTGGCCGTGGTTTTGGGCATGGTCGAAGCCGTAATCAACAAAACCTCTCCAACTTTAAAAGAAAGCCTCACCACCAGAAGTAGACAAAAAATAAGGAGAAGCCCGAGGGAAGTACGATGGTTAAAAAGAGTGAACATATTTGTAATCGTTATGGAATTGAAAGTCATTGGAGACGTACATGTCGTACCTCCAAGCATCTTGTTGACCTTTATCAAGCTTCTTTAAAGAATGTTGAAACTAATTTCACCGAATAGAATGATCCCTTGGGTATTGCCCATCTTGAAGCACATTTTGGTGGTGGGGATCTAGTTGATCCTTCAGGCATCACCCATATAGAAGTTGGTGATTTTTTTGAAGATGAGAATGAAGAGATGGCCAAATCTGGTGATGGCAATAATTAGGCCATCTATTAAAACTTTGTTTTGTTTATTGAATATTTATGTTTGAACTCTATAATGATTGGTTTTACTCTATGCATTCTATGTAATTTTCTTTTATCATGAATAAGAAGTTTTGAATATTATTCTAATCTTCATTTATATTTATTTTGTGAATAAATATGACCAGTAAACTCTCATTATATGCTATGAAAGATGAGGAATTATTGTGTCTCGCGGATAGCGCAACAACCCATACAATTTTAAACAATAAAGAATATTTTTCGCATCTCATATTAGCTAAAGCTAATGTAAATACAATATCGGCTGCATCAGATCTTATTGAAGGCTCCGAAAGAGCAAATATATTGTTACCTAATGGTACACATTTATTTATCGAGAATGCAATGTTTTCCTCTCGATAAAAAAGAAATCTTTTGAGTTTCAAAGATATACGCCACAATGGCTATTATATTGAGACAACAAATTAAAATGATGATGAATATCTATGGATCACGTCTATTGTCTCTGGGAGGAAACAAATGATTGAAAAACTCCCGTCATATAAATCTGGATTATACTATACCTTTATTAATCCGGTGGAGACACACATGGTGATGAACCAAAAATCAGCAGACCCAACAAACTTTCTTACATGGCATGATCGTTTGGGTCATCCTGTGTCTACAATGATGCGAAGAATAATAGAAAATTCTAGTGGACATCCTTTAAAGAACAAGATTGTTCCATTGTCCAAAGGTTTTACTTGTGTTGCTTGCTTTCAAGGAAAATTTATAACAAAGCCTTCGCATGTGAAAGTTGCGATTGAATGTCCATCATTTTTAGAACGAATTCAAGGAGATATATGTGGACCTATTACACCATCAAGTGGACCATTTCAGTACTTTATGGTACTTATAGACGCATCGACACGTTGGTCGCATGTTAGTTTATTGTCCACTTGTAATATTGCATTCGCAAGACTCCTTGCCCAAATAATTCGGTTAAGAGCACAATTTCCTGATCATAATATAAAGAAAATTCGATTGGACAATGCAGGAGAATTTACATCCCAATCTTTTAATGATTATTGTATGTCAATTGGGATTGAGGTGGAATATTTTGTTGCTCACGTGCACACTCAAAATGGTCTAGCCGAATCTTTCATTAAGAGGCTAAAATCAATTGCTAGACCTTTACTTATGAGAACAAATTTACCAATTCTGCTTGGGGACATGCAATAATACATGCGGCATTTCTAGTCCGATTAAGGCCGACTGCTTATCATAAATATTCCCCTTTGCAACTTGTGAATGGCAAGAACCAGATATATCTCATTTAAGAATTGTTGGGTGTGCAGTTTATGTTCCTATATCTCCTCCACAACGAACAAATATGGGACCCCAAAGAATATTAGGGGTATATGTTGGGTTTGATTCTCCCTCAATTATTAAATATTTGGAGCCCATGACTCGTGATTTATTCAAAGCAAGATTTGCTGACTGCCAATTTGATGAGAGAATTTTTAGTGCATTAGGGGGAGATAAGTCAAAATTTGAAAGAGAAAGACAAGAAATTTTGTAGAATGCAGTATCTCTGTCTCATTATGATCCTCGAACAAATCAGTGTGAACTTGAAGTTCAAAAGATTATCCACCTACAAGAAGTGGCAAATAGATTGCCTGATAACTGATGTCAAGACAATGACAAAGTCACATATACCAGCTATCAATGTTCCTTGTAAAATTAAACTTCCTGATGAAGAAAATAAAATATTGCTAGCAAAAGAGTCTAATGCACAACAGAAGCGTGGTAGACCTATTGGATCCAAGGATAAAAATCCAAGAAAAACAAGGAAACTTGATAAGCAAGCTGGTACATCAAATGACATCATTCCTAAAGATATAGATTTGATCACTGTAGAGACATCTTCAAAAGATAATCAAACACCTGAAATAGATGACAATGAAGAGATATAGATAAACTATATCATTTCAGGAAAGAGGTGGAATAGAAAAGAAATTTTCATGGATGATATATTTGCTTATGCAGCTACCCTTGATATTTCTGAAGAAATTGAGGATCATAAACCTAGATCGATCTATGAATGTAAAAGAAGAAATGATTGGCCAAAATGGAAAAATGCTATTGAGGCAGAGTTAGAATCACTTGAAAAACGTCAAGTTTTGGACCTATTGTCCAAACACCTGCAGGTGTAAAACCCGTTGGTTTTAGATGGGTATTTATGCGCAAAAGAAATGAGAAAAATGAAGTTGTGAGATACAAATCACGCCTTGTTGCACAAGGCTTATCACAAAGACCGGGAATTGATTATGAAGAGACTTATTCACCGGTAATGGATGCAACGACATTCAGATTTTTACTCAGTCTGTCAATTTTAGAAGGGCTTCGAATGAACTTAATGGATGTTGTGACTACCTACTTATATGGGTCACTTGATAATGACATCTACATGAAAATTCCTGAAGGATTGAAAACGCCTCAAAGATGTAACTCAAAACCCCGAGAGGTTTACTCAATTAAATTACAAAGATCCTTGTACGGGTTGAAACAATCAGGACGGATGTGGTATAATCGTCTCAGTGAGTACCTTTTGAAAGAAGGATATGTTAATAATGTAATATGTCCATGTGTCTTTATTAAAAGGACAAAAGATGGATTTACTGTCATTGCAGTTTATGTTGATGATTTGAACATCATTGGGACTCATATTGAACTTGATGAAACGATTGCATATCTGAAAATGGAATTTGAAATAAAAGACTTGGGTAGAACAAAACTTTGCCTTGGTTTTTAAGTTGAACATTTATCAAAAGGAATCTTTGTTCATCAGTCATCATATATTGAAAAGATCCTCAAACGATTTATTATGGATAAATCATATCCTGTGAGTACACCTATGGTTGTACGTTCACTTGAAAAGAAAAAGGATCCATTTCGTCCAAGAGAAAATGGAGAAGAACTTCTTGGTCCTGAAGTACCATATCTTAGTGCCATTGGTACACTAATGTATCTTGCCAACTGTACACGCCCTGATATTACATTTTCTGTTTTACTGGCAAGACATAGTTCTGCTCCAACAAGAAGACATTGGACTGGCGTGAAACAGATATTTAGATATCTCCGAGGAACAATAGATATGGGTCTGTTTTATTCTAAAGAATCAAAAGCAGAATTAATTGGTTACGCTGATGCTGGATATTTATCTGATCCCCATAAGGGAAGATCACAAACAGGTTACATATTCACATACGGTGATACGACAATATCTTGGAGATCTACAAAGCAGACTTTTGCAGCAACTTCCTCAAACGATCCAGAGTTATTGGTCCTTCATGAAGCAAGTCGAGAATGTGTATGGCTTAGATCTTTGGTCCATCATATTTGAAAATCATGTGATCTTCCAGTTAACAAAGAAAGTCCAATTGTCCTGTATGAAGATAATTAAGCTTGTATTACTCAGACTAAAGAAGGCTACATTAAAGGAGATAGGACGAAGCACATTGATCCAAAATTCTTCTTCACCCATGAACTTCATCAAATGGGAGAAATTGATGTTTGTCAAATTCGTTCATGTGAGAATCCAGCAGATTTGTTCACGAAGGCGCTCCCTACAGCTCCTTTCGAGAAAATACAAGATTGGGATGCACAGATTTCGAGATATATGTTAATAGTGATGTTAAAATGAGGGGGAGACATGATATTTTATTTGTACAACACATATACTTTTTTTCCTTCACTAGGGTGTTTCCCACAGGGTTTTTCCTAGTAAGGTTTTAACGAGGCATGATGTTTGTACAAATCATCCAAGGGGAAGTGTTATGTATTATTGGATGACCTTTCATCTTTCTCCACTAATACATACAACCTTTGGCTTTTCAAGTCTAGACCTTTAGTCTTTCATCTCTATTGTAACTCTTGAATCATAAGACTATATAAAGGCCACATTCTTGATATGTAAGTGATACACATATATGAATAAAAACGATCACCCTCCTTTCTATTATCTAGCTTTCTCTGATTCTCTATATTATATATTACACAACAATCTCCAAATTTTACTTCCAATTATTTTTCAGATAGTAATTAAATTGGTCATCCCACCACTAACAATATCTCCATCGGCCCAATTTGCAGCTCACTCCAACAATCGTGGTGTTCTCGGACCTCAACCATACACAACGTAACTGCCTTCACATTACAGCCCATAGCATTACAACCGAGCCCAAAAACAGTTCAATCATCCTTCTCTCCAGCCCTATGAGTCGCCTGCCTCTGTCCAGTCATTGGGCCCAATTCCTTCCGGGCCTATTATGGGTATCAATGAATATACATCATAAATAACATATTTAAAGAGATCTTTTTATCTAAATGTTCATTTTAGTAAAACCTCGAGAAACAAATCTTCTATAAACGAATAACCTCCTGAAATTAATAATTTCTCCCGGTCCCAGCTCTTTATTATATGTTCAAATTTTCTCTCGATAAATGAGCAATTTCGCAAAATTGATATTTTTCTCCGACCCGACCATATTCATTTATCGAGATTTTACTGTAACTTTAACAAATCTTGTAATAATACTCCCTCCGTCCAGACTTAATTGCTACCTTTTTCTGGGCACGAGTATTAATGTTAGAGTTGTTTATTAGTATTGTGTGTAACAAAGCGATATTTTAAGAGGGGTAGTAATGGAATTTTGAAATTGTACTTAAAATGAGCTTTTCATTAAGTATGGATTAGTTCAAAAAGTTGAAACAGTACAAAAAGTACAGTGCACAGTACACAGACTCATTTCAGCCGCCAAAATCAATACTGTTCAGTCTAGGAGGGTGCTACAGTACACGAAATTCCGTCCTTTAATTGCTACACTACATATCTAATTCAGTTTTCCCTCCAAAATAGATCAAAAAAAAATCTTAAAATTCCCCCCAACTTGAAAGAGTCCATCCTTTAAATACCGACTCAGCCTTAATTACCCAACCAACAGCCTGCAAAAAACCCCAACAGAAACATAAATTAGCATGTCTTCATCCCACAGACATTTAACAATTGAGGACAAAAATAAACTGGCTCAATTCCTATTTGAAGGGAGCATGATGGCGTACCTGAGAGAGGCGAGATGATAGATGCTGCCCATTTATTCGGAGCATGATAGATGATGTCACCTTCATTTGGGCTGCAGCAAAAAAATAAATTGAACAAGCTAAACCGATTTCATTGAAATCTACAAGGCTTGGAGTACCACAAAAGGTGATCTCGTCAAAGGTGATCTCCCCAAGACCTATTGAGAATCGATCGTGTTAGAATTCGAGAACGCGTCGAATACTAACGAAGAATTGTGATTGAAAACGCGTCAATCAAATCGAACTCAAATCGAATACTAACGAAGAATTGTGATTGAAAACGCGTCAATCAAATAGAACTCAATTGAACAAAATAACTTGTATATTAGCCATCATAGGTCGGCCGAACAGAAGGGCTATGTAGAGCCTTCTAACCCTAGCAAAACAAAAGAAAGCGAAAAAGCTATTTCCTAAAATGCCCCTAAACAAGTTTAGCCTACCAACGTTTAAGGAAAGTACTAAAACGAACAAAACAAAACAACCAAAACAGGGCTGCACATGTCACACCCTTTTATTAACTACATCACACTACGAAAATAAAAATAAGACGATCTCCATATCGAGCACTACGTCATCGTCTTCACTCGAGCTAATCAATCTCGTATCAATTATGGACCCCCATTAGCATTGATTTATTCCATTAGGAAGTGGGTTTTAGGGTTGGTTAAAGTGGAATAGTAAAGGTTTATTCCGTAAAGGAGTGAAAACAATTAGTAACTTTTTTATACTATCATTAAAAACATGGAATCGTAAAGGTTGGCTTTGATTTTGTTTCTTTGGAACTACAAACAGACAGCTTTAAAATTATGGAAAATGTAACAACTTTTTAAAAACTGTCATAAATTACTGTTGGATGTTGAAACAATAGATGCTTTTGAACAGACCTTTATGACTTTAAATACCATATGAATTCAGGCTTGTAGTGTATACTACCTTCCAAAAATGAAATCAGATGAAGTTGTGAAGATCCTTCAATAGTTTCCAAAAACCATGTCAAATTTAAACCTCACCGACGCAGACACTCCTGTGAAATATGATTTTCTAGACACCGAGTGGATCCACAAACCAGGAGTATTGTTAGAACGTTACCCCGATGAACGCGTTGCTTCAATTGGCAGGTCAGTCATGCCTATGTTATCCTCGCGTTTTGACGCGCAAGGAGTTGCCAACATTTTTGTATTAGCTTATCATCTTAAGGCACCAGGTACCAGTTTTGGCTCATATATCTTTAATCCAGATCAAAGTTTACCAGTAACCGAAGGTACACCGGTCAGTGACTTTAAGGACATTTTTGATTTTGGAATGCGTAATCCTGTGGCTCTCGAAGCAACTGCTGATCCGACACGAGAGGCTGCTGTGTACTCATACATAGCTGCTTCATTGCTGCGTTTGTTCACCAAACCAGCGTCGAAGTATGTGAGTTCATGGTCTAGTATTGTGAAAAGCTTTTCTAAATTTTATGATGAACCAATGAATGTAGCACTACCTAATCCCGTTGAGTTCGCACTCCAGAAAATAGCAATGCATTTTGGTGGTGAAGCAGAAAAAGTAACCTTGTATCGCTTTTTATATATGAGTAATTCGGATGAGAGTCATAAGGAATTGAAGAAGTTTTTATACGATACTCATCTTTTGCACTATGGTTTGCACATTGTGAGTATCATTGAAGGCCTTTGTGATGTTTTTAAGTGCGCCCCAGAGTCCGTTATTATTGCTATGAGTTTTAATTTGACGTCCGATCAAACGGAGTGTTTTGCTTGTTTATTGAAATTAATGGCCCAAAATGATGAGAGTCATCAAAAGAAAATGTGGATGTATGCAAAGCTATTTGATGAAACTTTCATGTATCCTCTTCAAACCAAGACGAGCAAAATTCTGATCTATACATTGGCCGAGGCACTCAGGTCAGCGGCGCCCAAAAAACACAAGCGGATTTTGTACATTTTTCAACTTGCAGGTCTTACTAAATGTGTCAAAGGATACTGCGTTAGGAATGCTCAGGAATTTCTGAAAAAACTGATCAGTAGTCAAAACCGTGAAGGAGCATCAACTTCTACAGCTTCCACGCCTGCGTGCGGATGCTAGTCTTCAAGGATTAATCGTATACGTGACAAGCTATCTGTGTTTATCTTACAAATCGAGTGTCGTGATTTGGGACGATATTCGTATCTGGTTACTAGTAACTGTCTTCTTTTCTTATGTTTGTCGCTTTAATTGTTACTGTACCTGTTATGAACTCTTATTTGAAATTTTGTGTCCGTTTGTTTTCAATACGTTTGAGGCTAGGCTATGTGGGTTTATAGTACCCCATCAACTTAGGAGGACACCCATCACGAGTCCGGATCCTCTCCATTTTCGGAGAGGACTGGAGGGATCTGCACCTTCCATCGCACCCACACACACACATCCGAGCGGGTGTGTGTGATCTGAACGATCCAGATTGGACTGGACCGTCCAATTACTGGAGAGGATCGTCCAGTTACGGGAGAGGATCCGAAGTCCCCCACCACCACCCCATACACACTAATTATGACCAATCATTAGTATTAATGATTATCTTTTTGTCTTTTTGTTGTTTTTTCTTTTTGTCTTTCTCTTTCTTTTTTAGTTTTTATTTTATTTTATTCTTTTTTTTAATTTTTGTTATTAATACTTATTTATCTTTACTTTTAGTTTAATTTCTAATTATATGTTTTGTCGGTGTGTTATCAGAATACAAGCAGTTAACAAGAAAATAAATTGCCTATTAAAAAAATAGCAAAATGTAACAACTATAATCACTTTATAAAATAAAGAGTCATGATTACATTAACGAAAATGCTACAATTGTCCTCGATTATCAATATATTTAGTCTACGTGAGTTGTCGACTTATATATGTCTTGCCATGCGGATGCGTCCCAACTGTTGTACCTCCTCCATTGTGGGTGAGTTAACGGGATTGGACAACTTTCATCTAGTGTCACATTAATGTAATGATCACCACTCACATGTGCAATCACAATGGGACCACTTGGTTGTGACCAGTTTGGACTGTACAAAAGCAGAAAACATGTATAATTTTGTTGCATGGATAAGAATATAACTGGCTGGTTATAGAGTGAAGCAATAACCAACCTTGTGTTTGGCATCAACATCCATTTATCCCGCGGCGCAAATCCAGTTCCCCTAAAATTCACAGAGTCCCGAATTTGTCGAAAGCCATCATTATGCCACATAGCCGTGTAATTTAGCTTGTTATGATCTAGCTCTTGCAACAAATATTGTCGAATTGCAGACCACATATTTTCGCCGATACCAATACCGACGGCAACTGACCGAAATCCACAGTTTCCATCACCCATGACATCGATCAATCTCTTTCACCATCAAATCGAGAGCTTCATTTGAGACGACACCCTGTAGTAAACTGAAGCATGGTATATTGTGTTTATGATAACGAGAAATTTTACTTTTCCCAAAACTTTCTGTGATTGCCGTAAGTTGTGACTTTACGATCTTATCAATACAAAGAACAAATTTATCCAAAGTGTAACTCCGATTATACATGTAATTCTTCAACTTGGCATGTTGGCTCTCAACTCTGTTGATAGTGCGATTTCCAAAGTTCAAACATTGGTCAATTGAGGCAGAGACAAAATGATTTTTATATTTGTCCAGCCAATTCTTAAAACACCTGAAATGATAGAAAAGCAAGTATTAGAAAGAAAAATAAATATTTGATAGAAAAATAAATATTGTATAGAAAAATAAATACTGTATAGAAAAATAAGTAATATAAAAGACGTACGGGGTATTTTGACAATAATGTTCAAAGTTTCTCATAGTTTTCCGTGTACGATATCCACGTTGGAGAATCTTCTAGTAACTTCCACGCCGATTGAAATAGTTTCCAATCACGTTGCGACCTAATAGTTTGTCTGCAATTCTTCCAAATATTTTGAACAATGTGCCATCTACAAAGTAAATGATTGGCGTGCGGAAAAACTAATTCACACTCTTTCATAAGAGCCAACTCTCTACCCGTTACTATGACATGTGGGTGCATGCACTCATTTAGCGTTAACTTTAGTTGTTCCAAGGCCCATTTATAATTATCCATCTTTTCTTATGATGTTCCAATGAATATTTACCTACCAACTTAAACGGACAATCTGTCTTTTTGGAACTAGTATTTGTACTTGATCCGGATCGGCTAGGTTTACCACCACGGTCACACATAAGAACCAATTTATTCGTGAGAACATATTTGTATTGCTTTGATCTTTGTGTGACAATGACATAACCAAGCGAGTATGCCGTATTTTTCACCCAATTCATCATATCTTCACGAGACCAAAAAGCCTATAATTAAATTTATTTTTGTTAATGGTGAGGTGACAAATACTAATTTTACTAATATAATATAAATATTTATTATTTATGGTCTATTGTACGAGATCGGTAAAAAAAGATGATGTCCATATAGAAAATTGAGCTTCTTACTTTCCATAAAAATAGTGAGCATCGTCACCACCTGGATTTGAGTTGCCTTGATAAAAAAATGACATTTTTTTTAGAGATGGGATCCTCTGCAGTGCAGCACAGTGTTGTGCTGCACTGCGCCGCACGATTGGACATGCACACACACCCGTGTGGGTGTGTGTAATCTAACGGCTGAGATGCAGTACAGCACGGTGCTGTGCTGCAGAGGATCCCAGCTCTTTTTTTTATCAGAACAAAGCAATTTCCTGAGGTTCATAAAATTTTATAATGTTTTTTACATCTTGACTACAACAAAGCACCTTTTGTGACCAATTTAATATTATGAGTGCATGTGTGTATATATATATATATATATATATATATATATATATATATTATATAAATATAAATACAGCTAAGCACTTTTTGGAGATAGACCAAAAAAAAAAAAGAACACTCGCATGATTTGAGGTGATAAAATTTGGTCAAAAGTGGGTGAGGTGGAGTGTAAACCATAGGTCCCTTGATGTTATGGTAGATTTCGGACTTGATGAAACTCGAGATCCACATAGTTTCTATTTGCTTCATGGTTGAATTATACGTATAATTGGTCTTTATCTTAAAAGTTATTCAGAATCGATCTCCATCATTAAGAACTGAGAATCAGTCAAATGTGACAATTTTAATGTCTGCGTGAGCTTAACAATCACACGCTAATGAATGCGGAAGCGGATCCCCTGCTGGGCATGAAAGCCCAGCACCCTCTACTGGGCATAATCTACACGCTCCATTTTATGTGATGTGTAAATCCAACCGTTCAAAATATCAACAACCCCTACTAGTTCTTCATAACCCCTACTAACTCCCCAACCCCTACTATCATTTTTACACTATTTTTTTGCCCAGTAGGGGTGCTGGGCTTTCATGCCCAGCAGGGGATCCGCATCCAATGAATGCATGTCGTATGAAGCCATGTCACCTGACAGCCAACGAGACTCAAACACACAAGACTTTGCAGAATGAACATGTAAATCAATAATCCAAAAGAATCTGAAGATGGTTCTTAAAGAAAAATAATTCAAAATATCCTAATATAGAGTAATTAAGTATAATCACTACTATAAAATCGATCTTTTAGAACGGTATTACAAATTACTCAATCGGTTCCGTTCAAAATTTCATCCATTTTTTCATCTCTATAGAAACTCTACATTTATCACTTTTATACAGTCAAATCAAACGTATTTTATATTTCAACCTCCACCACACACTCCCTATCAAAATACTTTCTACTTTATAATCTTCACCACACATTTATCATCATCACATACAACAATTATTACCTAAAATACACCGAATATACACAATTTGTCAAACTTTGAACGGGACAGATGGAGTATATACTACATCTCTTCCCTACTTATTGAAACATTGGACTCGATATATGAGACGACAAATCACTTCTTTCTCCATTGCCCGAAGACTTCTGAGTTGTGGAATGAAATTCAGCAGTGGATGGGCATCTATTCGGCACTACCTCTCTATTGATACACATTTCAACATGTTTTCACACTTGGGAAAAGAGAAGGCGGCGAAAAAATTCCTACAATCACTTTGGATTTGCATCACATGACTTTTATGGAAATGGAGGACGTCTGCAGATTCCGGAGTATTGTCCGGTACACTTCAAAATCATCGTGTAACTTAAGGCTAGAATATGGAGTTGGAGCAAAAATTTTCGGATCCCGTCCCGTGAGATGAATTTTAGTTCCTGGTGTACTCGAGATTTGTTCAAATCTTTCTTGTAATATTCTGTGGATGGTTACGTTTTCTGGGTACCTCTGGTACCATTTTAATATATTCATATTCATTTTCTGATCCAAAAAAACAAAATTAAATAAATTATGATCAAAAGTTATTTCGTATAAATAATGCGATATAAACGAAATATTGAAATTAAAGTGAACGGTACATGCATAACCATGTAGTACATAATGTGGAGGTCCAGAGTCCATGTTATGACTCTTGATTGCTAACCTACCAGAGAGAAGAGTAGAGAGAGAGAGAAAATTTGTACAATAATACAAAAAGAAAAAAAATCTAGAGACCCCATACTACAACTCCATTACAATACATGGGGGAGGGGGGGGGAGGGGGGGGGGGATGCATACAGACATGTTTTCATTACTGTATCAATTCAGGAATAAGCTTCAACAAGAAAGCCAGTTCATTTTGTGAGAAATGGGGCTTGCGCCCCCCAACTTCAACTTGTTCCTCTCCTTCAAATGAACTACTGCTATTATTTTCGACATTAGATGGATTCTTCATCATCTTCGTGACAGCTCCCGTTATCTCTGCAACGAAATCGACAATCACTCCATCGACGCCCATCAAATGTTGCATGTACACTGCTTCAGGCACATTACTGAAGAAAACAAAATATCACTCCAGTTCTCTTTGTACAGTTGATCATTAAATGTTGAAACAGTATGAAACTGAAAACATCAATGGCACAAGGAAAAATAAATAAATAAATAAATAAATGAAAACTCACTTCAATTTGCCGTAGGACAGAAGAGAAAGCTTCAATTCTTTGATTTTGTTCACGGCCCCCGGATTTCGAAAAATACCCCTCACTTCCGAAACAATCCCTTGCAGATCACCCTCCATGCATAACTTGATAGCCTCCTCCAGAGAATTTCTCCTCACATCATAGTAAATCTCATTTCCACCATTCGTGAGGAAGAACACCTGATCGGGCCGAAAGTAGTGAGAATACTAACACACTATAATAAAAATCACCAAACGTAGTAGTTGGCATCGGGGATTAGCTGCTAACTCACAGGGTAAGTGGTCTGAAGTTTCTTGACAAGTAGAGCGGCATCCGGTTGGAAAGTGGAAAATATAATCGGCCTTTCTTTGGCGTGATCGGAAACAACTTGCAGTATAGCTTGTAGTACGTGGTTAAGGTATTCGTGTTGGTACACAATGTGATCGTCGAATTTCAGTTCGATATTGAATCCGATGGAAGGAATCACTTCCTGAAAGGCTTCTTGCAGCGTGCATGCGGTGTCGTCGGATTCGACTGCCCAATTCACAATTTTGCCATCCTTTGTTTTCCTCAGAAGAGTTTTACCCTCCAAACCAGGTTCTCTTTGAGGGCCATAGCTAATAAACTCTGGTAGAGACAAGTCAGTGACTCTCTTTTCAAAGATTGTCCCCTGAAATAGAAAGCGAAGTTTAAAAATTTCGTAAGAGACACTACATAGAAAGAAAGTCGAAAACAGATTATTGTTTTTGTTAAAAAACTACAACTAAAATCTGTATCATTTGTCTTTACAACTTATCAGTTTGCAAGGACAAAGGGTAAGGGTGAGATTTTTGACAGGGCCGAACCAGAAACCCAACCCGTAATCTGAAAAATAATTTCAATTTTTCAGTTCAGCTACTTCTAATTTAACAGTTCAGATTTTCAGTTCTAGTATAATAATATGCAAAAAAACACGAAGTATCGGTGCTCTCTCTCTCTATACACGAGCGGTGCGCGTGCACACACACACACAGGCCCATCCCTACACGATTACCGGTTCATTATCGGTTTTGGTTTCACTTCGATTAACCACAAAAACCAGATAACCGAACCGACAATACACGATTGGGTTTGGTTTCTTGGACAAAAAAATGCATGCTTTACATAAATAACCAGTTCCGATTCTTCGAATTTTAGGAATTGAATCGGTTCCAAGGGGGTCGGGGAAAGCCAGCCCTGAATAACACCTGTAAACAAAAAAATCATGCAGCTGGGATTTTTTGTACCCCTATCCCCCCTCCCCCCCCCCCCCCCCTTCTTTCAACCACAGATACCTAATTTCCGATAGAAAGCTTTAAAACAACGACAGTACAAAAGGATCCAATAATCTATACCAAAATACCGCAAGATTAAACAAGAGAAAAATAAAATACTTACAACACCAACAAAATATTAACTTACATTGTCTTGAGAGTAGATGAAGTTGTCATGGAAAATGATGGGGCACCCATCCTTTGTCACCTACAAAAAATCAGATTCGTTTTTTTCACTCTCCTGTCTAAGACTCTTGTCTCAAAAGTACAGAGTATGTACTTTTTGATTCGAGAGCAAGACTATAAACATTGAATTCCATCCAAGGATGAAAGAGGGAAAAAAAAAAAGAAATGCAAAAAGACAAATGAATCAGTATTTCGACCAGATTAAGGTGAAAACGAACAACAAATGGGAATACTAAAAGTAAGCAAAAGATCCAATCCCTCCTCCCCGCAAAAAATAAGTGCAAACAAAATAAAGAAGAACGAAAGGAAGAAGGAAAAGGGGGACGAACAAGAAGAAGAAAAAAAAAAGTGTGATTATTAATTAATTATTTCATCTAAATCAATATTTATCCCGTTAAATACAAATTTCCTTCTTCCTACCAGTTATTATTTAAAACGACGTCGTTGTATACGCCGATACGCGGCGAAGAAAAAACGTCTTTGGACAGCAGTGGGAAAAAGAAAAAAAATTAAAATTAAAATTAAAATTAAAAATAAAATCCCACACAAACGCCATCAGGAAATCAAAAATGTATACCTGAACATCAAACTCAACGAAATCAATTGGGTGTTTCCCGGCGGTATTAAACGAAAGAATCGTGTTCTCTTTAACTGCCTTCATCCTCAAATCCGACGACTGCAGCATGTTCATTCCATTCCCCCTGTGTCCGATCAATAAAAATTTCGGCTCCTTAAACGACGCCGCCGACCTCCCAATGTCCACACCTGCAATATCACGCCATTAAATAACGATTAACAGTCATCAGGCAAAAATAAAAATAAATAAATAAATATCAAAATGAAGCTATTTCGTACTTACCCCTAGAAAATCGGGAAGAGTAAAGGGAAAGAGATGCATTGTCGGGGACATGATCAAGATTGGGAACGTCGGTAACGTGAACGGCTTTGAGAGCCATCTTCTGTACAGACAAAGAGAGAGAGAGAGGAAGGAAACAGAGTAACGGAGAGGACGGGATAGAATGGGGAATTGTGGAACAATTAGTTGTGAGGTAAGAAGATTGAGGGAGAGGGGGGGTATTTAAGGACCCTGGGAGAACGGGATTGCCGAGCTGGAATATTCGTTGCGTAAATCCGTTTTATGCTTTTGGATATTCTTTTTAATAATAGGAGAACATTTTCTTCCCCTAATTTATGTTATTTATTATTTTATAATAATTGTAGGCAAAATAGGTAAAAAGAAATAGACATATTATATAATTTTATTTTATTTTATTTTCTCAAATTACTAGGTAAGAGAGCTTAAAGTTTCGAGCTCAAGTTCGAGTATTATTTTAACACTACTCAAGTTCGTTCGTTGATTATTCTAGCATAAATCAAGGTTCGAGTTCGTTTGTTTAATTGTTTGTAAAATTGAGTTTGTTCGTATTTGACTCGTTTAATTTACCGAGAGATGGCGTATTCGAATTGTTCGGCTCGAATATTAGGACTTTTTGGAAAGAAAAATAAATATTTTGTTTAAGTTAAAATTTTTTTATTAAATTTTGTTCGTAATATAATTCTAAGAATACATTGTATAATATATAAATTATTATTTGAACTTAATTTTGCGAATGTTCGATAATGTATGGAAACAAACTCGTTTTCGTTCGATCAATAAACGAGCATAATTTTATTTCAAATTCAAATTGAATATTAAACAAAAGATCTTAATTGAACCCACAAACATTCGTTTCGTAAATGTTAAAAAGATAAAGCAGACATCCATATTGCATATGGCGAAACAAACAAATCAAATTGCATTTTTAAATAAAAATGTTTGGTAAAAATGAGATGCAATACAATGTTAAGAAAAAATTGACATACAGTTATATAAAAATAAAATGCAATAGAAATGTTAATAAGTGAAAATGATTAGTCTATTAAAAAATACTCGTATTTGTTTTTTACCTAATAGTAACTTACTATCTATCTTATTTTTACCTATCCAATATTTGTTCATATTTATTATTCACCCAATAATTATTTACTAATTTTCTTCATCGCTACTTGTTCAAGACTGCTCATCTCAAATTTCCATCCTCCAACCCCAAGAGTCGCCTTCTTTGAATTTGTACTTAACAATTATATAATTCTTTTTCCATCTTTACCTATGCAAATCTATTTAAAATATTTGATTTATTTTCTCTCTTAAGCAAATCATTATGTGTTGGCTATCCGTCCAATCGTTCAACACGAACCAGGATCAATAATACAGGCGAATTAATCAAATATAACTATTGCATAGATTATGTCCTATGGGAGAAGGGTTAAGGGAGTACAGGTCAATCTAATATTTAACAGGAAACCGAATAAATTGTCGCAAGGTTGAACGGACAGTTGAGACAGAAAATGGACAGCTAAGTGTGTTGGGCCAGATTAAATCCCCGTAATGAGAGGCTAGTGATTGTTTCAAACCATATAGGAATTTCTTAAGCAGGCTAACATGGTTAGGGTGACTACGATCAATAAAACCTTCAGGTTGGTTCATATAGATTTTTTTTTTCTGATTCACCATTAGTTCCCAATCAAACTATGCAACTAATGCACGAATAATGCGAACAGTGGTGAATTTAGCAACAGGTGCAAAGAATTATGTGTAGTCGATACCTTCCTTTTGAGTGAACCCCTTTGCTACAAGTATAGCTTTGAATCTTACCGGTCCATTTTTATTTTTCACTTTGAAAAGCCATTTGCAATCAACGACGGAACAGTGGGCTGGTTTTAGAACAAGAGTCATTTCTTCGTTCATTGCATCTAGCCACTTTTTGGAATTTTCAGATTGCAAAGCTTTCTTGTTGGACTTGGGGTCACTGTTATCAATAGATTCAAACATATTGAATGCATATAATGTCATGCGGTAGTCATTCAAATGGGAAGGTTTCCTAAAATTTCTCCTAAGCCTATCCTTACTGAGTTGAGAATCATGTAAGTCCGTTTCCGGCACATTTTCTATTTCATCATGCATATCAACAGTTTCATGATTATCATGCTCAGCCTCAGTTTGATCATTTTCGGAATTACTAAGAGAAATTTGCAGTTCTATCTCATTTGGAGCAGGAAAATTTTTCGGGTTCGGTAAAAGGCAAGGGAATTCATTTTCGTTAAAAACCACATCACGCTGACAAGGGTTTTAAAAGCTGGTTGTCTTTCAGCCAAACTCTGTAGCCTTTTACCCCTTTCCGGGTATCCCAGAAAAACACACCTAGCGGGACGAGGTTCAAGCTTATCATTTCTCTGATGCACATAAGAAGAACAACCAAATACACATAAATTTGAATAATCAGTTGACCTACCAGACCACACAGATTCTGGATAACTACCATTAAAGGCAGAGAAGGAAATTGATTTATCAAATAAGGAGCAGTTAATAAAGCTTCACCCCAAAACTTCTTTGAAAGGCCACATGTCGCAAGCATGCTTATGAATCTTTCAAGTAAGGTTTTGTTCATCTGTTTCACTACACCATTTTGCTGAGGTTTATACGGTGGAGTCCTATGTCTTTGAATACCCGATTGAGTACATAAATTCTCAAACAGTTGATTACAAAATTCAAGGCCATTTTCGGTCCTTAGAAATTTGATTTTCTTTCCTGTTGGTTCCAATCAAAATTTTCCAGTTTTTAAATCGTTCAAAGATATTGGACTTATTTTTCAAAAGGAACACAAAGACCTTGCAGGAATAATCATCAATAACAGATAAGAAATACTATTCATACTAGGGCTGGCAATTTCCGACACGACACAATAACCCGACACGAACACGCACAAAATTGATGGGTTAGTGTTTGGCCTTATCGTGTTCGTACACTTATCGTGTCGGGTTCATGTCGTGTTCGCGTAACACGATAACTTTTGTGTTCGTGTCGTGTCGTGTCGTGTCGTATTCGTGTAACCCGATAATATTTATATATTTTTAGCACTAATTTTATTATCATTTTAAATATTTTTAGTTTATTTTCTAATTTTTTATTTGAATTTATCGATTCGTATCGTGTCGTTATCGTGTCGTGTCAATACGAAAAATATCATGTTATATCGTGTCCGTGTTTCAACCTTTCGTGTCGTGTTCTTGTTCGTGTCGAGCATATACTTAACGGGTCGTGTTCGTGTTTGGCCTTATCGTGTCGTGTCGTTATCGTGTCGACCCGATAACGACCCGACACGCACGAATTGTCAGCCCTAATTCACACCTTGTGCGGGTTCACTATAGGGTCCCCAAACATCAGCATGCAAATAGTGCAATGTATCATAGCAAGTAGGGGGTTTTGAGGGATGGAAAGTAGGAAATTTAACACGGTGTTGTTTCCCAATCACACAAGAGTCACAGAATGGCACATTCGAAATTTTATCCTCACCAAGACAACCCAATTTTTGCAAAACATCCGATCCTTTGTTACTAATATGACCTAACTGTGTATGCCACAAATCAGATTGGTCATTCTGTACTAAATTCACTGTAGGATTAATTTCTGCAATATAAACATAGTGGTTGTTTCTTTCCTAGCTTTAAAAACACACAAGTTTCCTTTTAAAATTTTCATGAAGGTGTTCCTCCATTTATCCTCAAAGCCCTCATCATCAAGGGTCCCACACTGAAACTAGATTGCGGACATAAATCACGCACATATCTCATACTTCCTCCGTTCTCTTATTATTGCAACGTATTGACTATTACACTGTTCAAATACTCTCTTTTGACCATCTTTTGTGATTTATACATATGAAAAAATATAGTCATGTGGGATCTTGTTAGATTCATTTCGAAATATATTTTCAAAATATCAACTTCTTATAATTTTTAAAAATAAAGAATTGAAGATATTAATATATAAAGTTATGTATATTGACAAGCGTGAAAGTCCATATGTTGCAGTTATAAGAGGGCGGGGGTAGTATTTTTAAGAGTTAACAAATAACCAGCGTCACAAATCAAAGTAATGTCACACAAGCCCGCAACTTGGTACTTTTTCTCATTTGCATAGAGACGGACCAATGAGTCGCCTCTCTATAGTTTGAGAAAAGCCTTTTATAGGGTGAGATAGGAAAAGTACATGTAGAGTCAACAAACCATTCATTTTCACATAAAGTGAAAAAATGCACAGTACAAGCATGTTCACAAATTTAAGACACCATGAAAACATCAGCAACTCGTTCATTGTTAGACACCAAATTGGCGTTCAGGTTGCTGCTTTTTCTTGGGTTTAGTGCACTCATAAATGAAATGGCCAGATTCGCCACAATTATAGCACTTTCGGTTCTTAGGTCGAGACTTAGACCTACTTTTCCGTTTGCCTTTTTTCTTATCATAAATATTACTCTGATTGTTTTGGCTAGGGAAGAATTTTTGTTTTTGAAAACAGTTTTGAGGCTTTCTCCTCGCCAAGTTTAACTTCGCCAAAAGATTTGTTACCCTTATTATTCTTTAAATTCAACTCCTTGTTTTTCAAACCATTTATAATTGTATCAAGGTTTACCTGATCTCTGTCATACCGAATGACAGACTTAACATCATTGTATGAATCAGGTATGGCATTAGAAGAACAATAGGGGTATTCGTTAATATTTTTATCACTGGTTTGTATGATATCTTGAATAAGTTTGGTAAACGTGTCCAAATTATCATTGATATCTTTGGACAAATCAAGTTTGTACCGAATTTTTTTTTTCGAGTAAAAAGAGTTTATTAGGCAATGAGATTTCGGTAAAAGTCTCTTCTAATTTTCCTCAAAGTGCCTTAGCAGTATCATGTTTACCAATTTTTCTTATGACAGAATCAGACAAAATAAAATAATAGATGAGTAGGCAAATTCATCAATCTCAGCTTTTTTCGCGATTGTGATATTAGCAACAAAAATTTGATCGATCGCTTTGAAAACTTTTTGTTGAATAAGAATTCCTTTTATTTTTTGTTGCCATCAAAAGATACAATATTGAAAGTTGAGATAGTACCCATAACCACATAAAGTAATTTCAAATCACAAAGATTATAGGAACAAATACAAAGTAATAAAATCACAAAGAAAGCAAACAAAAGACTAGTAGAAATTAACTTTAAGGACTCTATTTTTAGTTTCTAAAATTAAAAACCTTTAAATTATAATCGGGTCCTATCCTCAAGCTCTTGACAAAGATCCGAGAGATACTTCCGGTCTTGACAGCGCAAGATTGGATGCCTTCGGACCTTAAGTTTTTAATTTTAATTGGTTTTAATATAACGGAAAAAATATTTGGGAGTTCGAAAAAGGTAAATTCACGGTCCAAGCAAACAAAGGGTTGTCAGCGACACGCGAAACAACAAACACAATAATCTCAGCAGTCACAAAAAAATTCAATAACAATCACCAAGATTATTTGCTAAAAAATTAAAGGAGGTGAGAAGAAAATTGATGCCCCTAATTTTAACTTAGACCTCCATGACTCAAACTTGGAGTTCACCTTCCCCTCGACTCCGTCACTAACACAATATTGTCAGCAAAAAATATGCACTATGGGACGCCATCTTGTATCCCCACGAAATGACGTCAAAAATTAGAGAGAAGAGAAGAGGGCTTAGCACTGACCCCTGGTGTAGCCCTATCGCAACCGGAAAATACTGGGTGTCACCAACTGGGGTCCTAACGCAAGTCCTATCTTGGGAGTACATGTCTTGGATCGCCCTAATATACGGCGACGACACCCTTCTCTCTTCTAAGCTCCTCCAAATAACATCACGCAGAATACTATCATAAGCATTCTCTAGATTAATGAACACATATGGAGGTCCTTACGCCGCTTTCTAAACTTCTCCATAAGGCGTCTGATGAGATGAATGACCTCAGTCGTAGACTTTCCCGGCATGACGCCAAATTGATTCTCTGAATTTCAACTTATCTTCTAACTCTGCATTCCATTACTCTTTTCCAAAATTTCCCCTCGGAAGTGGGTAAATTAAGTCACTAGAATTTAGAGATGATGGCCACGCGAAAGCTGTGTGAAAGCAAAGGTTTACTCCGGTTTTTTCATAAGAACGTGTTGTGGAATGTAGGTTTTCGTTAGTAGGAGATTATATTAAAACGTATAAAACTAATCATCCATATGGCATGAAGTCTCTACCAGGGGTGGCATTTCGGAACCAAAAATCGAAAATCGAACCGAATAAATCTGAAAAAAGAATCGAAAAACCGAAATCGAAGAAGATCGAACCGAAAAACAAAAAAACAGAACCGAACCGAACTAATTTAGTTCGGTTCTCGGTTCGAGGTTGGACGGAACCGAACCAGACCGAAATGGACCAAAGTCAAATTTCAACATACTAAAATGACCTTGTTTTTGTGATTTTGGTGTGTTTCAAATTTTAGTATAATTCGTTTTCCTTTTGTAAGACACTCATGGGTCCAAGGAAGGAGGACCGATAATATGCTCATGTAATTTGTGATTTAATTAGTTTAGGTTGAGAGAATGAGCTACTGTAATTTACGATTGTTATATATTTTGAGATACTTGGAAATTGCTATGCAATTCTAGCTTTTATCTTGAACATATATAACTCTTGTTGGCTTGTTGTTATATATAACTTATTCTATTGCATATAATATTTGGATTTATATTGTGAAGAACCGAAAAAACATCAAACCAAATCGAAACCGAACCGAATATTTATAAAACCGAACTTAACCGAACCGAACTTCAAAAAGAACCGAACCAAACCGAATATTTGGTTCGATTCTCGATTTCGGTCAAAAATCGAACCGAATGGAACCGAGTCCACCCCTAGTCTCTACCACAAAAAAATGCTTCCCTAGCCAGTCCACTAGCGGTCCTCCACTTTCCGTGAGAGATTTCGGTTCACTTTGAATTATTTAAAAGATAAGTTTTTTTAAAGATATGATTCTTACTAAGGAAGAGACTCTAGTCCTTAGGGTGCGCTGGTGGAACAAATAAAAAATAAGAACTTCAAGTGATATTATGGTAATTATAAGGCTAGAGGGTATGCCTTGGTGACCAATGTGGTACCGGTTGGTACCAATGGAGCACACCGCCCCCCCTCTTTGGTACCAAGTGCTAATGATGAAATGAGTGACCTTTGTCCCGATCTTGCTCCCGCACATTGGCTCTCTTTCCCACATTCCAACGGTCATATGACCGTTCCAAATTAAAAAAAAAAAATCACTTTTTTTCAAAACAATTAATAATCATTTCCTTTCTTTTTCCTATATATACATACTCCAAAAACACCAAAAAACAAACATAAACACTATAAAAAAAATATACAAACCCCCATTTAAACTATGGATCCGTCGAATTCTTGGAACCCATTGTCGTTTCTCGGAGATTCGTCATCAAGTTCATCGTCATCAAGTTCGGATAATCCGGTTGGAGAGACGGCCGCATTTTTAGAGATGATGTTTTCATCCGATGTTCGTGACACTGCCTCGTCATCGAGAACGTCTGTTTTTTTATCTCTAGATTTAATGGTAGTTTTTTTAATATGAAATGTATTTTAGTTTTTTATGGAATATTAAAATTATTATATTAAAAAAAAAATTTGAAAGATGGTGAATGATGGGTGAAAGATGGATTTCCTAGTATGAATGAGGGATGAATGATGGGTGAAAGATGGGTGATGGGAGTGACCCATACCCTCCACCCTAAGAGATAAGAATTTTGAGGAGTAGTCATATGTGAACTTAAAATATCGATATAAAAAAAAGTACTTCCCTAAATCATGCACGACTTTCATGATCTTTACTTAGGTAAAATGTATAAAATGTTCATGTATTTAGTTAGAAATGCACTAAATCCTCGTACATTTTATAAATTACACGAAAGCCAAGAAATCTTGCCCGAAATCTCATGTTAATTTTCGTCTATTGATGATGTACGATTTAAATTACATATTGCATATTTAAAAATATAAAAAAAATTATTAACGGCGCAATAAGTTCAAAATATCATTATAACAACACATAATAATAGTACAATAAGTACAAAATATCAATATGCTAAACACATAGTAGCAATACAAAATAAGTTCAAAGTATTATTATGCTGAATATGCAATAAATTCGAAGTAACAGTATGTTGAACACATAATAACAATAGAATTAAGATAATAGTGTACTAAAAACAATATTCAATACTTTTATACATTTAATATATTGCATATATAAACAGCGGTTATTTTTATAAGAATACCTTGTTTCTTATGTGTGGGTACATTGTGTTTTTTCTTTAACTTACTTATAACTGCATTGCTTCATATATGATGTACAACGTTCTATTTTATAATGTATAAAATACTACTTTGTTGACTTATAAATAATGTTTCTATACTTAGGGCCTGTTTGGCAAAAACTGTATTGTTTAGAGCTGAATGGTTGAGAGGTCAGAATGGTTGAGAGGCTCTGTATGATTAAGTGCAGAATAAAATTTGATTGTTTGATAACAGTTCTGAATGGTAACTCTGAAAGATAACAAAACCAAAATCAATACTCCAAAACCAAAATCAAAATCCAAAATCAATACTCCAAAACCAATACAAAACCTGCAAATCCAAAACCAATACAAAACCTGCAAATCCAAAATCAATCCCCCATTCTTGGGTCGTTTTCCATCGTTTCTTTTGCATAAATTCATAGTATGAATTACAACCATAAGAATCAATTAACATGCTCATATTTGGGGGTTTTCTGACCCCATTGTCGAGACCACCGCCGCAACAGCGGATTTCGCATAAAACCCATGCCATTCCGATGGCCATCCAACGAGAGAGAGACAGAGACGAGAGACAGAGATAGAAAAGAGACGAAAGAGAGACATAGACGAGATCTGAATCCCATGTCTGTATCATAAAGGAAGGGGAATGGGGAATGACCGATTCAGATCAAAATTAATGATTCAGATCTGAATACAATTTTAACCAAACAACCCCATGTCTGACCGATTCAGACAATTTTAATTATTCAGATCTGAATGGCATCATTCAGATGCACACAAACAGCCCCTTACATCTATTGTGCTTTATGATGGACAATATACTGCTTCATATTGTACAAGTACTGCTTTTGTCACTTATGACTTACTAATTCTTAAACTTATAATATACTAGTTATTATTTTTTTCTCCACACACCCGGTCTAGTGGTGTTGGTGGGATTTAAACCAGTGACCTTTGGTCTCCGAACAACACCACTCTACCTAGGCATGGCAACGGGACAGGGATGGGGCGGGGATCGCCATTCCCGGCCCCAGTCCCGGTTTGTAAAACATTCCCCCGACTCCGCCCCGGTTTGTGATACTCTCCCCCGGCCCCAGTCAAACCCCGGTCAACCCCCGGTCAACACTCGATTTAATATAAAATATTTTTTTTTTAATATATATATATATATATATATTTAGTAAAATATATAATTTTTTATATATATATATATATCAGGTCCGGGGCGGGTCGGGGACCCCATCCCCGTCCCCGGTTTTTTGAAATGGAGAATCCCCGGCTCCGGCCCCGATACCCGGTTTGGCGGGAAATCCCCGGCCCTGGTCGGGTCGGGTGGAGCGGGTTTCGAGGCGAGTCGGGTCAAATTGCCATGCCTACCACTATGTAGAGGTGGCCGATTCGGTTCGGTTGAACCGAACCGAACCGCGGTTCCACGGTTTGAAATGGGAACCGAACCGAACCAGAACTTAGTGCTACGGTTTGCTCAAGAGAACCGGCGGTTCCCGGTTCGAACCGTCCGAATCTATTTTTTTTTTTTTTGTTTTGTTCACTTCTCAATAACCATTTTAATATCATCTTTCTTCACGTGAACTCCCACTTTTTCTTCCTCTCCGAATACGACAGGCACCTCAACTCCTACCCTTACTCCGGTCCTGATGACATTCACAATGAACTTCTAATTGCAGAACTGCTCCGCAAACACAGGCCATTTCAACGGTTCCCGGTTCCGGAACCGTGTGAACCAGCGGTTCCGAACGGTTCGCGGTTCCACGGTTCGGTTACGGTTCCGAACCGAGGACCGCCGGTTACATTTTCTGGAACCGGAACCGAACCGTCTGGACACGATTTCGGTTCCGGTTCCAGAACCGTCCTATACGGTCCGGTGTCACAGTTCGGTTCCCGGTTCCGGTTTTTTTGGCCACCTCTACCACTAAGCTATTCCTTCCTACTGGATTAAATATACTGATTATTTAACAAAGAATGCTTTAAAATATACAAAGTAGTGTAAGAATATTTTAGTATTTTACTAGCAATCTTAGGTGACACGAGATTAAATACTGTAGCACTGTAGATTATGTTTATTAAAATAACCAATTCAAGACATTAGCTTATATGTATTATATTATATGTATGTGTCAATGTTTTGTTTATTACATGTAATATTTTTTCAATGATTTTAAGTTATTTTGAATTGATTTTACAATCAAAATCTTAATTTTTCAATTGGTCTTTACAGATTTTGGGTGCTGTAATATTTTCACTGTACTTCTACCACCTATAGACTGATTACCGCGTTATTACAAAATAAATATGGTGCTAATATAGACTTCGAGTATTTTCGAAATATTTTTATTTAATATATTTTAAATATTGCATCTTAAATTATAGAGATAAGAAAATAATTAATTCGATATATTTTTTAATCAAAAATAAATAAAAAATAAGTTATTGTATTTTAAATGAATACAATTATTTGTGTGAAAACCAAATTACTTTTTTTTTTTTTGATGACCTAGGTTGAATCATGGGGGGTCGTAGTTCTGGTCCCTCTTCCCTACCATCGGTTAAATTGCGGGATGTCGCCTCGATCGTCAGTGCAGATGGTCAGCGATAACACATGCAAGGTCAAACCCCAGAAAAGAGCAGAATGCCTTCAGCAAGACTTTATGTCCCCCTCATTTGCCACTGAGCTATGCTCTCGGGACACATCGAGGCGTGTAATTAGTGTCTATGTGAACCCTCATCTTTATTAAGTTATTAAATAAGACTATGTTCTCTTGAACTTAATTTTTGCGTATTTCAATTTAGTTCATTTATGTTCAGTTCATTATTCTTTAGTTCAATTCAGTTCAATTTTATTATTATTAATTATTATATTTATTATCATTATTATTATTAACATTATTACTATTATTGTTTTATTGTAATATAAACAATAATTATTATTATTGTACATATTATTTCTTAATAGATTAATTACTATGGGTATCATCGATATTAATTAATATTATCAATTATATTATATATAATTATTATTATTGTTGCTGTTGTTGCTGCAATTTAAATAATTATTGTTACTGTATATATTGTTATTTATTTTTGTTATTAATTATTATTATTGTATCAATATTATTAATAGTATTATATGTAATTTTTAGTATTATTAATAATTTTATTCTTGTTATTATTATTATTATTGATATCAATATTATCAATACTATTATATATAATTTGTAATATTAAGAATAATTTTATTATTATTTATTTTATTGTTATTATTATTGTTGTAATATAAATAAATTTTTGATTGTATTCTTTCTATGTGATATTATTATCATTATTTATTATTATTATTATTATTATTAGCATTGTAATATATTTATTATTATTGTTGCTATATATATATGTTATCTAATAATAATAATTACTATTATTATTATTATTCAGTAACTTCAGTTCAATTCAGTCAAATTCAGCAAAATTTACTGCAGTTCAATTCAGCTAAGTAATTCAACAAAATTCAGCTAAAAGAACAGAACTTAAGAGTGGTTGTTAGTTCTCACAACATGATAAAGCTATCTCTTGATTTTTTTTCTATTTTTTCTTCGTAAGGTCTATTTTGGTAAGTGATTCTTTTTTTCTTTATATAATAATGGAATCAGCGGTCAATAATTAAAAACAAAAAAGTAATACTTCCTCCAACCCAGTCCAAATGTAATATTTGTATGTTACAACAATAATAATCATAATCATAATCCCATATTAAAATATGTTTGATAGACATTATTATTTGTATAAATCCATATTGCTAAGTATTAAGCAATATATTTCCGGATTTCCTGATTTACAATAGAGTGTTATATGCGGGCCGAGCATATAAACCTCTAATGGCCCGAAATTTTATAGCCTTTACTAAACATGAATTAAGTCAATACTAATCGATATATGGGTTTATTTAGCCAATTACACCCTACTAAACACCGGTAAATAATTAAATGTGATAGATGTAATATTTTTAAGTACTGGTGGTGAATGTGTGGTGTAAATTTAAAGGTGAAATGTACTAATAGTAAGTGTAAGGTGGAAATTAAAAGTAAAAGATGATTGTTTGATTTAATTCGAGATATTTATTGAAATATTGCACAATGGTGAAAGGTGATTGCTTGATCTGATTTGATGTATTTATTGAAATATTATATTTTTAAAGAGGTACCTTTTTGAATCAAATATTAAATAGGAGGGAATAGTAAACGAATAAGGACAAGAAGGGTGGAGATCTGGTGCAGTACAGGAGGATGCCCTCCTATCATTGGATTAAATACACCCGCAGATCTGGTGCACAATATGGTGTTGTACTGCACCAGATCCGGATCTGGACAAAAACTAGTTGACGAGGTATGATGTGTAGCCACGAAAGAAGATGGAGCCTGTCCGTCTAGATTAGATTCCGTAACCAATCCAAACACCATCCATCCTTGTATCATGCACCTCTGCATGTTAAATTACGCATTTTGAACCTAAAAAAAAAAATCTGAAAATACACTTTAAAAAAATAATAATATTTAAATGTAAAATCTAAAAACAGAAAATGAACATCAGAAACTAAAAAATATTTAAAAGATAAATCCCAAAAATAAAAAATAAGCTATAAAAGTAAGTTCTACGAGTTTGAAAAATATTAGAAATATACCCTAAATTTATGAAAAATAAATCTTAAAGATTTGAATCCAGTACTAAAAGAATGAAAATAAATCCAAAAATTAGAAAATCAGAAAAATATAAGAATTTAATTCATATTCATACAATCGACTGTCATGCGTCCGGGTAGGGTCCTTGCAAAATTTCAAAGAACCTCCACAGGGTCATGTGCCAATCGCGGCGCAAGTCTTTTTGATAGGCGGCTGGAACTCTATTCCAGATAATAACGTTAGTTCTGATCCTAGAGAAAGTGAAAGACAGTCCGATCTTATACTGAAATTTTCAATACCCAAATTTGATTTTGGTTCCATTGGCTCCAATCTGTATTTCATCAAATTCCATTGCCCACATACAAATAGATCCCCGACTTTATTTATATATTATATAATAATTCTAAGACATATAATTTTAAATTTGTACTTTTAGAATTAGAATATAAATATACCACAATTTCATCTAAAGTAATTAGATATTTATATCAGATAAATATTGCTTGATCTGTTCTACAATAATTTAAAGTACAACTTCAATACTTAAACCTAATAGATTCTCGAATTGATAACTTAATTCATACATTGAGATAAAAATTATTAATGTGTATATATATATATATATATATATATGTACAACTATACTCAATAATTGAACAATAAGTTATGATTGATTCTATGTCCATTTTTTTCTTATTAAAATTGAAAAATATACCGTACAACATGATGTAACGTGCATGGTACATCAGTTGTGATTATGTTATACACACGTTTTGATTATATGCTGCATCATATTTTTACTGTAATTATATTATACACAATTATGATTATACTATATACACGAATAGTGATTATGTTAGTGATCACAACTGATATGTATTTTGTACCGTATATCATGTTATTGAATATATCAACTCATTAAAATTATACATATATCTCTCCAAATAAATAATAAACTGGGTAATTTTTTAGGAACCGAAATAGATTTCATACTAACCCATTTCAATTTTCATTTAGTTCGAAATCAATCGATTTCAGCTTCGATCCAATTCGATTCTCTAATTTTTTGGATCGATTCTCCAATTCTTAGGTCTAAAAGTCCCGAACCTGTAACCTAAGCGGGGGACAATGAGGCGAACATGTCATATTAAAAAACTTACCTCTAGATCGGAAGTGAGATCGAGTCTCTTGGGGGTACTCAAGACAGGGGACGATCCCCGTGTGGGGTGTGTGGAAAAAAAAAAAAAACTTAAGTTGCCTCCATCTACCAAAATTCTGAAAAGCCAGTTCCACCGTTCGTTCCTTCGCTTTTATAACCACTCGTCCCATTTCTTATGAGTTGTGGCGACGCCGACGCGGCTGTTGCCAGCTACCGTTTACATTATCCAATTGTTTTTATTTAGTAATAAAAGGAAACACTTTACCTCCAAGTCGCAACCTTTATCTAATAATAGATCAATTTAGCTCCCAACTTTTTATTTGAAACGTTCAAAGTCTTGATCTTTTATTTTGGGTCAACTATATCCCTAATCTTTTATTTCGGGTTTACATACCGAGTTTATCGCCAAAATAGCCTAATGCAAAAAATTATATGTCAAAATAACATGTGGATTTTATAGGATTATTTTTCATTTATTATTTTTCACATATTTCCTAAAGTTGCTGAAAACAAATACATCAGGATAGCAGTTCCCTAACACGTATTCACTATGAACAATTCGTCAATGCCCATCTCCCCACTGTCTCAAACGAAAAATAAATGAAAGGTAACTATTTGAATTTATTTCCGGCATGTGCACTGAAATTTTATTGCGTCAAGCATAACCGGATCTAGCACCTCATATTGCGTCTTCCATGGTTGAAAATAGGATTTGCTTATTGATTTTCATTTGTGATGTATATGAATTGGGTTTCCATTTACTGATAGTTTCAGATTTCATGTGGCCTGATTCGGAACATTTACTGTGACTATATTCTTGATGAATATATCATTTTATGTTTATCCAAGATTATTTGCACATGTACTTAATAAAATGGATTCTTATGTGGTGAAAACAAATATTTTTTGTGGAAGGTTCCAATGGGGTATATTTTTTTTAACAGTTTTTTATAACCTTATTTTCACCGATGTGGAAACGGAGAGAAGGAAACAGAGAGAAAGATTAGAGGAGAGGAGAAAGTGAATGATGGAGGAGAGAAAGATTAGAAGAGGGAGAAGAGAGATTTGGAAGAAAAAAAAAGGAGAGAAAAATAATGAATTAAAAGAAAAAGGTGAGATAAAAATAGGTGGGTTGAAGGATAAAATCGTCCACACGTGAAATTGGCAAGAATTTGACAATATTAAATTGCATGACATAATTTGTAATCTAAGGGGTCCATATCGCTACATCCTTACTCCTCTCTATAAATATATTATTGTCCAAATCAAATACAATTTTGAAATACGATACCATATTATCATAGTTTAAATTTAAGGATTGTTCGACTTTAAAAACCAAACCAAACCAAACATACTCAGTATATCCCACTCATTGTTCGATTTTGAAAATTTAGAATTAGCCCATCTTAAATGTCAAAATTTAGTCCATCCCTAATCAAAATTTTGGATCCGCCATTAAGGTGCCAATTTCATTTGTTATACTTTATAAGAATTCATTAATATTTTACATAACGCGGACCAGTTGTTTTGGTTTACGAGTTGGGTCTTTCTAAGAAACGTCGAAATGGTCCTGAATTCTAACACAAACACTTTCGGTCAATGCAATTAGGATCGGAGTCCAATAAATCCGGTCCGAATTCTTGATGGGATCGAAGAAGTATTAATAGCAATTGAGCTCTAAGATTTTGAGACCGTGCATGAGTGCAATGTCTTATACTCTCCAGCTCGACCCGGACTGAGCTAAGTACCATACATTGATTGCTACAAAAAATTGATACTGAATCTCTCTTATATACTAATGCAGAATATGCTGAGTCTAAGTGGCGAACGCCGTGCTTGGTTGTCGCGTGTCGTTTCTTTGGTCTTCGTGTCTTATGTGTCATTTCACGCCAATTGACACGTAATCAATTACTGGCCTAATCGCATTAATTACATTATAATTATACCTCAAATGACTCCTACCCACCTTATTAATTTTTACGAATTAAGGTATATGGATTATGAATAAATAGGAATTGATTATATTTACATAAATATTTCACATTTTCATTAATTAAAAAACTATAAGTCTCAAACAAAGAGAAATTTAATATAGTAGTATTCACTATATATTAAAAACTTAAATATAAAATCTCGCGGAAACATTATATATCCCACTAATTAATTAGTTTATATTAATTAGTCACCATAATTATGTATATCAATAAAAAAAATATCAACTGAAATAATAGATGTTTGGGAGTATTGCAACAGAAGTGTTGAATATATATAATTAAAAAGGTACTTGAAATCCTAATCAATTAATAAATTAAAATAATCTTATAAAAATATTACTCAAAATGTAGAAGCAATTTTTTATTATTTATGAATAAATCAAGAAACTATAAAATAAATCAATTAGTCTATTTTAGTTGTAAATCTTATTAATTAATATAAAATAATAAAATAAATGAAAACTCATATTTGCCAAATTTATAATTACTCGATTTATGAATTTTCAAAGAGATATTTCTAAATATATAAGAAGTTAATTTAATAGTAATATAATAATCCGTATATTTATCTTTGTACAAAGAAAATTTCAGAAAATAAAAATTGATCGTTTTAAGTGATATTTAAGTGATGTTTTATTTTTATTTTAGTTTTAAATGATTTGTTGCTTTACCTACTTTTGAAATCAACTATATATTTTTGAAAGTTTTGGATTTGATTTTTTATTTTATATTATATCCGAATAATTTATGTATTTTTTTAAAAATATAAGGATTAAATTATCTCCTTTTGGCCATTTAACAGAAACTGTTAAATACTTAACGATTAGGACCATTTTGACAAGAAAAGGACCAAAAAAAGAACGTGGAACTAAAATTTTATCAAATACATTTTAACGCAATCAGATATTAATTGAAGTTTTTTTTAATACGAGTTCCCGAAATTACTAAAAGTGACCAACTATTTATGTGTTCTGTTAAATGTAAAATGTGCCAACTGTAATACTTCTATATATTAAGTTAAATGTTTGAAAATAATCATATAAAAATGATACAGAGTTTGAACTGAACCAACTGTCATTTAGTTTTTTTATAATACAAGTTTCACAAATTACTAAATATACTCTAATTATTTTTCTCTTCTTTTAAATGTAAAATTTCTTGAATTTAGTACTCTTAAATATGAAGTTCAATGCCTGAAAAGCACCCTATAACTTTTACCGGTCCATCTAATATTACAAACAAAATTGGACATTTTTTTACTTTTAAAAAATGGGGATAATTTTAATTAGGCTAGAATGTGGATGTAGTTTCCTTAGTTGACCCCGTGATTAGCATATTTACAATAAGTCATACAAGTAATTCACTTTTATATATATATATATATATATATATATATATATATATATATATATATATATACTACAATGCTGCTGCTTCTTTTTTGTTTTTTTGGTAAATTGAGAAGTACTTAATGTTAAGTTATAAGTCATAATCTCCTTATCTTGTAATTCCACAATCTATTTTAAAATGAATATACATATTATTTCACTTCAACCAAATGTCCTCGAGATTTTTTGTAATACAAGTTTCAGAAATTACTAAAAGTACTTCAACTCTTTTTCACCTTTTTAATGTAAAATGGGTAGACTTTAATACTCTTAAATATGAAGCTAAATATATGAAAAAAGCATTATATAAGCATAAATATGCCGTTTCACTTCAATCAAATCAATTGAGTTTTTTCTTTTGAAATTTTCTAACATTTTAAAGTCATTTTTAATTAGGACAAAATTCTGATGTATCTTTTTTTAACTTATATTACAATATAAATTGTTAAATTTCTTGGTAATTTTAAGGCTAGGATTTGAATGTAATTTTCTAAATTAACAGATATATTTATAATAGGTCATACAAATAATTAAATTATATATACTACTATTATGTTTTTTTATAACAATTTGAGAAGTGCTTAATTTTAAACTATAAGTAAAAATCTCTTATGTATGTCCAAAAGCTTTTTAAATTCTAAGTATTACTAAAATTATCCTTGCCACAATTATTATAATTCTACATATGAAGTTTTACCGAAGAACAATGCATATATCGGTTATTCAAGTATAAACTCTTTTTCACTTTGGCATCATTACAAATTCATAAGACTAACCAAGAATATGAAAGTATTGGTCAAACAATGTCATCTCACCATCTACAAGAAGTTAAGGACTTCTCCGAATGAATCCTCAAAATTGTAGAAGGTGAGCTGGGTAAAGAAGTTGATAGAGAAACATTGATTGATATTCTTGATATTTACTAATTCAGAATGCCGAAGATCATCATATTGCAGCTATTGTTGAAAACACTATCATTCACTTATAAGTAACTTTTCATAAAGTAAATTGAGAAAAGAGCAATCCTGGCACCAACAAACGACGTTGTGGAGATAGTAAATGACTACGTGATGTCTATAATATCAAAAAACAAGTGGATATATCTCAGTTCTGATAGTATATGCAAAATTTCTGCTACCTCTAAAAGTCAAACTTAAGTATATCCAATAGATTTTTTTTAACAGCATCAAGTGTTTTAGAATTCCAAATCACATCTTGAAATCGTAAGTTAGAGTTTCAATTATGCTAATTCAAAATATGGATCAATCATCAGGATTATGCAATATCACATCATTAATAATTATCCAAATCTGTAACCATATTATTGAACAAAAGTTTCGAGAAATAATTTTCAGAGTAGAGTATTTATTCCACAATTGATATTAAGCCCGTTAGATATCAGATTACCGTTTAAATTTCAAATACGTCACTTTTCGCTTATTATGAGCTTTGTTATGACTATATTTAAGAGTCAAGGTCAAACGCCCTCTCATGTCGGTGCTTATCTTTCCAGACCCGTATTCGGTTATGGTTAGTTTTATGTAGCCATATCAAGAGTGAAGATCAAGAAAGACTAGACATCTTTTGTTGAGATGAGAATGGTGTAATATAAATAGAACAAATAGTGTAGTTTATAAATACTTACGGAAGTCCAAAAAAGTATGAACGATTGCCCAATTCAGAACATTTCCACAAAGTGGCATCGGGTGTTCGGAGAAAGGGTTTCCCCTACGCCGGTGATAATTGGCACCCAAGAAGCTCAATTTAAATGGCGGTAGGGAAAATGAGAGAGAAGAAAAATGAATCAAATTAGAGAGAAGGATAGTGTGTAATTGTTCTTTTTCTAAGCTGGATGTTGGCATGTAGCCGTACTTTTTTTTTTTTTTTTTCCTAATTAGCAAGTGATATCTGAAAAAAAAAAATACTAAAACTTGGGCTCTATAAATCAGGATTGAATTTAACGGGGCTTCTTATAATTTGGGCCTTTGTTGAATATGAAACGGCATATTAAGATTTTGGAATGGAGCTCGGTCCTGGCCCCAAGTTTTTTGGGCTGGCTTATCCCTCGCTATGCATTCCATTTTGTAGGGGTGTTCAAAAATATCCGATATCCGATATCCGATCCGAAATATCCGAAAATCCGAAGCTCTGGATATTCGAAAATTCGGATATCCGCTAATTCGGATATCCGAAGTTCGGATATACGGAACTTCGGATTCGGATATCGGATAGTAGTTTTCAGAAAAATCGAATATTCGGATATCCGAAATATCCGAAAAATCCTAAAATTTTTATTTTTTTATATTTTAAATAATAAAAAGTATTCAGATATTCGGATATCCGTTATCCATATCCGAAGTTTTTTTCGGATATTCGGATATCCGATATTCAAATCCGAATATTTTTTTCGAATATAAGGATATCCGAATAAAATTTTTATTTTTTTCCGGATATTCGGATATCCGATATCCGTATCCGAAATTTCGGATATCCGAAAACCGGATATCCGAAATTTCGGATACGGATATCGGATATCAAAATCTACTATCCGAATTTTCTGATATCCGAAATTTCGGATATCCGAAAGTCCGGATATCCGGTTTTGAACACCCCTACCATTTTGGACTCTCTTTGTTGTGATAAACCCCCCCGCTGAATACTATGATTCTGTAATCGGCGGTTGCAGAGGCTGTGCAATCCCCGTCGTTCGATCACACACACCCGCACGGGTGTATGTGCGTGTCCCATCTGACGCACGGCAGTGCAGAGCATGGTGCTGTGCGTTGCAGGGGATTCCAATCCTTCTGTAATTCATCATCATAATCATCTTTAATTCCTTATCCTTCTTTTCCCTATCAAACTCCACGCCACCATTTACGGCTGTAGTTCGAGCCGAACTGATCGTGAGCAGCTCAAGCTCGAACTCGTTTATCAGGACTTGACTCGATTCGAGTTTGTTAACTAGTCGAGCTCGAACATAGATCTAAGGCTCGTTTAGTTAAACGAGTCAGCTCGGCTCGAACTCGTTTATAATACGAGCCGATCTTGGACACAAGATTAAGCTCGTTTAAGTGTAATTTTAAACGAGCTGCTCGACCGGCTCGGCTTATTTAGCTAAATGAATCGGCTCGACTCGACTCGTGAATTAAACGAGTCGAGTTCGATCAGTACTTTGAGTTCTTTTACCTAAACGAGCTAGCTCAACTCGTAACAAAAATTATCTCGAGCTCATTTATCTCGAGCTCGAACTCGCACGGCTCGAATGATAGCCTACCACCATTCAAGAAGCATTTAAATAGAGAGAGACCAACCTAACTCTTGTCTCCAATGCTTGGTCGCGATCTATAGTAGTAGTAGTACTAGTGGTTTTTTTTTTTTTTTTTCTTTTCTTTTTTCTTCAGTTCAGGTCTCCATTAGTAGTACTAGTGGGGTTCCTAGAGAGAGAAAGCTTTAATTGGTGAAGACAGACAGAAGCCCTTTAATTTCTCTGACGTACAAAATTAAATGTTCAGACGAGACGACCCCCACTTCTCTCTCTTTCATCTGCCTTCTCTATAACCATCCCCCCCCCCTCCCCCCCTCCTCCAGAATTCATTTATTGCCCCCATTTGCCCTCTGCAGTAGAACAATTAATGTCGTCATGGTCATATATTTTACTGTTTTATAAATTAATGAAGACCGATATTACTACTTAATAGTAACAAAATGCGAAATTCCTCGCCCCAGGTTCCCCACCCTTCGGCCCGATAGGATTGGTGTAGAAATTAAATCATGGTGACGCAACGGCCCACTAGGTGGGAGGAATAGTACCTGGTGTCCACAATGAGCTATCCCCACGTTGGAGGGATAAAACTTCCATACTGCGGCTGACAATACTCGAAACTGCGTTCTTGTAGTAATCTGTCACCAGGGACCAGTTGAGCTGCCAATGCAGACACTAATCCAATACTAACCGCATGAAAACTTGCTCAATTAATGAACTCAAAAAAAAAAAAATTCAACCAATCACTTGGAAGATTGCAAGAAAACGTAGTTTTTGATTTCGACTACTACACTTTTTCTTTTCTTTCCTTCATAACTTTAGCTTGCTCAAAGTAGACGCCAGATCCGGCGCCGCTGATGGTGTCGGGCCACTTTCCTTCCATAGTTGCCTTACTACTACCGGTAGTGGTGGCGGTGGTGGAGCTGCACAGACGGGAACAACTGACCTAATATGAACTGCGGGTGCAATCCTCTGTCGACGGCAAACAACCCCATTAAACGTGGACCGTCCGATTTGGCTGCACGTTGATGTGCCCTTGATTGCAATTATCTGATCTGATATTGGTGTTGGGGCCGGATCAAGATTACTAGATACTATATTTTCCTGAAGGGTTCTTCTTGGATTTAATTCCGGTGGTATTTCTTGCACTGCAGCAAGATCTGCTGTTGTTTTTTCAGATCGGAGGTAAGAGAAATTTGGATTTGGATCCGGCAAGATAATTTTTGACATGGTTCTGGAGGGTACTGGTGGAGGCGGAACCAAACACGGGAAGAAGCTGTTTTGTTTCTGCCTACAGCTGGTCTCGGACCCGACGACAGGATCCGGATTCGAATCCGGCAACTCCAACTGTCGGACAGGGGCGGAATGATGCCTCTGCACTTTTTTCCCTCTCGAATGATGAGAATAACAGTACTGATGATATTGATCCCTTTTTTTTCTGATCTTCATCACTCTGCTTTCATCTCTTCGTCCCATTCGATAGTTATTTTGATTTTCACGTTGTTCGACTTCTTGACTGGACTGAGACAACGGACCCAAATTGGGCACTGCAAAAAAAAAAAAATGCAGCAATTGCAGCATTCTTAAATTGAAATAGAAAAGTTAAACGGCGGTTCGGGGGTGGTTGGGAGTTTCTAGTTTTCTGTTTTAAAAGTCAATTTCAAAACCAAATATATTTGGGTAAAGTAATGAATTGTTTTTTTTTTCATTATTCTCGAAACAGTTTTTCATCGAAAAACAAAATACAAAATAAAAAAGAGGTTTTTTAAATTCCGTTTTTGTTTCAACAATTATTGGCCACCACTCTGACCGCTGTCGAGTGCCGACAGCCACTACGGCCACCGTCAACCACCACTCTGCTACCACCGACCACCCTCCGGCCACCACCGACCACCCCTCCAGCCACAATCGACCACCCTTTGACCACCGTCAACTACCACTTTGACCACCACTGACCACCACTCTGACTACTGTTCAGCATCACCAACCACCACTCCGACTACCACCGACTACCATTCCGGCCACCACCAACCACCACTCTGGTCACCGACGACCACCGCTCTGGTCACCGACGACCACCGCTCTGTCCACCTTCAACTACCACTTTCACCACCACTGACCACCATTTCAACCATCACACTGACCACCACCCCAACCACTGATAACCACCACTCTGGCTACCATCGACCGCCACTCAGGCCACCACCGACCACTGTCAACTATCATTTTGACCAACATTTCGACCATCAATCACCACTTTGACCACCACTCTGGTCACTGATGACTACCACTCCGACCACCTCAACTACCACTTTGACCACGGACCACCATTTCGACGGCCGACTTTCGACCACCGCCGACCATCGCTCCAACAACCTATCCGATCATCGCCAACCACCTCTATTAGCACCACTCTCGCGATCGCTAACCACCAATCCAACCACCATCAACTACTACTTTGATCACCACCGACCATCGTCAACTTCCACTTTGATACGACTTTTATGTTCATGTTTTAAACTATAATTTTGATTTAGAAAATTTTTTAACTCAAAAATCAATCTGGTTTTGTTTTCGAAAATTTTAAAACTCAAAACAAAAATTGATTTTAGCTTTGGAAAATTTCAAAATAGAAAAGAGAAAACCACCCAAACAGGGCTAATTAATTTAGTTATAATCACTTAATTTAATAACTTACTTTGTTTTAATGCGGACCAAGCAGCAATTGCAGCATTCTTCTCGGCTTGTTTTTTAGTCTTAGCTGATTCGCCAGTGAAACTCAAGCCGGCCAGCTCAACTGTGCTAGTGAAAACTGGTACATGACCCGGACCTGATCTAATTGTAGTGTATAAAGGAAGTTTTAAGCCGGCTCTGTGAGCCGTCTCCTGTAGTAGATTCTTATACACTCCAGTCTCATCCTATGTCAGGACAATTTTTTTTTTCGGTTTTGAAAAAAAAAAAAGAAAAAGAAAAGAAAAAGAAAACACACATAAAAAGAAGAAGAATGCAAAACATAATTAATATTTACGAAAAAAAAAAAAGAACTTACAAGAACCCTCGCAGTTAAGGACCTGGAGGGGCCTCTGGCGGAGAGAGAATTGAGCGCCACCTCCGCCGCCGCGTGCTCCGCCTGTCTCAAGGTGTTTGAATAAGTTGGACTCTCGAATGTCTCACCGTTGAAGTTGACAGAGGCCTTGAAACGCGGCGCGTGATCGGGACCTTCTCTGATGGAGGCATATGAAGGGAGATTAAAACAGCTTCTTTGAGCTAACTCCTGCAGCTGATTCTTGTACATTTTGCATGTGTTTGCTGTCTGTTATGACTGGGAAACACACACACACACACACATTAACAACAATAATATAGCCTTGAGGGAAGTACAGAGAAAATGTCTAAAAAAGGTGATTATGGAAATTTATTTATCTTTAATAACTCACCAGCTACTTCAATTGATTATTCCTCTCTCCAACATAAGCTTACCTTTACAGGGAAAAGAAGCAAATGCGCTTCGGAATGGATTTTTCCAAGGTAGGCCTTTGACTCTCTCTGATGACTGAATTTTGATTTTTCTTATAAAGGTTATATATTAGAAAAAAAAAAGTGGAATAAATAGTTTAGGAGTAATAAGAAATATTTATGAAAATTTGAGAAGAGAAATAAAAATAAAAAAACAAATTTTATATTTCATTTCCGAGTTTCTTCTTAAATTCTCCCTTCATTCGTCTAAAATTAATTTAAGAAAATATAATTAATTATCATAATTACACGTACAATAATTATCTCTTCTTCTCTATCAATAACATCATTTTCATTTCCGAAAATTTCACCCCTCTTTTTTTATGATTCCCAATAATCTTTTTTCCTAAATTCTCAAAATTTCTCACCGTAGATTATTATTCAAACCTTGATAATATCCAAAAGTCTTAAAAAATCATGCATTTCGGAATTCATGAATATTCAAGGCTTTAAAAAAACACTCGAAGCTCAAACACTTCAGATGGTCCGCAAAGTTGGACCGATCATGAAGACATAACACTCATGTCTTTTTCGTGAAGGGCGAGTGGAATCCAATTGTTGGCATCAACCATCACTACCAGAGATATACACTTCAATGACACTAATTTTATGATGTTTTGAGATAAACGTCATTGTAGGGGGCTTCCATGACGTTTAGGACAACAAACGTCATGGATCTAAAATATGGAGCGATTGTATGACGTTTTACCAACGTCATGCTTGATTCGGGTTTTCGTGACGTTTTAGTTTTGTCATCAATTGTATAAGTTATCAATAATGTTTTAGAAACGTCATGATTTCGTTATATCATGACGTTTTACAACTGTTATGTAATAAGTTTCAATGACAGTTTTCAAGTGTCATGAAATACTGTTTGGGTGATGACAATTTATTTCCTTCATGAAAAAAAAAATTGACCAAATACCGCGAAAATATTTCAGCAAAAAACTTAATCTTTTAGGTTTAAGCCTTTTGACACTTCCCAACCCACTTGATACAGTAGGTAGCAAAACTGAACAACAAATCACTTGAAAAAAAACTCCATTTCCCTGTGCACAAGGCCCGTCTTTGGACCTGTGCAGCCTGTGCTGCTGCACAGGACCTCCAAATATTTAAAAAAAACCAGGGCCTACTTTATTTGACGTTTAGTTAATATTTTATAATAGGCCCAGCCCAAGTCCTATGAAAAAACCCGAAGGGATCTACTTAATTACGGCTCATTTATGAAATCTGAACCAAAATACCTGGATGACTTAAAAAAACAAGGGGTTATTTGTTAAATCTGAACCAAAATATTTGGATGACTTAAATTTCTGGATGGTTATGATTTCTGGATCGTTAATATTTCTGGATGATATTTTTTTTTATGAAATTAGTGGATTGAACATCAAAATAAGTTTGATTAATTTTTATCTTTTAATGATAACACATGAATATATCAAAAAAAATTAACAATAAATATCATTTTCAAAAAAATTAAAAATTTTAAATTTAATATTTATTTTATCAATTTTAAGCCGATACGAAATTAGTGTCTATTTGGTTTTTATTTTTTAAGACTTGTGGTCTATTTACAGAATATAATTATGCTATGTTTGACAAATAACAAATTTTATAAAATATAAATGTCAATAATAAAAAACAAGAAGGTGTGTGCAAAAAGCCTTTTGTCCCACCTGCTGTCATCGCGCAAAAAAATCCTACCTTTTCTGATCTGCTCTTCCTCAGTCCTCGCGAAGGAAAAAAAAATCTCTGCCAATTCGGGCAGAAAAAAGGGATCCGCCGTCGCTTCTCCCAGTCGGGCCAGTCCCACCGCACCTGCACTTCACGTTGCACGCCATCGCCGCACCGCAGTTGTACAGCACACTCCAAATGCTTCAACTTCAGATCGGCCAAGTAGTTTTAATCCTTTTTGCATTTTAACTGTTGTTGCAGCAGTGTTTCGAGGTTGTTAATCCCTTGTTTTGACTATGATTCCGTGAGATAAGTTATAGAATTTAGTTTCTAGTTTGTCTACGCGAAAACCTTGCGTCAAAAATAGCAAACGAGTCAAAAGTTATGACTTTCTAGTGAAGGTTTGCGAAATTGAAATTTCAGTGCTTCTGCTTGAGTTTGTTTCAATTCGTTTTATATGTTATAAAATGATTTTGGATTAAATTTGTATGAGAAATTGACTTGATATTGAAGTTGAAATCTACCAAATTTTATGATTTAAGAAGTATTGTTCGATTTACTAAGAATGTTTAAGTATAATTTACATTATTAATATTGATGTTAGAAGTCGATGAGCGGTACTGTTGTTGCAGTAGTGTTTCGAGGTTGTTAATCCCTTGTTTTGACTATGATTCCGTGAGATAAGTTGTAGAATTTGGTTTCTAGTTTGTCTACGCGAAAACCTTGCATCAAAATAGCAACCGAGTCAAAAGTTATGACCGTTTTAGTGAAGGTTTGCGAAACTGAAATTTCAGTGCTTCTGCTTGAGTTTGTTTCAATTTGTTTAATATGTTATAAAATGGTTTTGGAGATTAAATTTTTATGAGAGATTTACTTGATATTGAAGTTGAAATCTACCAAATTTTGTGATTTAAGAAGCATTGTTCGATTTATTAAAAATGTTTAAATATAATTTACATTATTACATATTGATGTTAGAAGTCGATGAACAATACTGTTGTTGCAGTAGTGTTTCGAGGCTGTAAATCCCTTGTTTTGACTATGATTCCATGAGATAATTTGTAGAATTTGGTTTCTAGTTTGTCTACGCGAAAACCTTGCGTCAAAATAGCAAACGAGTCAAAAGTTATGACTGTTTTAGTGAAGGTTTGTGAAACTGAAATTTCATTGCTTCTGCTTGAGTTTGTTTCAATTTGTTTTATATGTTATAAAATGGTTTTGGAGATTAAATTTTTATGAGAGATTGACTTGATATTTAAGTTGAAATCTGCCTAATTTCGTGATTTAAGAAGCATTTTCGATTTATTAAAAATGTTTAAGTATAATTTACATTATTACATATTGATGTTAGAAGTCGATGAGCAGTACTGTTGTTGCAGCAGTATTTTGAGGCTGTTAGTTCCTTGTTTTGACTATGATTCCATGAGATAAGTTGTAGAATTTGGTTTCTAGTTTGTCTACACGAAAACCTTGCATCAAAATAGCAAACGAGTCAAAAGTTATGACCGTTTTAGTGAAGGTTTGTGAAATTGAAATTTCAGTATTTCTGCTTGAGTTTATTTTAATTTGTTTTATATGTTATAAAATGGTTTTGGAGATTAAATTTTTATGAGAGATTGACTTGATATTGAAGTTGAAATCTGCCAAATTTTGTGATTTAAGAAGCATTGTTCGATTTATTAAAAATATTTAAGTATAATTTACATTATTACATATTGATGTTAGAAGTCGATGAGCAGTTTAGCTACCTACTGTACTGTTGTTGCAGCAGGGTTTTGAGGCTGTTAATCCCTTGTTTTGACTATGATTCCGTGAGATAAATTGTAGAATTTGGTTTCTATTTTGTCTACGTGAAAACCTTGCGTCAAAATAGCAAACGGGTCAAAATTTATGATCGTTTTAGTGAAGGTTTGCGAAACTGAAATTTCAGTGCTTCTGCTTGAGTTTGTTTCAATTCGTTTTATATGTTATAAAATGATTTTGGAGATTAAATTTTTATGAGAGATTGACTTGATATTGAAGTTGAAGTCTGCCAAATTTTGTGATTTAAGAAGCATTGTTCGATTTATTAAAAATTTTTAAGTATAATTTACATTATTACATATTGATGTTAGAAGTCGATGAGCAGTACTGTTGTTGCAGCAGTGTTTCGAGGCTGTTAGTCCCTTGTTTTGACTGTGATTCCGTGATATAATTTGTAGAATTTGGTTTCTAGTTTGTCTACGCAAAAACCTTGCGTCAAAATAGCAAACGAGTCAAAAGTTATGACCGTTTTAGTGAAGGTTTGCGGCCCGAAGTTTGATCTTACGCTTGAGATTGTTTCAATTCGTTTTATATGTTATAAAATGGTTTTGAAGATTAAATTTATATGAGAGATGACTTGATATTGAAGTTGAAATCTGCCAAATTTTGTGATTTAAGAAGCATTGTTCGATTTATTAAAAATGTTTAAGTATAATTTATATTATTACATATTCATGTTAGAAGTCGATGAGCAGTACTGTTGTTGCATCAGTGTTTTGAGGCTGTTAATCCCTTGTTTTGGCTATAATTCCATGAGATAAATTGTAGAATTTGGTTTCTAGTTTATCCACGCGAAAACCTTGCATCAAAATAGCAAACGGGTCAAAAGTTACGATCGTTTTAGTGAAGATTTGCGAAACTGAAATTTCAGTGCTTCTGAAATATTTACAGGGAGAGCTATTGTTCATGCTTTGGTTGGGTTGGGTTCATAAATAAGTGGGGGAAAAAAAGGGACACTGAAGAAACTAAAAAGAGGTGATCCAGCCAAGTTATTAAAGAAGAAGTCAATATTTTTTGACTTGCCGTATTGGGAGGTCAGCATTTTAAAAACTTGGTATTAGTCATTGCAAAATAAAATGTTTAATGATTTTGATTATGAATTATATGTTGTATTTGCTGCTTTATGTAGGAACTACCTGTGCATTTTTAACTTGGTAAGTTTTGTGGTTTAACAATTTTATAGAGATCTCTGACAGCTGGGTAAAAAATAGTTTGGCTCATCCCATGAAGTGATGGCCGAAAGATAAGCCTTATAGCGTTAGAAAAATTATTATATGACTATAATTAGATTATGGATGTAGTAGCGATGTTCCCAAATCGGTAGGTCTGATAATGATTTAATGATGCTGGCTCATCTATGTCGAAGTCCTCAAGGCGCTTGACATGTTTGTTGGCCCGATTCCAAGAACTGCATAGGATTCTAATATTTAACTGGAATGAAATTCATTTTCATTATCCTTTCCAATGCGTGTAGGCCTTTTTTCAGATATATTCTCTACCATGTTACAAAAACTAGTCAACTGGTGACTTCAAATTTAATTATCATCAAAAATACTCATACACCACAGCTACAATCATCAACTATGGAGAGAAAACAATGCACACCCAAAAAACAAGCATGTTTATAGCTTCCCCAAATGATGTAATAATTTAAAGCATGAACTCGTTTTAATATATTTAAGTGAAAAAGGTAGTTTCATCTGTTTAGCCCTCATACAAATCACAAAATCACCAAAATTGTCACTATTATTCTCGAAAAAATAAATATGCTTGAGTTTTGTGCAAGATTCATGAACCAATCTCTTATGCCAAGTTTTTGGACTTATAACTCTCCTGATCCTCGATTTTTATTTTTTGGTTCATCTATGATGAAATCGTTTGTTATTATTTTGAAAGAGTCAAAGTGCTACTATTCCTCGGGGCAGTGGGCATGGTTGTAGAGGTGATGGTGGAAGTAAGCGCACAAGCAGTCCTGATAAAGAACAAGTAAGTTACTAAATTACTGGTGCATTATTCCAGATCATTGAAAACTTAATTAATTGTTAATCTACAAATACTTACTTGCGTGTGTATTTACAATTTAGGATGTACCTGATAATGGTGAAGAAAGAATTAACCATAGCCCTATGACTGGAAATTCTAAGGTAAGTTTATAATTATATCTGAGATTTGTTTTGCTATGTATGGAAAGATAGTGTGTTGCTATGACTAAGGACTATTTTGCTTTGGTAGTATTTCCTTGAAATTTCTTATGAATAAAGTAAGTTTTGTTGTGTATAACTTCGGGTTAGTTTATAAACATATTCAGGCCTGTGAGTTGTGACTGTGATTTTGGTTGTTGTAGTCGGTACAAGAGAGCACCCTTGGCGTATCTCGGCGCTGCATGTTCAAGAAGCACCCTTGGTGTTTTATAAACATGTTCAGGGAACACCCTTGGTGTTTTATAAACATGTTCAGGGAGCACCCTTGGTATTTTATAAATATTTTCAAATGTAAATTTACTTGAGATAATTTTTGCTCATATCCCCCTTTAATTCTTTTCTAGATGTCATATCTCATTTTGTTTGAAAGGGACACCATTTGAGTCGTGACTAGGTTTTTGGTTGTAGTCGGTACAAGGGAGCACCCTTGGCGTATCTCAGCGCTGCATGTTCAGGGAGCACCCTTGGTGTTTTATAAACATATTCAGTCGGTACAAGGGAGCACCTTTGGTGTTTTATAAACATACTCAGGCCTGGCAGCAGCAAAAATGAAATTTCATATCTCTCATTTTGTTTTATTTTCAATTGTAAATTTACTTGAGATAAGTTTTGCTTATATCCATCTTTAATTATTTTCTAGACGTTATATCTCATTTTGTTTGAAAGGGGGCACCATTTGAGTTGTGACTGTGTTTTTGGTTGTTGTAGTGGGTACAAGAGAGCACCCTTGGTGTATCTCAGCGCTGCATGTTACTCGATTGGGAGGGCACATATGAAATTGTGGCTAGAGGCAAAATATCAGCAGTGGATCCAACAAGCAAAGTGCATGGATACAAGCTTGGACCTGACTGTTACAGAGTCGACATTGACGAAACAGTCAATCCTAGAGCTGAATTCTATCGTTCCCAGCCCGAATTTTCCTCTATGGAAGATGCAGTTGGAAGCACCATTATGTGTCCAATCAAACACATTATCCCTCACACTTGAGTATTTATAAACTTATGTTCTCTTCTGCTTATAAACTTACGTGATAGTGCGTGTATGATATGGATGTTGTTGCATTTCTTTTGTTAACAGTGCAAGTGTAGAGCTTTGTATTTGGTTGTTATTGGCTTGTTCCAATAACTTAAGGTATATTTAGATTGGTTGGATGTACTTAGTTTGGTAGTTGTTATTGTCTGTTCTTAGTTTGGTAGTTCGGATGTTGACTGCATATGTGATGATGAATTTATTCTATATTAGTTTTAAATATAATTAAAATCTAGGAAATTGTAAAAAAAAATCAGATTTTTTTTTCTTATGACAGTAACCAAATGACATTGAATATGTTAGCACGATGTTAGTGTAACACCCTGAGATATTCAGAATAATTACAGTGCCGTAAATCCTTTATATAAGAATTTACAAGGCTAATTTAAAGAAAAGTAGAAATAATACAGAAGTACCATTAATGTTTAGATTACAAAACCAGTTTGAACAGTTCAAATAAGTCCATCATTACAACCACCTCGAAAACATCACGAGACACACGTACTCGAGTACTGAAAATAACCCAGAAAGACAAGATAGCAACAATTAACATCACTGAGCCCCTTCATCGTCATGTTGGGACTGTACTGCTTCCCCGCTTCTCGACTACCTGAACATCAAAATAAATGTCCACCCCCAAAGGGGTTAGCAAAACGATGCTAGTACAAGTATCATAATACATAAATCGATTATACAATAACTACGCATCATAAAACATACAAAACGGACTTCCATCACCGGAATCCAACAATGCGAATCCTCATGATTCCATCAACACAATACAGGGTAATCCAACGATCCAGCGCCATTAGTATAGATCCCCATGATGATCCCGTCGAACCAACGCATGGTGGAAAACCCGTCCAACGATCCAGCGTCCTCAGCATAGATCCCCATGATGATCCCGTCGGACCAACGCATGGTGGACATCCGATCCAGCGCCCTCAGCATAGATCACTTGATCTCTCCGGATCATACATAAATACAAATCGTGCATATACATATGCAAAAATCGATATGTCCATCATCATGAACAATCAAGAAATCAATCACGAATACCATAACAATTCAAAAGAACTAATCTCACCAACAACATGAATAAACGTATACATGATCAACATTCCAATATTAACAAGTTTCAAATCCGATACTTGCCTCAAAGATGGCAAGAACTAATTACTCCAATGATCTCAACACACTCGAAGGCCGCCTCCTTCGATCAATCGTTCGCAATGCTCGGACCTTTAAACAAACAGGAAAAATAATGACAACTCAAAACAAGTTAAACGTACTAACATCTAACGTCTACTACGGTCGGGTTAAAACTCTAAGCTAGTCGGCTCACGGTTCAACTCACCCGACGAACGTTCGGTCGAGCTAGAGTCACTCAAATCACCATAAATTCGTACTTCGATTTCTGATTATCGTTATCATTACCAGGTTTGGTTATATAACACCTTCAATCCGAGTTCAAGGTTAATTCATCTCTACACTTCGTTTTTCTACAAGCTGCCTTCTTTGCCAAAGTTTTTCGCTCAAAGTAATTGTCACCCATCAACAATCTACGTTCGAATCATCAACATGAAGATAAACAAACCCAGTAATCATTACGAGTTGTGAATTACATTGAAGGACATCTCATACTATCCGAGGATTATTTCTTAGTGACCACTCTAAGAATTCATCTCTTTGCTAAAGATCTCATTCTAGGTAGTGATAATAACAATACACCGACATATAATTGATTCGGAAAAGACAACCTAAAATATACAACAACCTCAGAAATCAGATTCTTAGTTTCAACTCAATAAGGTTCGGTTGTGATCTTCTTACTCAAAGGAGTTCTAATATGATTACTTCAAGTTTATAAGGTATGGTGTTCAACCTAATGAGTTATCCATAACCTTGATAATTCCAAGAGAAAGGTCATAATCCGAATAAGAACACGAATTCTAAACTTGGGCAGCGACACATACCTTATATGGAAAGAAAAGACGAAAACTCTTGATGAACTCAACATTGGACGGTTGAACACCAATCCTCAAAGCTTCTCGCCTTCAATGATGTGTTAGAAGGCTGTTATGAAGGTTGAAGATGGAGAGGGTAACTCTCAAAGTCGCGAAATTTGAGTGTGGGATGAAGTGGCTGTCTGAAAATGAAAGAGGGTGTTGTCCTATATATATAGAAAATGGTTATTAGCGCGCGCTACGGCTATATCTTTAGCGTGCGCTAACGGGCTTATAGTCTACTGTCTCGGTCTGGTCTCGTCTTAGCGTACGCTAGCATCCTTTACGTGCGCTAAGTACAGCAATTAGCGTATGCTACCACACCATATAACGTGCACTAACGACCATACGAAGCTTTACTGACCTCACTATACTCAACTTTAGCGTGCGCTAGCCTCATACCATTAGCGTACGCTAAGCACCATGGACTCGACTTTTCCAAAAGCCATCCAGATTCATTCCGATATATCCCGACAAAGATCAGCGGTCTGATCTCACCTACCACCCAGTCTTAATCAAGTTGACTACGTATAGCGCGCGCTAAGGCTCATACATAGCGTGCGCTAGAAAACTCAATTAGCGTACGCTACGCTCAGACGTTAGCGTGCGCTACAATTGCACAAATACAATTATGAACAACACCATTCATGAAATCATACGCTCAACAGCACATGATCATGAAATACGAAGGATTATACTCAGATCAAATACAACATATACAATGTCACAAGGTTCAAAATACACATTAGAATCTCGGGTATTACAGTTAGAAAGCCATCATCAAAACATATATGACTACAGAAAAGTGTCATTAAAAGCATTATAATCAATGTTCGAAAACGTCATAAAAACAGTTTATGACGCCTTTTAAACATGGTAATAGCAACTTAGAATGACAAAATACAAGCGTCATTGCAAACATTTGATGACAGTTTCAAAGCGTCATGCTTAATATATTTATGACGATTATATACTGTCATCTAAAGGTTTATAATGACAGTTTCCCAACGTCATTGATTCCACAATTGATGATCATATATAACTGTCATGAAATAATAAATAGATGACAATTGAAAACTGTCATACTAGACATTCAATGACGTTTCATTAACATTATAATAGCGCCTTGTAATGACGAAATACAAGCGTCATTGAAAATATTTCATGACAATTTACGGACGTCATGCGTCATATATTTATGACGCCACATGACTGTCATTAAAAGGTACATACGATGTTTTTAGACGTCATTGATTCAAACACTTTCCATGACACCAGTATAGACAACAGTGTAGATGACGGGAATAAAACGTCATGAAAACCATTTTATGACGTTTTTTCAACGGCATTAAAAGGTATTCTGTAGTAGTGCATAATAGTGAAACGTTATGGCTAAATAATTTAAAGATGTATCAACAAGCTCTGCAGATCACCTAAACTATCACATTCCCACATAATTTATTGAAGCTAGACCTAACCAAATAGTAGATAAAGTGAAGATGGAGAAGAAAATGATTATCCAAATTTCGAATTTTATATAGAACGAATTGCAAGGTTATCCAACTATATGAAAAATAGGTCACAACTTCGCAATAGACATGCTCACGACGTTCTTCAAAATGACTTGATCAATCATATCCGTCAAAAGTTCGACGATGGTAGCTACATGTGTAATTTTATCATTTCTTTGAAGCATCAGTTATGTACTTTTAATTTGGATTTCAATTTTTATCATTACGTTATTGGTTTCGTATTTTGAATTCTTATTAGTTGTATCTTTTGAGTTTTTTAATATATATATATATATATATATATATATAATTGGGTAGTTGAGTGGTCATTGATAAACCACAAAAAAAAAAAAAGATGTTGTTAGGTTGAGAAGTTTTACTGATGTGGAAGAGATTTGATGTTTGAGTAGTTTTAAAGGTTGCTGATAGATTTAGTTTAAGAGTTTTAAAAAATGCTGGTGTAATTAAACGAGTCATTTTAGATGTCTTAAAATGTCCTAAGGTATTTAAGTTATAAAGACTTTGTGAGATTCATTTATTTTGGGGATATTTTGAGATTTCATTAACTAACGATTGTTCAAAATTCTACCTCCATTCATGAGATTTCATAATTGTTTCTTCATCGACACTTGAAATCCAAATAAGAGAAATCTACCGAGTCTATAAAGACTTCTCTTAATACTTAATAAATACTCCATTTAAATGACATATTTTGACTTCTTATGATAAATAATTTTTAAATTTGACTACGATTTAATCTCTATTATAATTTGATATTAATTTGTGGTCAAACTTGAAAATTATAGATTGTAAAAAAGTCAAAACATCTTGATTAAATTAGAATGGAGAAAGAATATAATTATAAAGAATCTCATAAAATCCACAAAATTAAATTGAATTGAAAATTTAATTTAACATGTAAATTAAAATAACATCTCAAATAAATTGAAAATTTAACATATATACTATATAATACTTATCCCCCTTAATTTAATGTGGAATGGGGGATTTAATTGTAACTTTTAATTGTAAATATATAAAGAGACTATTTTAATTGTAACTTTTAATGTAAATAAACTAATTTAAATACAAATGTTATGATAAACATCACAATGCAAATGCACCTTCTAATACATAAGGTGATTAAAATGAACTTTTAAATGATAATATAAATTACAAGATGGTTAAATTTTAGCTATGAAATCTTAGATACAATCGGTGCATCGCACGGGTTGAATAAACCAAAAACAACCCCGGAGCAACATACGGGTTAGTAAAGCCTCATTTCATATAACTAAGACTAAAATAAAAGGACAATAACAATAAAAAAAACATATTTTCTTCTTTAAAAGGCATTTAAATTCTGCCATCTGCTCATTCAACCGTCTACTCAACAATACGTACAAAACACGTAGATATTCAACTAAAAACCGTGCATCACACGGATTGGATAATACCTCGTGTCAAATGAACAGTACCCCTTCAGTTCCATTCTATGTTGCACAGGTGCGGGGGTGCGGGTGCGGGCGGATACGGAGTGCGGGATACGGTTTTTGAAAATGTTAGGGTGCGATACGGCGAGGATACGTCTGTTTATTTTATATTTTATTATATATAACACTTGTTAAATATAAAAACAACAATTCAAATATCACCATAAAATCAATTCAAATATATAAAACAAGTCATACAAAAACAATTCAAAATGGCTTTGAAGCGTGGAGCTTTCTAATGTTGTCATGAATCTTTAAAGGTAAAAGTAATTACTTATTAAATGATTTACTTTTTGTATTTTAATTTATTTGATTTACTTTTTAAAAATTATAAAATCTAAAAAAAAAAACATAAAAATTCGGACTCGCGTATCCACGGCACAGATACGCGTATCTCAGACGCGTATCCTGTGCCAGGATATGCGAGTCCGAATTTTTTTTTTTTTTTTTTTTTTTGCACGGATTCGCCCCGTGGCGAATCCCGTGCGAATCCCACGCGAATCGCACCGCACTGACACCTACGCAAAGATCCAACACCGTATACCGCTTCAATTTTAAAGAATCCGTGCATTATAGGTTCCATTGCTTTATAATGATTAATGAAGTTTTCGACTGTACTTATGGGAGGAATGCGACTCTTTCTATGGCAGTCGTTAATAAAGTCCATCTCCATGCTGCACGCTTCCCCACTCAATAAAGACCTTGGCGAAGTTTTTTTTGTTTGAAAAGTAAATACGGGATATTTATATTATTTTCATTTTATATGTCGTTTTGCACTTTTCAATAATAATTAATTGTATTTTTTTCTTAAATAATGTGCAAACTTACTAAAAATAGCTTAATTATTGGTAATTTTAAATGTATAGTGTGAATTTCAAAGCAATTTATTAAGTGTAAAGTAGAAAGTCAATATTTTCTTAATATGTGTGCATTAGTCTAAAAAGACTTATATTTTGAATAGGAGGGAGTATGAGATTTTCATTCAAGAGTACCAGAAGTAGGGCTGACAATTCGTGCGTGTCGGGTCGTTATCGGGTCGACACGATAATGACACGACACGATAAGGCCAAATACGAACACGACCCGTTAAGTATATGCTCGACACGAACACGAACACGACACGAAAGGTTGAAACACGGACACGACATGAACACGACACGAACACAATATGACACGATATTTTCCGTGTTGACACGACACGATAATGACACGATACGACACGAATCGATAAATTCAAAAAAATTAGAAAATAAACTTAAAATATTTAAAATGATAATAAAATTAATGCTAAAAATATATAAATATTATCGGGTTGCACGGACACGACACGACACGATACGAACACGAAAGTTATCGTGTTACACGAACACGACACAAATCCGACACGAACACGACACAAATCCGACACGAACACGACACGAAATTAGCGTGTCCTTATCGTGTCGACACGATAAGGACACGAACACGATAAGACCAAACACTAACCCATTAATTTCGTGCGTGTTCGTGTCGGGTTATCGTGTCGTGTCGGAAATTGCCAGTCCTAACCTGAAGTTCCAAAAAACAGCACAATTTGAAGTTTAGCGAAGGGAACAACAATAGAATCAAAGAAAAAAAGACATCACCAAAGCTACAGCTTATTAGGAATACACTCAACAGGATGCGAGCTCCACTCGTGAAGAGAAACACAAAAAGATGACGAAAAATGAGACTTCAACCATTTGCAAGAACAAAACCTGACACTCTCCACAATCTTCGATGTGTCCGGATTAACTTCTTTGAAGATCTTATCATTTCCCGCCTTCCAAATTTTCCAAACCGTACATTGCCAAACGAGACCAAAGATTTTCCTCTTCAAGGTACCATGACCACGGCTCACAAAATCTTCAAAGTGTGATTTCAAACATGATGTATAACTTAGATGAAGGTCAAGCCAATCACACCGACGATGGGCTCAGCCGCGGAAATGATGAAAAATCTCACTGAGATATTTGGTCATCAGAACCGGGCGGTTAGACAAAATTCAATGAGGGTATTGATGACAACCCAAATGTCTGAAGGGACCCCAGTAAGGGATCATGTTCTGAAAATAATGTCTCATTTGAACGAACTGAGCATACTGGGGGCTATTATCGATGCGGAATCGCATGTCGATATTATCTTGGGCAGCTTACCAAGAAGCTTTGAGCAGTTCCGCCACAATATGAACCGTAGGACATATATACTGTTGGAAAGTAAAACGCAGCAAAAGCGAAGTTTGATAAAGTTGATAATAACGTTTTACGCATCTACGAGCATTAGATCTATTTAGGCATGCTAATTAATTAATTACTAAGATTAATAAGCAATTTAAATATTATTTATTATTTATTAATTAAATATGTTGATTAATTAAAATATCCTACTCTAGATCCAAGATCATAGGATATTACCTTTTGAAGCGCGTTGGTTACTTCCTTCTTGATCACCTTGTATTTCTACCTTCAGATCTTCTAGAGTATGATCCGCCTTGAACCGGACGTTGTGTGGGCAACGAGCTACCGGATCTTGCTTGGACACCTATGGATCGGCCGAATTCTTATGCCTCACAACTCTCGATTTTCTTTTCTTCAAGTAATTCCGATATGAAGCAAGAATTAAAGTGTTCTCTCAATTGTGGAATCAAAGACACAAGTCAAGATCCACAATTAAACACTTAGAAGAAAAAAATTAAAATTCCTTGTGTATGAAGAAGCATAAAATCGGCCAACACCCCATATGTCCTATTTATAGGCTCTTGGACTACTACTGGGGATCTAAAGGAGGATTATGGAAGGACTCCCAATTAATTCATCTTACCTTATTAGGACTCTTCCTAATATATGATGAATCTATTAATATCAACTTAGTCCACTAAAAAGTTTGATATTGCACTTCCTACCAAAATCCCAAATTACGAAATTGGGCTCCTAATTAAATATATTATTTCCCGTGTTTAAGATATCGAATGTCCATTAATTAATTATAAGCTACTGACAGCTTTAATTAATTAATATCTTATCCAAGAGTAGTACCACTCGAACCTTATTATTATATCGGAATTAAATCCACCTGCAGGGTTTAATATAATAATCATTATCGAGCTCCTCAAGGGGACATCATCAACCCGCACGAGTCGGGACACGGTTTCTAGCAATAATAATAATTGTCGTATAAATAATATTATTGCCCAAGATACGAGGCTTATTGAGTCGATCATTTTGACTCTCACCTATGATAAATCAAAGCAATAATTATTATAAATACACAATTAAATATTATATACTTAGAATTAAGAAATAATAATTATCCGAGATTTAGTTCTTCTTACAGTCAGTACAGAAGACACTATCTCACCTCGATCTTGTTCAACGTATGCAAATACGCTAATGTATGCTAATAGTCAAGACCAACTATTATCAAGCATACACTACAACCCTTTATATAATTTGTCTAATAATTATATAGGTTGTGAACTATTATATTATTTTATAAGGCACCGATAATGTGATCTTCCGTGTGACACCAACACACCACATTATCTACAATATAAAATAATTAGACATTTCATTTGCATAACCATAACGTGAATTAATATGCAAACCATGTGATTAAATATAATTAATATTCTCATAGGTAGTAAGAGGGAATTTAGGTAATACAAGCATAAAGTATGCTTTGCAGTATACAATCCTAACAATCTCCCACTTATACTCAAAGCATGCTTTTAAGTATACTAATCTATTACATAGTCTCTCATTTCTCCCACTTATACTCAAAGCAATGCTGCCATACACCGTAATCCCATTCCTTCCACATGCCTTTCAAAAACTTTTGAAGGTAGGCCTTTCGTGAAAGGGTCAGCAAGATTATCTTCCGATACAACCCTGGCTACAACTACGTCTCCTTCATTTACGAAGTGTCGTATGATGTGGTACTTGCGGTTGATATGATTACTTGCCTGATGGGCTCGTGGTTCCCTCGAATTTGCGACTGCACCAATATTATCACAATAAAGTGTAATACCCTCTAGCAAATCGGGAATCACATCTAAGTCCTGCAGGAAGTACTTGAGCCACACTGCCTCCTTGGCTGCCTCAGAGGCTGCCACGTACTCGGCTTCCATGGTAGAGTCCGAGATGCATTTCTGCTTCACACTCCTCCAACTAATGGCTCCACCTCCCAGGCTAAACACATAACCCGAAGTAGACTAGACTTTTCTTTGTCCAATGAAAAATCTGAGTCAGTGTAACCCACCGGAAGCAGGTCGTCTGATTGATATATAAGCATGTACTCCCTAGTCCTTCTCAGGTACTTGAGTATGTGCTTGACAGCAATCAAGTGTCCTGGTCCTGGGTTTGACTGATATCTAGCAGCCATGCCCACGGCATGACAGATATCTGGTCTATTGCAAAACATGGCATACATGAGACTTCCCACAGCAGATGCATAAGGGACCATCTTCATGTCATCTATCTCCTTTTGTGTCTTAGGACACATGTTCTTATATAGTTGAATTCCATGTCTGTAAGGTAGAAAATCTTTCTTGGAATTCTCCATGCTAAACCGCTTCAGCACTGTATCGATATAGGATGCCTGGGATAGGCACAACATCCTTTTATTCCAATCACGAAAGATCCTGATTCCAAGGATGTGTCCTGCTTCTCCTAGATCCTTCATATCGAACTGCTCAGATAGCCATACCCGTACGTCCGACAATTCCTTCAAGTTGTTTCCAATCAGAAGAATATCATCTACATACAGTACAAGAAACACCAAAACATTTCCATCGCATTTCTTATACACACAACTCTCACTCGGACATTGAACGAATCCATATGACTGGACAAATTCGTCAAAACGAGTGTTCCAAGATCTAGATGCTTGCTTAAGTCCATAAATGGATTTCTTAAGTTTGCACACCAAGTGCTCTTCTCCTTTAGCAATGAATCCCTCTGCTTGGCGCATATAGATTTCCTTGTCTAGACTCCCATTCAAGAATGCAGTCTTGACATCCATCTGCCAAATCTCCAGATCCAAATGTGCAGCTATAGCTAAAAGAATCCGGATTGACTTAAGCATGGCTACCGGCGAAAAGGTTTCATCATAATCGATACCCTCTTTCTGAGTGTAACCTTTTGCAACAAGCCTCGCTTTGAAGGTTTCAACCTTCCCGTCACGTCCTTTCTTTCGCTTGTAGATCCACTTACTCCCAATGGCTTGTACACCATCAGGTAGCTCTACTATCTCCCACACTTGATTGGAATCCATAGATCCCATTTCTGATTCCATTGCTTCTTGCCAGGAGTCAGCATCTTTATCTTGGATTGCCTCCTTATAGGTCCGAGGCCGATTCATCTTCGCCTGGGATTGAGTCCGAAGACTTTCCCACGCCTATGAATCGTTCGGGCTGACGAACAACCCTCCCACTGCGACGAGGCAAATCCTGAGTTGGTGTAAAAGTTTCAGAATCGATACGTGGTGCAGTGTTAGTTGGCGCTTGTACGATTGGTATAGATGGAGTCTCGCCCCTCAGCTCTTCCAGAATTATCTCGCTCATGGGCTTGTGACTAATCATATAATCCTCTTCCAGAAATCGGGCATTGGTGCTAACAATGACCTTCTGATCCTGGGGACTATAGAACAAGCCACCCTTTGTTCCCTTAGGGTATCCCACAAACACTCGTACTTCTGTACGAGATGCCAACTTATCAGCTTCCTTATTCAGCACATGTGCTGGAGTACCCCAAATCCGAACATGTCCTAGACTGGGCTTACGCCCACTCCACAGTTCTGTGGGTGTTTTTGGAACTGATTCGGAAGGCACCAGGTTTAGAATGTACGCCGCTGTTTCTAAGGCGTATCCCCAAAACGAAATAGGTAAATCTGAATAACTCATCATTGATCTAACCATTTCTAAAAGATTCCTATTCCTTCTTTCAACCACACCATTTTGTTGTGGAGTTCCCGGCGCGGTGAGCTCGGACGAAATCCCCTCATTCGCCAAGAAATCTAAAAACTCTCCACTAAGGTATTCGCCACCACGATCAGATCGTAGTGACTTGATACTCTTCCTATGACGCTTCTCCGTTTCAGCCTTGAAGTCTCTGAACTTGTCAAAGGCTTCAGACTTACGTCGCATCAAATAGATGTATCCATATCTCGAATAATCATCTATAAACGTGATGAAGTATTCGAAACCACCCATAGCCTGGATATTCATTGGACCACATACATCCGTATGAACCAATTCTAACAAATTCTGAGCACGGTTTCCCTTGGCTTTAAAAACCCTTTTGGTCATCTTACCTTCCAGACAGGATTCACAAATTGGAAATGACTCAACTTGGAGATCATCCAATGGGCCATCATCTACCAATCTTTGAATCCTCCCAAGGTTTACATGTCCCAACCGTAAATGCCACAGATATGTTTGGTTTATGCTTGAAGGTTCTTTTCTCTTTTTAGGTTTAGACAAAGAGTTAAGTGATTTATGCATAGGAGTTTGTGCAGTATTAACGCCATATAGTCCATCATTAAAAGTACCTTTGCAAATATATTCACCGCTTCTTTTCTTAATAATGGCATCATCATCAAAAGAAACTGAATAACCATCGCTTTTTAATTTAGAAATCGAAATTAAATTCATTCTAAAATCCGGTACTAATAATACATTATTGAGAACTAATAATTTATCATTAATCTTCAATTGCACGACTCCCACTGCAACAACCATAAGCCTGGAATAATCGCCCCAGTTGATGGTAATCTCGCCCGCACTAAGCTGCTTGGTTACCTGAAAACCATGCGAGTCAAAGCAAACATGATCAGTGGAGCCTGAATCAACTATCCACGAAGTGGAAGAACAAGCTGCCAAACATGTTTTGAATACTAGTGCACGAGACATACCTTTCTTAAGAGCAGGGCAGTCCACTTTAAAATGTCCTTTCTGACCGCATTTGTAGCACTTTCCCCTTGGCTTTTTGTTCCCCTCGGGGTGAGGAGCCTTGCTTTTCACCTTGAGGGTTGCCACTTGCTTCTGGCCAACCTGCTTCTTCTTCTTTCCCCATTTGGGTTTGGAAGAAGTAGCACCGGTTGCCGCAAGAATCTGATGATAACCTTGTTTGAAGAGACCTTCAGCAGATTGAAGCTCTGTCAGAAGTTCCGCCAAACTATATGTCCTACGGTTCATATTGTAGTTAAGGCGGAACTGCTCAAAGCTTCTAGGTAAGATGCCTAAGATAATATCGACCTGCGTTTCCGCATCGATAGTAGCCCCCAGTATGCTCAGTTCGTTCAAATGAGACATCATTTTTAGAACATGATCCCTCACTGGAGTCCCTTCAGACATTTGGGTTGTCATCAATACCCTCATTTCATTTTGTCTAACTGCTCGGTTCTGATGACCAAACATCTCGGTGAGACTTTTCATCATTTCCGCAGCCGAGCCCATAGTCTGATGCTGATGCTGCAATACATTTGTCAGTGAAGCCAAAATGTAACAGCGAGCCATCTCATCTGACTTTTTCCATTTTCGGAATTCAGCCAACTCTTCGGGAGTGGCATCCGGTTCTGGTTCTAGGGGGCTCTCCTCGATTAAGAAAAATTTATGCCCCTCAGCAGTCAGGACAATATCAAGATTTCTTTTCCAATCGGCAAAGTTAGTGCCATCTAGTTTATTTTCTTTGAGAATAACAGCTAGTGGATTGAAAGACATCTGAGAATAAAAAAATTAAAAACATCCATTACATAATGCATAGCAAAATATATCGAAAAACCTCAAAACACAATATATATGCTAGCAACCAACACCTCGAAAAATCCGCACATGCAAGCCACGATCGTGTGGACGTTTACACACACATTTCTCAAGTAGAGTTCTACGTCTTTAATTTTACTATCTAGTCAAATTACGTTATGACAAGTAGAATTAATAGTTGGTTCCTCTTGGCCATGTATTAATTAACATAGACTCCGATGGGGAGCTTATTAATTAATACACCTAAGTGAACACCATAATTTAACATCCTTAAAATATTATCTTTTAAATAATAGTCCTACAGATGGAGAGGTCATATCATAAAAAGTAATATTTACCTTATGTTATCATTTTGAAATTTAGAACTAGTGAACCTATAATTAGCACATCCGATATGGAGGAAGACTCTAATGTCAACGCGCATGCTAATTACTTCACAATTTAAATTAATTATGGAGGCCAATTTGATTTTATTATAAAAAATAAATCAATCTAATCACTTAGTTATTTTAGTCTTAAGGTTTTTAATTTTCTCGTCCTAACATGCAAGGAAACATATCACGCATACATCCATACATGCCATACATCAAAATAATAAAAACCAAAATAAAGCATGGATAATTAATTATCCAATTATCATGGTCTTCTTCCTTGAGTTGAATCCGAGAAAATCTTCGACTCGATCTCTCCCACTGAATCAAGCATCTCGTCGCCCCTCCCCGGCCGGGCCGTGGATTTCCAAAAATTAAAATTTCACTTTCATGCAAAATTAATTACATAAAAAAAATTTAATTTTAAATCCCGACTTCCCAATGGGAGCAGACCAGGACCAAAGCTGGGCAAACCGGCGAACGACCAAATCGGCGGACAGTGCCGACAATAACTGCCCGGATTAGCGCCTGCATCGGTACTGGCGGCTTTCGGCGCTGCCGTCATTGTCGGCAGCTTGCCCAAAGATCCGGTTACGCTCTATTTCTTCGCGATCCCGTCTTTTCCGAATTCGATTACAATTTTATACAAAATAAAATACATCGAAATTACATCAATATTTACACGAAAAAAATAAAACCACCTAGAACTACCCGCAGGTTTTCTCACGGGAAAAACCATTACATGCCTCAAAAAACGGGGCAAACCAACAATTGCATAATTAATAAAAATAAATAAATAAATACACCATTCATATAAACCATGATAATTGGATCATATCACCTGCAAGAACACATCTAGCAAAATATTCCAACATCAAAATATATGAATATTTAAATTGCTATCAATTAATCACTAAAATTAATTAAAATAGCAAAAGCTAAAAATCCGCCTCCGATACCAATTGTTGGAAAGTAAAACGCAGCGGAAGCGAAGTTTGATAAAGTTGATAATGGCGTTTTACGCATCTACGAGCATTAGATCTATTTAGGCATGCTAATTAATTAATTACTAAGATTAATAAGCAATTTAAATATTATTTATTATTTATTAATTAAATATGTTGATTAATTAAAATATCCTAATCTAAATCCAAGATCATAGGATATTACCTTTTGAAGCGCGTTGGTTACTTCCTTCTTGATCGCCTTGTATTTCTACCTTCAGATCTTCTAGAGTATGATCCGCTTTGAACCGGACGTTGTGTGGGCAACGAGCTACCGGATCTTGCTTGGACACCTATGGATCGGCCGAATTCTTATGCCTCACAACTCTCGATTTTCTTTTCTTCAAGTAATTCCGATATGAAGCAAGAATTAAAGTCTTCTCTCAATTGTGGAATCAAAGACACAAGTCAAGATCCACAATTAAACACTTAGAAGAAAAAATCGAAATTCCTTGTGTATGAAGAAGCATAAAATCGGCCAACACCCCATATGTCTTATTTATAGGCTCTTGGACTACTACTAGGGATCTAAAGGAGGATTATGGAAGGACTCCCAATTAATTCATCTTACCTTATTAGGACTCTTCCTAATATGTGATGAATTAATTAATATCAACTTATTCCACTAAAAAGTTTGATATTGCACTTCCTACCAAAATCCCAAATTACGAAATTGGGCTCCTAATTAAATATATTATTTCCCGTGTTTAAGATATCGAATGTCCATTAATTAATTATAAGCTACTGACAGCTTTAATTAATTAATATCTTATCCAAGAGTAGTACCACTCGAACCTTATTATTATATCGAAATTAAATCCACATGTAGGGTTTAATATAATAATCATTATCGAGCTCCTCAAGGGGACATCATCAACCCGCACGAGTCGGGACACGATTTCTAGTAATAATAATTGTCGTATAAACAATATTATTGCCCAAGATATGAGGCTTATTGAGTCGATCATTTTGACTTTCACCTATGATAAATCAAAGCAATAATTATTATAAATACACAATTAAATATTATATACTTAGAATTAAGAAATAATAATTATCCGAGATTTAGTTCTTCTTACAGTCAGTACAGAAGACACTATCTCACCTCGATCCTGTTCAACATATGCAAATACGCTAATGTATGCTAATAGTCAAGATCAACTATTCTCAAGCATACACTACAACCCTTTATATAATTTGTCTAATAATTATATAGGTTGTGAACTATTATATTATTTTATAAGGCACCAATAATGTGATCTTCCGTGTGACACCAACACACCACATTATCTACAATATAAAATAATTAGACATTTCATTTGCATAACCATAACGTGAATTAATATGCAAAACATGTGATTAAATATAATTAATATTCTCATAGGTAGTAACAGGGAATTTAGGTAATACAAGCATAAAGTATGCTTTGCAGTATACAATCCTAACATATACTTTGGCGGAACTTCTGACAGAGCTTCAATCTGCTGAAGGTCTCTTCAAACAAGGTTATCATTAGATTTTTGCGACAACTCTCAAGGTGAAAAGCAAGGATACTCACCCCGAGGCGAACAAAAAGCCAAAGGAAAAGTGCTACAAGTGCGGTCAGAAAGGACATTTTAAAGCGGACTGCCCTACTCTTAAGAAAGATATGTCTCGTGCACTAGTAGTCAAAACATGTTTGGCGGCTTGTTCTTCCACTTCGTGGATAGTTGATTCAGGCTCCACTGGTCATGTTTGCTTTGACTTGCATGGTTTTCAGGTAACCAAGCAGCTTAGTGCGGGCGAGATTACCATCAACTGGGGCGATTATTCCAGGCTTATGGCTGTTGCAGTGGGAGTCGTGCAGTTGAAGATTAATGATAAATTATTAGTCCTCAATAATGTATTATTAGTATCGGATTTTAGAATGAATTTAATTTCGGTTTCTAAATTAAAATGCGATGGTCATTCAGTTTCTTTTGATGATGATGCCATTATTAGGAAAAGAAACGGTGAATATATTTGCAAATGTATTTTTAATGATAGATTATATGTCGTTAATACTGCACAAACTCCTATGCATAAATCACTTAACTCTTTGCCTAAACCTAAAAAGAGAAAAGAACCTTCAAGCATAAACCAAACATATCTGTGGCATTTACGGTTAGGGTATGTAAACCTTGGGAGGATTCAAAGATTGGTAGATGATGGCCCATTGGATGATCTCCAAGTTGAGTCATTTTCAATTTATGAATCCTGTCTGGAAGGTAAGATGACCAAAAGGGTTTTTAAAACCAAGGGAAACCGTGCTCAGAATGTGTTAGAATTGGTTCATACGGATGTATGTGGTCCAATGAATATCCAGGCTTGGGGTGGTTTCGAATACTTCATCACGTTTATAGATGATTATTCGAGATATGGATACATCTATTTGATGCGACGTAAGTCTGAAGCCTTTTACAAGTTGAGAGACTTCAAGACTGAAACGGAGAAGCTTCATGGGAAGAGTATCAAGTCACTACGATCTGATCGTGGTGGCGAATACCATAGTGGAGAATTTTTGGATTTCTTGGCGAATGAGAGGATTTCGTCCCAGCTCACCGCACCGGGAATTCCATAACAAAATGGTGTGGCTGAAGTAAGGAATAGAACTCTTTTAGAAATGGTTAGATCAGTGATGAGTTATTCGGATTGACTTATTTCGTTTTGGGGATACGCCTTAGAAACAGCGGCGTACACTCTAAACCTGGTGCCTTCGAAATCAGTTCCAAAAACACCCACAGAGCTGTGGAGTGGGCGAAAGCCCAGTCTAGGACATGTTTGGATTTGGGGTACTCCAGCACACGTGCTGAATAAGGAAGCTGACAAGTTGGCATCTCGTACAGAAGTGCGAGTGTTTGTAGGATATCCTAAGGGAACGAAGGTTGACTTGTTCTATAAGTCCCCAGGATCATAAAGTCATTGTTAGCACCAATGACCAATTCTTGGAAGAGGATTATATGATTAGTCACAAGCCCAGGAGCGAGATAATTTTGGAAGAGCTGAAGGGCGAGACTCCGTCTATACCAATCGTACAAGCGCCAACTAACACTGCACCACGTATCGATTCTGAGACTTTTACGCCAACTTAGGATTTACCTCGTCGTAGTGGGAGGGTTGTTCGTCAGTCGGAATGATTCATAGGCGTGGGAAAGTCTTCGGACTCAATCCCAGGCAAAGATGAATCAGATCCCTGGACCTACAAGGAGGCAATCCAATATAAAGATGCTGACTCCTGGCAAGTAGCAATGGAATCAGAAATGGGATCTATGGATTCCAATCAAGTGTGGGAGCTAGTAGAGCTACCTGATGGTGTACAAGCCATTGGGAGTAAATGGGTCTACAAGCGAAAGAAATGAGGTGATGGGAAGGTTGAAACCTTCAAAGCGAGGCTTGTTGCAAAAGGTTACACTCAGAAAGAGGGTATCGATTATGATGAAACCTTTTCGCCGGTAGCCATGCTTAAGTCAATCCGGATTCTTTTAGCTATAGCTGCGCATTTGGATCTAGAGATTTGGCAAATGGATGTCAAGACTGCATTCTTGAATTGGAGTCTATACAAGGAAATCTATATGCGCCAACTAGAGGGATTCATTGCTGAAGGAGAAGAGCACTTGGTGTGCAAGCTTAAGAGATCCATTTATGGACTTAAGCAAGCATCTAGATCTTGGAACACTCGTTTTTACGAGGTTGTCCAGTCATATGGATTCGTCCAATGTCCGAGTGAGATTTTTGTGTATAAGAAATGCGATGGAAACGTGTTGGTGTTTCTTGTACTGTATGTAGACGATATCCTTCTGATTGGAAACAACGTGAAGGAATTGTCGGATGTACGGGTATGGCTATCTGAGCAGTTCGATATGAAGGATCTGGGAGAAGCAAGACACGTCCTTGGAATCAGGATCTTTCGTGATCGGAAGAAAAAGATGTCGTGCTTATCCCAGGCATCCTATATCGATACAGTGCTAAAGCGGTTTAGCATGGAGAATTCCAAGAAAGATTTTCTACCTCACAGACATGAAATTCAACTATCTAAGGATATGTGTCCCAAGACACAAAAGGAGATAGATGACATGAAGATGATCCCTTATGCATCTGCTGTGGGAAGCCTCATGTATGCTATGCTTTGCACTAGACCAGATATCTGTCATGCCGTAGGCATGGCTTCTAGATATCAGTCAAACCCAGGACCAGGACACTGGATTGCTGTTAAGCACATACTCAAGTACCTGAGAAGGACTAGGGAGTACATGCTTGTATATCACTCAGACGACCTGTGTCCGGTGGGTTACACTGACTCAGATTTTTTATTGGACAAAGAAAAGTTCAAGTCTACTTCGGGTTATGTGTTTAGCCTGGGAGGTGGAGCCATTAGTTGGAGGAGTGTGAAGCAGAAATGCATCTCGGACTCTACCATGGAAGCCGAGTACGTGGCAGTCTCTGAGGCAGCCAAGGAGGCGGTTTGGCTCAAGTACTTCCTGCAGGACTTAGATGTGATTCCCAATTTGCCAAAGGGTATTACACTTTATTGTGATAATACTGGTGCAGTCACAAATTCGAGGGAACCACGAGCCCACAAGGCAAATAAACATATCAACCGCAAGTACCACATCATATGACACTTTGTAAAGGAAGGAGACGTAGTTGTAGCCAGGGTTACATCGGAAGATAATCTTGCTGACCCTTTCACGAAAGGCCTACCCTCAAAAGTTTTTGAAAGGCATGTGGAAGGAATGGGATTACGGTGTATGAAAGCATTGCTTTGAGTATAAGTGGGAGAAATGAGAAACTATGTAATAAAGTAGTATACTTAAAAGCATGCTTTGAGTATAAGTGGGAGATTGTTAGGGTTGTATACTGCAAAGCATACTTTATGCTTGTATTACCTTATTTCTCTGTAACTACCTATAAGAATATTAATTACATTTAATCACATATTTTGCATATTTATTCACGTTATGGTTATGTAAATGAAATGTCTAATTATTTTATATTGTAGATAATGTGGTGTGTTGGTGTTACACGGAAGATCACATTATCGGTACCTTATAAAATAATATATTCACAACCTATATAATATTAGACAAATTATATAAAAGGCTGTAGTGTATGTTTGAGATTAGTTGGTCTTGACTATTAACATACATTAGCGTATTTGCATACGTTGAACTGGTTCGAGGTGAGATAATGTCTTTTGTACTGACTGTAAGAAGAGCGTAAATCTCGGATTATTATTATTTCTTAATTCTAAGTATATAATATTTAATTATATATAATACTTATTGCTTTGATTTACCATGATGAGAGTCAAAATGATCGACTCAATAAGCCTCGTATCTTGGGCATTAATATTATTTATATGACAGTTATTATTAGTAGAAATCGTGTCCCGACTCGTGCGGATTGATGATGTCCCATTGAGGAGCTCGATAATAATTATTATATTAAACCCTGCAGGTAGATTTAATTCCGATATAATAATAAGGTTCGAGTGGTACTACTCTCGGATAAGATATTAGTTAATTAAAGCTGTCAGTAGCTTATAATTAATTAATGGACATTCGATATCTTAAAGACGAGAAATAATATATGTAATAGGAGCCCAATTTCGTAATTTTGGATTTTGGTAGGAAGTGCAATATCAACTTTTTAGTGGACTAAGTTGATATTAATAGATTCATTATATTAGGAAGAATCCTAATATGGTAAGATGAAATATATTGGGAGTTTTTCCATAATCCTCCTTAAGATCCCTAGTAGTTGTCCAAGAGCCTATAAATAGGACAATAAGGGGGGCGATTTTGTACTCCTTTTGCAAGGTTGTGAGATCAAATTTTTCCTCTTGTGTTTAATTGTAGATCTAGACTTGTGTCTTTGATTCTACAATTTAGATAACACATTAATTTGCTAAGAGTGTTCATAAAATACTAGAAAGCAAAGAAAAATTAAGTGACTACATACAAAAGAAATTTCGGCCGATCCATATTGTGTCCAAGCAAGATCCGGTAGCTCGTTTCCCACACAACGTTCGGGTTTAAGACGGATCATACTCTAGAAGGTCTAAAGGTGTAAATACAATGTGATCAAGACGAAAGCAACCAATTCGCTTCAAAGGTAATATCCTATGATCTTTTAGATCTAGATCAGGATATTTCAATTACCAACATATTTAATTAATAAATAATAAATAATATTTAAATTGCTTATTAGTCTTAGTAATTAATTAATTAGCATGCCTAAATAGATCTTATGCTCGTGGATGCGTAAAACGCAATTTTCAACTTTCCCAAACTTCGCTTCCGCTGCGTTTTTATTTCCAACAATTACAGATTTTTAATGAAATATAATACTTAGAAAGATGTATTCTTTGGGTGAAATATAGCAATTTGAGTGAAATATAGCAATCCGGACAAGACGTTAGGAATATTAAGCTTTAGTAAATAGGGATGACGCCACCGACTTAAAGTAACACTCGATCCCAGTCCCCAATGGCATAGAATAATGATAAATGGCAAGGTAATTATGGTGTAAACACCCCCACATCGAGAACTTGAATCCGTATGGTGACAATTCTTTGTTGAAATATTGCAAGAATTGTTGTTGGTTCATGTCTCATTGGTTAGAATAATGAGGTAATTGTGGTGTAAACACCACCACATCGAGAACTTGAACCCGTATCGTGACAATTCTTTGTTGAAATATGGCAAGGATTGTCGTTGGGCATGTCGCATTGGTTTTCCTCTTTGTAGGTTGTTATTAGTGCACATCTATCGATTTATAACCCGTCTGGTTAAGGAACCTCAAATACAGATGAAAAGTTTCACCTTCGTGACTTTCCCCCAACACTCAATCCAGATTAGGCCTGGACAACTAATCCCGAAAGCTCAGGCCCATCTCGTCCCATCCCAGGATGAAACGAGACCAAATTTTAAAACCCAGGGCCCGTCCCGTCTCGTTTTAAATATTTGGGACACGTCGCAAGCCCAAATATTGAATCCCGATGGATCCCGTCCCGTCCCGTAAAATATCTAATTATTATATTTATATAATATAGATTACATTTAAGCCCAAATTCACAAAGGTCCCATGGACCTTCGGCTCTTTATTCTCTTGGGTCCAATTTCTTCCAATCCTAGTTCACAAAACAAAACTCCCATCGCCCATCGGTGCCTTTGTTCTCCTCAGTCCTCACTCCCAATCTTAATTCTTCTCCTTATTCCTCAGTTGTCGAATCCGTCCTCTTCGACCTTCACATCTTCATATGACACCAACCGGATGAAGAGGCACGCGATCTCTTGGGATTGAAACCAGAAACCGATGGTGGTGATTTGAGGGAGGATAGGGTGAAACACCATTTGGACGGTTGTTTCTCTTCCCTAGAAGGAATATTACAGTGGGCTATTGGTACTTTCTTCACTCTTTCTAAGTTCTCATTTCTCTGTTGCTGTTTGATTACTCTACGACATCGTTATTTGAGAATTAGTATGTTGTCGCATCAAGAACCTTCTATGAAGTTCTAAAGTGTGGGTTTGGGACAGCTATTCTAGAAAGATTCAAGTATAGTTGGATTACTCTACGGCACATCTTTTCCATCACATCTGTCATTTATGCTTTCTAGGTGTAGAATTAATTTACATAGCTTTCTGATTTCATTTGGGATTCTTATAGTTTTTTTTATTGAAGTTTCAGATTTCATTACTGCATAGCTATAGCATATGGCTAGATCAAAGAAATGTATGGCTAGACCTCAACCGAATGTTGAAGGTCTTGAGAATGACTCTAGTGGAGAACCTGAAGTTCCAGAATTTTATGAGAAATCTGATACTAGTCATTCTAATGAGTCTGTTGACTCTGACCATGATGTCCAATCTGTTCATGCAAGTGAACATGGAAGTGTGCCTACTCAAGCAAGTGAACCGACAAGCCAAAAAACTGATGGAAATGAAAGTGTGTCTAAAAAGTCAGGAGTTAAGTGTAGCATTGTTTGGGATCATTTTAAGGTGTATGAGAAGAAATCTGTTGGAGTAGATGCTAGTGAAAAAGAATGTGAGATCGTTCAAAAGAGGGCTTATTGTATTCATTGTCCGAGGGGAAAGATCGGTGATTATGCCATTAACATGGATGTAAATAACACTTTTGGTATGCCTAGGCACATGAATAACAATTTTCATTTTTTTCCCGAAAGTAGTGGATAAGTCTCAAAAGAATCTAGTTGGCGATAATTCAAAGACCAATAAACTGAGTATGGTAGCCTTTAGTAAAGCAGATTATTTAGAATCTTGTGTTGATATGATTATTGCTGATGATCTGCCGTTTAGTTTTGTGGAGAAGAAGGGGTTCAGGGGGTTTTGTAAATGGGTATAACCTCTATCTGACGTACCTTCTAGAAGAACAATGTGCAGAGTTTTCTTAGAAATGTACGACAATTTAAAGATTGATTTGAAAAAGACCTTGAAGAAATATAGAGTGAGTTTGACCAAGGACACTTGGACTAGTCTCCAGAATGTAAATTACATGGTGCTTACCGCCCATTCCATTGATGTGGATTGGAAGTTGCACAAGAGGGTAATTAATTTTGTTGTGATTGAGAATCATCAAGGGCAGACAATAGGGAAGCTGATAGTAATTTCGTGGCATATTTCTGGGAACCAGAAGAGGTATTTAATGAAGATGGAGATCTGATTCCACTTGTAAGACCTAACAGAAGTAAAGTAGGACCACCACAAGAACAAGACTCGATGAAGGTTGCTGTATTTGTGGATGTTTTAAAAGTGTTTTATGATGTCACTTTGAGGGTTAGTGCATCAATAAAGCTTACGGTTCATACCACTTTCCAGAATGTGATTACCATGGAAAACAAAATAAATGGGATGTTTTTGTTACCAGAGTTGGCTAGGGGAGCAGAGACAGAGTTGACTTTGAATGAAATGGCAATCAATGTGAGAAGCAAATGGCTGAAGTACTTTGGTACATGGTTGAACATCAATCATATGGTGATCATTGGTCTGGTTTTAGATGCAAGGTTCAAATGGAAGAATGTGAATTTTAACTTTCGCATAGAAGGTTTAATGGAGAATGAGGTGAAGCAAAGGACCACCGACATCAGGAAGTTATTAATCGATCTTTACAATTAGGTATTCTTATTGTCTATTCCATTTTTTTTTCTTAATCTGTGCAATATGATGTGAAAGTGTTCGTTTCTTTCATTATCATAACCATCAGGTACTTATTTATTTATATTGTGAAAGTGTTTGTATTTGAATGGTATAAAAAAGAATGGTGTAAAAAAGAACTACCCCTAACTTTAGCTTAATTACAAAAAGAACACAAGTTTACCTATTATGTGATCTACCACTAATTATGATTTCTACTTTGCTAGTATGTTGTTGTTGTAGATGGAGATGTTGTGACGAGAATTATACGTCTCAAACAGGCGATCGCCTCAAAGACCGGGCGACCGAGCCAGGGCCTAGCAGCCGAGATAGATCGACTGACCGAAGGTCCCAGGACAAGTCCCGGTGCCGAGCGATCGAAATCTAAGGCGATCGTCTCTCGGTACTTGGCGATCGACCCCTGGTGACCGACCGAATGACGACCGCCTCATGCCACGCTAAGCCGTCGCACGTCCAGTCGGCGAAAGCCGAACCTCAAAACAGCACCCACGTGCAGTTCCGAGACAAGATCCGCATTTCATGGATCATTGACCACCAACAGCTGTCTCTGACAAGGACGGCTTCACCTCTGCGGCTGCACCCGCCGAAAGGTGCAGTGGGACCGCCCGTGTGGCAAGAACTCGGGACGCGTCTTTGGCTCCTCATTGGACCGCCTGGTTGTTGCCCGGCAACCGCAAGCTTAAAGGTAGACAGCCCATGTGACATAAACACGGTCGCCCCTTATTATATTACCTAAAAAACGATCGCCCGCCAGTAAACAGGGCATCTCAGCTCCTATAAATAGGAGGCTGCCTGCACTTGGAAAAAGGGCTGCTTCACGTCCAGTTCAGAAGCTCAACACTCTGTCTCTCTCTGATTCTCGGATTATCTCAGCTCATAACTTGGCTTTCTCACTCTTGGCAACAGCTATCTCTCGGCTTTTCTTTCTCTCAGCACCTCTCAATCCTGAGACGGTCGGCATAAATGAGAACAAGAACACCAAAGCTTCGCTCAAGAGCTAGATAAATAGGATCTTTTACACTCATTGTAATTAGATTCTTACATTAATACTTGTATCCCCGAATATTTGTATTAATAACATCTCGCGAGAGCATTCAAGCCCGGTCCTAACAAACCCGGAAAATCTTGTGTTTTTTCCATTTCCTCGGAGGTGCTCTCGCAATTTGCTGTTGCTTGACCATTCCAGCAATATCTATCTCCGGATAATATTTCGGGCAACAACAATTGGCGCTAGAAGAAGGGGATCTTGACCCTCATTTTTTCCTACCGTCTCGAAGAACACTCACTGTTCTCTGGGGCATATACCTGAAGAAACACTCACTGTTCTTCAGAAAAAAGCCTTCAGAATCATGACTTCTGCCTCCACGTCGAAGAAAGCCGCTGGCCGGTTCGCCGGACGCCTCATTCCGTCTCAATCCGAGCCCCAGCCTATGGCGGAGGGTAGCCGCCGCGGTCCGAGACTCTCGATCCCGCGCTCGAGGGACGGCCCAAGCCTCTCGCTCGATCAGTTCCAAACTGCGGAACAGATCGAAGGGGCCCTGGCCATCCTACGGGAGCGACGTAGAGCTTTCGACGCGCCACCCGCTTTAACCCCCTCGGCCATCCACCGCGTGACCAAACGGAAGTTCAAGGGGCTACTGACCGAGCGATCGCCAGGAGGCTCCCATTCGCAAGAAGAGGCGCTCGCAAGCCGGGGCACCTCTGTTTTCAGCCGCCTAGGCAGCGACCCATCATGGCGGCCAGGCGGTCGGCCCCGGCCACGAGGCAGCCAGCTCGAGTCCGTCACCAGGAGTTCGGCGTATCCGACTCCCAAAAGGCTGACCAGTCATCTGGTTCCTCCTCACCGAAGCACCGAGGTCGGCGACCACGGAGTCAGGAGATCGATACATGATCGCCTCGGCCCCCGCTCCGGAAGACGAACCACGAGCGACCATGCTACAACGATGGCCGCGATGCAACGCCAGCTTGACGACATGAAGGCGCTCCTAGAATCTGGGGAAGGCGCCAGTAACAAGATCGCCGGGCCGAGCGAGCCGCTCGCGGTCCACATCGAGCTCACCCCCGTGCAGCGTAGGATCGCTCCTCCCAAAACACCTCTGTACGAGGGGAGGTCGGACCCCGAGACTGTAATATCCGATATTTTTCTTTCTCTTGTATTTTCATTTTTGGTATATTTCTCGGTCATAGTGACCCTCGTGTACCTTTCAGTGTGTCCTTCCTGTCAACTGTTGAACTGTATTCTCGTTATTGTGGTGCGGAACCGCCGTTTCGGGGTTGCCGTGGATCCATTTCGTGTTATTGGTTCCCAAATATTGATTCCTATCGTTTTATTCTCTTTCCGGATCATTTTTATCATTTTGGGACCCAAAAGGGGGTGTGGGCCGCGGCACAAGATGTGTGTGCCGCGGCACACAAATTTCTTCAGTTGTTGGCCAAACGAACTGTACTGTGTGCCGCGGCACACCTATCCGGTGCCGCGGCACAATGCCAAGCCAGTGCCGCGGCACACCTATCCGGTGCCGCGGCACACTCGTGTGACATCTGCGACCAAAACCCGCCTGTCACGGTGCCGCGGCTGCAGCGGCCTTGACACCGCCGAACCCCAGGAGTAATTTTTGGCGTGCGCGGCACACCTCAGTGTGCGCGGCACACAATGCGGTCAACCCCTATATTGTGTCGTTTTGAGCGTCCATTGCTCATTTCTTTTTCTTCTTCTGCATCGCGAGAGAGTGAGAGAGAGGGGAGAGTTCTTCATCAATATTCATTGGGGGTTGATTTTCATCATTTTTCTTCGGTAGTGAAGCTTGACGATCAATCCAACGCGTGTTCTACGGATCTTAGTACTTGAATCTCCTAAGGTAATATTTCTTGAAACCCTCCCTTTTGGATAATTGGGGATTTTGGGGTTTTTGTCCGATTCTTTCCGTTTTGTTGATGGATTCTTGATGAATATGATTAATCTTGTTGATATCATTAATTTTCCTACGGATTCATGGTATATTTTCATAGTTTTGCGGAATCGAGAGGGTTTGGTTGTGGTCCGCCCTCGTTGTTATTTTGTGCGAATATACATGAATCGTAGGCGGGTTTTCGGGTGTATTCCATTTCCGTATTCGGCTAGAGTTGGTTATAATTATGTTCTTCGAATCGTTAGGTTCGGTTCCGTTGATTCCTAGTGTTCGTCGGTGTTTATCCTTTCCGTTCGTTGCGTCATCAAAATATTCAAGGCAAGTAATTCTTGGAAACCTTTATGCTTAATGTGAAATGGTAATGTATATTGTGTGTGATTTACTCACCTCGGGAGGGTCCGACGGGGCCTCGAGGGAATCTATGGCTTCGTCCTGGATTCATGAGTTTGTTTCGCTAGCCAGCTCGGGAGGGTCCTTAGAGGCCTCGAGTGGGATTCGTGGCTTCGTCCCGGTCCTAGGTGACGTGTGGTGCTTGATTTGTTTTGTGAATGTGGCCAGCTCGGGAGGGTCCTTAGAGGCCTCGAGTGGGATTCGTGGCTTCGTCCCGGTCCTAGGCAAATTATTTGTGACTGTTTGTTTCCGGAAAAGACATGTCTGGTTTTGGCTTTTGAAATTGATATTGGTGCATGTACTATGAAATGTGTAAGCGATTGGTTTGCCTTGATTACTTGTACTAGCGTAATTGCTAACCCCCCTGGGGACCCGTCTTGGGGAAATTCTTGTTATGGATTTTAGGTTATGATTATTCGGACGAGCGGGCACCTGGACAGTACGAGGACGTTGGCCAGGGTCGTTGACATGTGCATTTGGGTCTTTCTATTTCTTTCGTCCATTTCAATTTGGTTGTTCTAATAATTATAAACTTATAGAGTGTACTCCCGAGTACTTAGGCTTTTCATTTCAAACTCCGTATTATGCTACTTTTAAATCGTTACATTGTTGGTTGATGATCATTTCGCCGGTTGCTCCGGGCGTAACTTTTTATGTCTTATAATTAAATGTGTGTCCTCGATAACCGGGATGGTTAGTCGAGTGGAGTTTTCTTGTTTGTAGCCTGGTGGGTCCCATGTGGGGGGTCCACGGCGCTGTAATATACTCTGAATATCTCGGGGTGTTACAGAAAATGGTATCAGAGATCTAGGTTTATGGATACCTAGGCTTGTTGGTTATTTGGGTCTAGTCGTGTTTTGTTTTGCACATTGTCACACCGCTGCCAGCATCCCAGTACTTCCAGTGCTCGTAAGTTTTCTTATTCGGCTCTTTTGTTTCTTGCATTGTATTTCCACTTTTGAATCGTAGTTGCTTTTCCTCCCCTACTCATCATCGATATACTTCTGTTATCTCTCAACATCAGTATGGATGCCGGAGGAAACCGTGGTCGTGGTGTAATATCCGCAATTTCGAATTTCGGTAATTTTCTTTTTTTTGGTGTATTTCTCGATTGTAGTGACTCTCGTATACCTTTCAGTGTGTCCTTCCTGTCAACTGTTGAACTGTATTTTCGTTATTGATGTGCGGAACCGCCGTTTCGGGGTTGCCGCGGATCCATTTCGTGTTATTGGTCCCCAAATATTGATTCCTATCGTTTTATTCTCTTTCCGGATCATTTTTATCATTTTGGGACCCAAAAGGGGTGTGGGCCGCGGCACAAGGTGCGTGCGCCGCGGCACACAAATTTCTCCAAATGTTGGTCGAGCGATCATGCAGTGCGCGGCACACCTATCCGTGCAGCGGCGATTGCCGAGCAGTGCGCGGCACACTGTCCGTGCCGCGGCACACTCGTGTGTCTTCTGCGACCAAAACCGATGCAGTGTGCGCGGCACCACGCAGTATCTTGCGGCACAACGCCAAAACACAGGAGTAAATTTTCGGCTGTGCCGCGGCACACTTGGTGTGCGCGGCACACAAAGCGGTAATTGTGCGGTCTCGCCTTTATTAGACGAAATCGCCGTCTTCTTCTTCATTTTCATTGCATCGCGAGAGAGAGGATAAGAGAAGGGAAGAGTTCTTCATCTTTATCCATTGGGGGTCGATTTTCACCATTTTCTTCGATAGTGAAGCTTGGAAATCAATCTAACGCGTGTTCTACGGATCTTGGTACTTGAATCTCCTAAGGTAATATTCTAAAACCCTATTTTCGATTTAATTGGGGGTTTTGGGATTTTCTTCCGATCCGTTCCGTTTGTTGGTGGATTCATGGTATATACGATTAATATTGTTAGTATCTTTAGTTTTCCTACGGATTCATGGATATTTTGTGGATTTTTGCGGAATCGAGAGGGTTTGGTGGTGGTCGCCCTCGTTGTTTCGGTATGAATATACATGAATCGTAGGCGGGTTTGGTGTATTCCATTTCCATAATCGTTTAGAAGTGGTTGTGATTGTGCTATTCGAATCGTTAGGTTCATTTTCGTCGGTTCCTCGCGGTCGTGCTTGATTCTTCCGCTCCGTTCATTGTCGTATTCCTTTTCGTTAGCATCGGGCGTTAGAAGCTTCCCGGTTGAGCCGTATCCGTTCGTGGTTCCGTGCTCGTGGTATCGAGGCAAGTACCTTGCCCATACTTTTCTCGTTTTATGGATATGATGATCGGTGGTCGTCTTGATGTGTTTGTTTGGTTATTTGAAATGAAGTTTCAAAGGATTTGATTTGGCCTCGTTAAAGGCTTTCTTTCAAAAGCAGTGTGATTTGTGAACGGTGTTTTGAGAATTGATTATGATTTGGTTATTTTGAACGTTGAAGGGTTTTATGATGATACTCCTATTGTTTAAAGTTATGGAATCGTGTATTCCGTATTTAATCTTGTTATTGTGTTTTGAAGAGTTTGATAATGGTGTCGAGTTAATGGCCATCTCTAGTGAGTATCCTTAATGAACTTACATTCTTAGCATGTTAGTATTGCATGAGTAACGTGTGTGTGTGTATGCTCACTGCGGGTTAGATCCGACGGGGTCTCGGTAGGGTTCCACGAAGCTGTGGGACCGCGAGCTTGCTTTTAACCACTGTGGGTTAGATCCGACGGGGTCTCGGCAGGGATCCACGAAGCTGTGGGTCCGCGGTTAATTGTGGTGCATTTTACAAATGTGGTTTGATCATTGGCATTTCCGGAAATGAGTGCTTTTGAACGGTTTTCATTTGCATGCATTGACTAAGTGTGTAAGAGGTAAGTTGTTCGTTTGGCCTACTTGGCTAGGATGGCTCTACAGTATTTTGTTGTTGTGTTAAATCCTTTATTTGTGGATTTTGATGTCGGTAGACGAACCTTGTGGTCGTTCTTGTGTACTGTGAGTTGATGAGATTTGGGGCTAAAATCCCAATGGTTTTGTAAAAGTCATTTTACGGATTTGGGGCTAAAATCCCAATGGTTTTAGTTAATGTCATTTTTCGAAAGTAAAGATTTGGGCGGTGACCCCTTTGTCTTTGGATTTTGAAAAGTAGGATTTGATAATCCTAAATTGTTTGCTATTAAAACTCTCGATGGCATTCTAAACCGTTTTATAAATTATTTCCCTTGATTTATGATATTTCGTTTTTGAAATGTTTTCTCAAACCCTTGCCTCGGGAAGTACTTTTCGTTTCGTTTGGATCTTTGAGGATCCTCGGTTATTGTTATTCGTGGAAATGTGAATTGTATGGCTCGTATTTGCACTTTGTATTTGCACTAGCAAAACAGTGGAGTTTGCTAACCCCGAGTATTCGGGGTGGATGTCTATTTTTGCATTCAGTTTTGGAGCATAACACAGGACGGCACGAAGGATGATGAAAGATGATCGATACTAATCACATGAGGAACCGTACTGCTTATTGGTTCGATTGTACTCTATTTTTCATTGCTATATTTTCCGTTATGCAGGTGTAGTTGTATTTTGACCCCTGCGTGGGCACGAGTTGTAGTTGAGCTTTATGTATTCGTTGAAAGACCAAATCGGTCTACTGAGTTATTTTAGCCTTAAAGGCATGTTTGAGTTGTTATATGTCGTTACCAGCCTGGTAGATCCTTGAGGAAAGGTTCTACGACGTGTAATATCCCTGAGCGGATTGGGGGTGTTACACGTGGTCGTGGTCGTGGACGCGGCCGGGGACGTGGGGCAGCCGGTGGAGCGGCCACGTCGCATTCTTCGGGAGCCGGCAGTACCGGTGACCGTCACAGTCATGCTTCTTCTCAGGAGCGCGCCGATCTTGGTATTGCGGCTGTTATGCAGCAAATGGTTAACCAGATGGCGGCTATAGCTCAGGTGGTCCAGAACCCCGATCAGGCCCATGCTAATCGGGGCGGGACGGATCGTTGGCTTCAGGATGTCATCCAGATGCATCCTCCCCAGTTTTCGGGAGCTTCGGACCCGATCGGCTGGGAAGGGTGGATCAAGGAGATATCCAAGTATTCACTGCTACCAACTGCCCCGAGGACCGTAAGGTCCCTATTGCTCAATATTTTCTCACGGGAGATGCTACAGATTGGTGGGAGGCCGTTGGTCTCAAAGATCATGTTGCTTCATGGGCCGAATTTCAAGAATTGATGGAGACCGAATATTGTCCGTGGCCGGTCAGACAGGCTCGAGTGCATGCTTTCTATGATGCTCAACCACGGGATATCCCCGTATCTCAGGCCATTGCCGACTTTAACAAGGAGTTGGGTTATGTGAAGACCCAGGTTGTCGAGGAGAGCGACAAGATTTTCCATTTTTCCAGGAGGATGAAACTGTCCATTCGGGACTATATGTCTGGGCTCGTCTGTACTACCCTGAAGGATTATCAGAGTCGAGCCCTTACTTATGATATGTCGGTGACCGCTAGCGATTTGGCTCGTGAGAGCAAGAAGCAGAAGTCGGTCGGAAATTTTTCTGGTCCCAAGAGTGGAGGCCAGCAGAAATCTCAGGCTGCAAATATTTCTACGGGCGGTCCGGCTCGTTTCTCTGGGAGCTTTCGGAGTGCCGCCGGAACCGTCGTCCGGGACCCCAGATGCTTTAACTGTGGCAAGCCAGGCCACGTGAACCGGGATTGTCTTCGTCCACCTTTAGCTTGTCATACTTGTGGTCAGTCGGGCCACAAGGCTTCTTTTTGCGAGAAACTCAGACAGTTTCGCGGCGCCCGTTCTTCCCACCCAGCACCTATGGAGCCGAGTGTGAACCAGGGCTCATTTGCTCCGCCGCCTCCACCGAGTGTCGGCCAAGGTAGGGGTCGGGGTCAACCCGCTAGAGGAGGAGCTTCCAGTGTCGGCTCCGCCCAGCCGCGTATATACGAGATGAGGAGGGCCGATGACCCAGCAGCTACTGTGGCAACAGGTACCGTTCGTATCCATTCTCATCCTGTCGGTGTACTTTTTGATTCGGGTGCTACGCATTCATTCATTTCTCTAGAGTGTGTACGCCGTTTGAGTCTCGACTGCTTGTCACCTTGCGAGCCTTTCATCGTTAAACTTCCTAGCGGTGATAGAATTGTCGGTGATCGAGAAGTCCGGGACTGTTCTGTGATCATTTGTGAGAGGGCTTGGCTCTCTAATCTTATTGTTGTGAGTATCGAGGGCGAGGATTTAATTCTCGGGAATGATTGGCTCGAGCGGCATGGTGCAATCATGAACTACCGCACGAGGATCATTACCATGTTAGCCGAGGACGGCACTGAACACTCTTTTGCGGGGCGAAAGAGAAACCAGAAGTTTGTTATTAACGCCTTGAAGGCGGTGAAACTCCTGCGAAAGGGGTGTACTGGTTATTGGTGCTACGCCTTGAAGGCGGAGAATGGTGGAGTCGAGTTTTCGTCGATTCCAGTCGTTAGTGAGTTTCCTGATGTATTTCCTGACGAGTTGCCGGGATTGCCACCGGATCGTGAGGTTGAGTTTGTTATAGAATTAGAGCCAGGCACGGCTCCGATTTCGAAGGCGCCGTATCGCATGGCACCTTCAGAGATGTCAGAGTTGAAGAAGCAGTTGAGTGAACTTCTGGAGTCGGGGTATGTTCGACCGAGCGCCTCGCCTTGGGGCGCACCGGTCTTGTTTGTGCGTAAGAATGATGGTTCACTACGTTTGTGTATCGACTATCGCGAACTAAACAAAGTGACCATCAAGAACAAGTACCCTTTGCCGAGGATTGACGACTTGTTCGATCAGTTGCAGGGAGCTGCGGTGTTTTCGAAGATTGATTTAAAATCGGGGTACTATCAGCTCCGGGTGAGGGAGTCCGACGTGCCGAAGACAGATTTTCGGACGAGATACGGACATTATGAGTTTATAGTTATGCCTTTCGGGTTAACTAATGCGCCGGCGGTGTTCATGCAATTGATGAACAAAGTCTTTATCGAGTATTTGGATAAGTGTGTCGTCGTCTTCATTGACGATATTCTTATTTATTCGAGGAATGAGGAAGAGCATGCCCATCATTTGCGGATAGTGTTAGACATTTTGAGGGCCGAGCAACTCTATGCGAAGTTCTCGAAATGTGAGTTCTGGCTGAAGGAAGTGATGTTTCTGGGTCACGTGATTTCAGCCGAGGGAGTTCGAGTGGATCCGCAGAAGATCGAGGCAGTGTTGGATTGGGCATCGCCCACAAATGTGAAGGAGGTTCGTAGTTTCTTGGGTTTGGCTGGCTACTACCGTAGGTTCGTCGAGGGTTTCTCAAAACTAGCTCGGCCACTTACACAATTGCTCCAGAAATCCGAGAAGTTTGTTTGGACCGATGAGAGGCAGTCGAGTTTCGAGGAGCTGAAGAAGCGTTTGACTTCAGCCCCGGTTTTGGCGTTGCCGTGTGGCAATGAGGGATTCGCCGTTTATAGCGATGCTTCGGGCCAGGGTCTTGGGTGCGTATTGATGCCGCACGGCAAGACCATTGCCTATGCGTCGAGACAGTTGAGACCGTATGAGCTTATCTACCCTACTCATGATTTGGAGTTAGCGGCAGTCGTTTTTGCGCTCAAGATTTGGCGTCACTATCTTTTCGGCTCTGCATGTCAGATTTTTACCGATCATAAAAGTCTGAAATATATATTTACTCAGCGGGAGTTGAATATGAGGCAGAGGAGGTGGTTAGAGCTGATTAAGGATTATGACCTCGAAATCCTTTATCATCCGGGCAAGGCGAACGTCGTAGCCGACGCCTTGAGTCGGAAACCGATTACGTTGCGAACGCTCGAGATCCTCACGTCTCAGTCTGAGCTTCGGCGGGCTTTGATTGAGTTTGGTGTTGAGGTTTTGTTGCCTGGAGCTGTCGGGCAAATTTGTGCTTTAGAGATTTCGTCGTCTTTGATCGATGAAATTAAGCTGAAACAATTAGAGGATCCGATGATTACTCAAATCCGAGAGAACGTTCTTAAGGGAAAGTCTCCTGGGTTTGTGATTCACGAGGATGGTGTTTTGAGATTCCAGAGTCGGATTTGTATGCCGAACGATCCAGAGTTGCGACAGAGTATTTTGCGTGAGGCCCATTCCACACCCTATTCCGTTCATCCTGGTTCGAGTAAGATGTACAAGGACCTGAGGAGGAACTTCTGGTGGAATGATATGAAGGAGGAGGTCGCACAGTTTGTGGCGAGATGTTTGACTTGCCACAGTCAAAATCGAGCATCGGCGACCATTTGGGTTATTGCGATCACTTCCCATTCCGAATGGAAATGGGAAGATATATCGAAGGATTTCATAACGAGTATGACGAGATCGAGATCGGGCATGAATATGGTTTGGGTGATTGTTGATCGTCTGACCAAGTCGGCACATTTTCTGGGCATCAAGGACACTTGGGGCCCGGAAAAATTGGCTCGTGTGTTTATCGCGCAGATTGTGAGACTTCACGGTACTCCGAAGTCTATTGTTTCGGATCGTGATGGCCGTTTTGTATCGCACTTTTGGCAGGCGGTGCATAAGGCTTTGGGTACCCGTTTGCATTTGAGTACCTCTTTTCATCCCCAGTCAGATGGACAATCAGAACGCACTATCCAGACATTCGAGGACATGTTGCGTGCTTGTGCCCTCGATTGGAGTAGTGACTGGGAGGAGCATTTGCCATTGAGCGAATTCACGTACAACAATAGTTGGCACGCGTCGATTCGGATGGCACCGTATGAGGCACTTTATGGGCGACGATGTCGATCGCCGATTTGTTGGAATGAGGCGTCCGATTTGGTCGGGACCGAGCCGGATGTCGTTTTAGAGACGAGGCGGAAGATAGAATTAATTCGGGAACGGATGTTGACGGCCCAGAGTCAACAGAAGTCATATGCCGATGTCCGTCATCGACCTTTAGAATTCGAGGTGGGAGACCACGTTTTGCTAAAGGTGTCGCCGACGAGAGGGGTTTTCCGTTTCAGGAAGAAGGGGAAGTTGAGTCCGAGATTTATTGGACCCTTCGAGATTCTCGAGCGGGTCGGTGGGTTAGCATACCGTTTGGCGTTACCCCCGGCCTTGAGTCACATTCATAGCGTTTTTCATGTTTCCCAGCTGAGGAAATATGTTCCGGATCCTAGTCACGTCATCGATTATGGCGAGATTGATATTGCTGAAGATATTACTTTTGAGGAGCGTCCTTTGAAGATTTTGGAGCATCGTGAGAAACGACTGAGGCATAAGACCATCCCTTTGGTCAAAGTGCAGTGGTCGAGACACGGTGTCGAGGAAGCAACTTGGGAAACCGAGGATAGCATGCGTGCTAGGTACCCTGAGTTGTTTGTTTCTTAAGTTTCGGGACGAAACTTATTTTTAGAGGGGTAGAATGTAATATCCGGTATTTTCTTTCCCTTGTATTTTCATTTTTGGTATATTTCTCGGTCATAGTGACCCTCGTGTACCTTTCAGTGTGTCCTTCCTGTCAACTGTTGAACTGTATTCTCGTTATTGTGGTGCGGAACCGCCGTTTCGGGGTTGCCGTGGATCCATTTCGTGTTATTGGTTCCCAAATATTGATTCCTATCGTTTTATTCTCTTTCCGGATCATTTTTATCATTTTGGGACCCAAAAGGGGGTGTGGGCCGCGGCACAAGATGTGTGTGCCGCGGCACACAAATTTCTTCAGTTGTTGGCCAAACGAACTGTACTGTGTGCCGCGGCACACCTATCCGGTGCCGCGGCACAATGCCAAGCTTGATGCGCGGCACACCTATCGGTGCGCGGCACATTCGTGTGACATCTGCGACCAAAACCGCTGTCTGCAGGTGCGCGGCTGCACGGTATGCCGCGGACACCTTGCGAACCCTGGGAGTAATTTTTTGGCCTGTGCCGCGGCACACCTCAGCTGTGCCGCGGCACACAATGCGGTCAACCCCCTATATTGTGTCGTTTTGAGCGTCCGCTGCTCATTTCTTTTTTCTTCTTCCTGCATCGCGAGAGAGAGTGAGAGAGAGGGGGAGAGTTCTTCATCAATATTCATTGGGGGGTTGATTTTCATCATTTTTCTTCGGTAGTGAAGCCCGGACGATCAATCCAACGCGTGTTCTACGGATCTTAGTACTTGAATCTCCTAAGGTAATATTTCTTGAAACCCTCCCTTTTGGATAATTGGGGATTTTGGGGTTTTTGTCCGATTCTTTCCGTTTTGTTGATGGATTCTTGATGAATATGATTAATCTTGTTGATATCATTAATTTTCCTACGGATTCATGGTATATTTTCATAGTTTTGCGGAATTGAGAGGGTTTGGTTGTGGTCCGCCCTCGTTGTTATTTTGTGCGAATATACATGAATCGTAGGCGGGTTTTCGGGTGTATTCCATTTCCGTATTCGGCTAGAGTTGGTTATAATTATGTTCTTCGAATCGTTAGGTTCGGTTCCGTTGATTCCTAGTGTTCGTCGGTGTTTATCCTTTCCGTTCGTTGCGTCATCAAAATATTCAAGGCAAGTAATTCTTGGAAACCTTTATGCTTAATGTGAAATGGTAATGTATATTGTGTGTGCTTTACTCACCTCGGGAGGGTCCGACGGGGCCTCGAGGGAATCTATGGCTTCGTCCTGGATTCATGAGTTTGTTTCGCTAGCCAGCTCGGGAGGGTCCTTAGAGGCCTCGAGTGGGATTCGTGGCTTCGTCCCGGTCCTAGGTGACGTGTGGTGCTTGATTTGTTTTGTGAATGTGGCCAGCTCGGGAGGGTCCTTAGAGGCCTCGAGTGGGATTCGTGGCTTCGTCCCGGTCCTAGGCAAATTATTTGTGACTGTTTGTTTCCGGAAAAGACATGTCTGGTTTTGGCTTTTGAAATTGATATTGGTGCATGTACTATGAAATGTGTAAGCGATTGGTTTGCCTTGATTACTTGTACTAGCGTAATTGCTAACCCCTCTGGGGACCCGTTTTGGGGAAATTCTTGTTATGGATTTCAGGTTATGATTATTCGGACGAGCGGGCACCTGGACAGTACGAGGACGTTGGCCAGGGTCGTTGACATGTGCATTTGGGTCTTTCTATTTCTTTCGTCCATTTCAATTTGGTTGTTCTAATAATTATAAACTTATAGAGTGTACTCGCGAGTACTTAGGCTTTTCATTTCAAACTCCGTATTGTGCTACTTTTAAATCGTTATATTGTTGGTTGATGATCATTTCGCCGGTTGCTCCGGGCGTAACTTTTTATGTCTTATAATTAAATGTGTGTCCTCGCTAACCGGGATGGTTAGTCGAGTGGAGTTTTCTTGTTTGTAGCCTGGTGGGTCCTATGTGGGGGGTCCACGGCGCTGTAATATACTCTGAATATCTCGGGGTGTTACAGAGACTCACCTGAGCAAGTTCCGGATCTACATGACCGGGTGTGGGGCATCAGACGCGACCAGATGCCGAATGTTCCCACTGACGCTGTACGACCTTGCCCACAGGTGGTACACCTCATTGCCGACGCGATCCATCAATTCCTTTGATCAACTGACGAACATCTTCACAGCTTACTTCGCCGCTAAGGTCGCTCGGTCGGAAGGTCCCCATCGCATGATGCAAATCAGGCAGGGAGAAGAAGAGTCCGACGCAGACTACATCGACCGGGTAGACGAGATCATCCTCAACGGCGCGCCCGTAAGCGATGAGATCGCCCTGTACTCGGTCCTAGGGGGATTCCATGGTCTTTCGCCTATGTTCAGGCATCTTACGAAGGACCATCCCCCGACCTACGCGATCTTCCGCGCTAAAGCCGCAGACTTTCTGTCCAGGCAAAGGTTACTTTATAACCTATGAGCAACGCGATCGGCAATCGAACGACGATCACCAGTCTTCCAACCCGATCGCCAGAATAAAACAGCATATCCAAAACCGGAGGACTCGCTCGCCCTCGCAGTTCGTCATCTAACATGATGGACTAAGGCACGAGATCGCCTCCCCCGCACAATGTACACCGTCGAAGGTCGGCATCTACATGACGATCCGAGGTAGAAGAGTGCAGCCATGGTCCTGGAAGTTGATGGAACCGACTGCTTCAGCCATGCAAGGTCCCTTTGGGCCAAGATCGCCCGCCCTTCGTTTAAATACGAGGCCAGCGTAGTCTGAGGGCCCTCCAAAACTAATCAGTGGACACGATCGCCCGCCCTCACAGGTTCATCATCTAACATGGTGAACCCGGACAATGCGACGTGCCACTACCCCCATCTCAACGTACACCGTCGAGGGTCGCCATCTTCATGGCGGGCTGAGGTGGAAGCAGAGCTAACAAGCCGCGGAAGTGGAGTTGATTAATCCGACGACGCCCCGCGCAAGGACTCCTCTAGACCAAGACCGCACGCCCTTCGTTTAAATACGAGGCGAGGCGCAGCCTAACAGAGGACCCTCACAACAAAATGAGTCACGAGACAGACAATGTCGCTCGCGCACAAGACACTGTCATGGAGTCGGTCCATCGAACTCCACGACTGTGCACGGTTCCTCAGCGACGAGATAATCAAGTTTCTACGAGGTATCGGCCAAAATTGTTTTTTGCAGGTACAAGACCGAAGATAGCTAGCCAATTGACCAGATCACCCGAGTCCGAAACCAAAGTCCGCTCAACGGATCGCCCGTATTCATCCTACACGATCGCCAGCAAGAACCACCTCACCCCATGTTTTCAACATCGGAGCAAGCTGGGGGCAATTGTTGTGACGAGAATTATACGTCTCAAACAGGCGATCGCCTCAAAGACCGGGCGACCGAGCCAGGGCTTAGCAGCCGAGGTAGATCGGACAACCGAAGGTCCCAGGACAAGTCCTGGTGCCGAGCGATCGACATCTAAGGCGATCGTCTCTCGGTACTTGGTGATCGACCCCTGGTGACCGACCGAATGACGACCGCCTCATGCCACGCTAAGTCGTCGCACGTCCAGTCGGCGAAAGCCGAACCTCAAAACAGCACCCACGTGCAGTTCCGAGACAAGATCCGCATTTCATGGATCATTGACCACCAACAGCTGTCTTTGACAAGGACGGATTCACCTACCGACAGACCCGCCGAAAGGTGCACAGTGGGACCGCCCGTGACAGCAACTCAAGACGCATGATGGCTCCTCATTGGACCGCACAGCTGGCTACCAGCAGCAGCCGCAAGCTTAAAGGCAGACAGCCCATGTGACATAAAGACGATCGCCCCTTATTATATTACCTAAAAGGCGATCGCCCGCCAGTAAACAGGGCATCTCAGCTCCTATAAATAGGAGGCTGCTTGCACTTGGAAAAAGGGCTGCTTCACGTCTAGTTCAGAAGCTCAACACTCTGTCTCTCTCTGATTCTCGGATTATCTCAGCTCATAACTTGGCTTTCTCACTCTTGGCAACAGCTATCTCTCGGCTTTTCTCTCTCTCAGCACCTCTCAGTCTTGAGACGGTCGGCAGAAACGAGAACAAGAACACCAAAGCTTCGCTCAAGAGCTAGATAAATAGGATCTTTTAGACTCATTGTAATTAGATTCTTACATTAATACTTGTATCCCCGAATATTTGTATTAATAACATCTCGCGAGAGCATTCAAGCCCGGGCCTAACAAACCCGGCAAATCTTGTGTTTTTTCCATTCCCTCAGACGTGCTCTCGCAATTTGCTGTTGCTCGACCATTCCAGCAATATCTATCTCCGGATAATATTTCGGGCAACAACATGAGGCAAACACCTACCACGACCAACCTCTCCAAGTTCATCGTTTGGTAGTATCACGAGTACCGGCAGTTCAAATAGCCGAAATCAAATCTTAGTAACGCAGTGACAACACATGAAGTCGATCAATACTTGGATGCTCCATTAGAACTAATAGAAGATGAGGATCAATTTGACATCCTGTTATGGTGGAGGGTCAATGGTTATAAGTTTCCAGTCTTGGCAGGATGTTCTTGCTATTCAAAAATCCACGGTAGCCTCAGAGTCTTGTTTTTCAACTAGGGGCAGAGTTATCGACTGTTTTAGGCGCTCGTTAACTGCTAAAACAATTGAGGGACTCATTTGCACGCATAATTGGTTGCTTAGGGATGATGTCGCTGAGGTTGATGAATCGACAATTGAGAACCTGTATGAATCTATTGAAGAAAGTATAATATATATATATATATACTCTGCTTCACTTCACTAATAATTGGTTGGTTGCTTCTCTTCATTAATAATATTTAGGTGCTTACTTCTCTTCACTAATATTATTTATGTTGCTCCTCTTATTTAATACTTAGTAATAGTACTACTTGTCTACTTATCTTATTTAGTAAATAGTAAATACCATCTCGATGTACTGCTTCACTTAATTGACTATACTTGTCTACTTCTATGTATTGCTTCACTTAATTGGTGAGACTGATAGGATGAGAATATTTTGCAGATTTCGAAAGCAGTGTATCTAGCCGACGTAAGGGCAAGGCGCTTCCTCCCAAAGTTCCAAACTCAAAAGGAAAGTCAAGAGTATTGCAACAAATGTTTGAGTTTTAACAATTAAAGGATTGTAATCTGTTTCGTATTGTTGTGCGGCGATTAATACGCCTCGATGGCGATCGGCATAATGATCTGAGGGCTAACCATAGAAGACATACTCTGGGCAGACACCCAGCAGTCAGCACCCACGGCGATCGTCTTTTGGTATCTGGCGATCATCTATGATGTCCAACTAGAGACGATCGTCTCGTGCCACGTATGAATCCAACATCCGTCAAAGTCTTCGAAGACTGAATCTTGGACGGTGACCCACATGCAGATCCACAAAAGGCACCGACAGATAAGACCTTTGACCCCAGCCTGTCACCTAACTCACCTACCGACAGGACCGCCGAAAGGTACAAAGTGGGTCCTCCCCGGACAGCGACTCAGGACGCGTGCAGGCTTCCAATGGATCACACAGTTGGCCGCCAGCAGCAGCCCCAGACTTTAAGGGAACAGCCCCACGTGACGGGACGATCGGCCATCTTATTATAATATAGAAAACAGCGGTCGCCCGCGATCGCCGGAGAGGTCCCAGCAACCTTGTCTCCTATAAATAGGAGGCTCATAACACGGCAGCATAAAAGAGAATCACATCATTGTGAATATAGTGAAAGATATACAGAGGGAGAGATACATTCTCACACACTGAACATCAATAGCAAGAACTCACAGAGCTTCATATCTGGTTCTTCCGGCAATCTACACGCTCTACAGCTTAGATAACTAGAAGTCTTTACACTCATTGTAATAGATTCTAACATTAATATTTGTACTCAACAGTATACTTATTAATAACATCTCGCGAAAGCATTCAAGCCCGGGATTAACAACCCCGGCAAATCTTGTGTTATTTATTTTCTCACGGAAGTGTTCTCGTATTTGTTTGTTACTCGATCATTCCAGCAATAATATCTCCGGATAATATTTTGGGTAACAACAATTGGTGCTAGAATGAGGGGGGCAGATCTAAACCATCATTTTTACTCCGACCGTCTCGAAGAACACTCACTGTCAAGGTTCTAAAAAACGCTAGGTGCTAGGCGTTCGGATTGCTAACGCCTAGCGCCCAGAGGATTAATCGGGGATCAGTCGGGGATTAATCGGATTAGGCGGATTTATTTATTATTATTATAATTATTATTTTTATATACAAAAAATTACATATATGTAAAGAATAAAAAACATCTAATATTTAAATATTTGAACAAACATATAATAGATCATATATTAAATTGTTAAACATTGACATAAGCATAACATAGTCCATAGTATCTCAATTCACGAATATATAGTACCGCTAATATAAAAAAATAAATATTTACCCGCCTAGGCGCCCGCCCAGCTGCCTAGGCGCCCGCCCAGCCGCCTAGGCGCCCGCCCAGCTTGCCATCCTAGGCGCCCGCCAGTGCTAGCGCGCCCGGCCACTTTGGCGGCCGATTAATCACCCGAACGCCCAGGACAAACGCCCAGGGCATAATCGGAGCGCCCGGGGGCCGCCTAGCGCCTAGGCGCCGCCTAGGCGGCCGCCCAGGCCGATTTTTAGAACACTACTCACTGTTCTCCGGACATATACGTGAAGAAACACTCGCTGTTCTTCAAACAAAAGCCTTCAGAAACATGACATCTGCTACGACTTCCAAAAGAGCCACCCTACGATCTGCCGGAAATCTCATTCCGGCCCGGACCGAATCCCAGCCCATGGCGGAAGGTGACCGCGGCGACGCTAGACTCTCACTCCCGCCCCTGAGGGACGGTCCTAGCCTCTCACTCGATCAGTTCCAGACCGCGGAACAGATTGAGGAGGCTATAGCCATCCTCAGGGAGCGACGGAGGGCATGCGACTCGCCCACCATCAGTCCGTCAACCATCCGCCGAGCAGGCAAGCAGAAACTCAAGGGGATATATGTTGAGAAATCGACAGAAAGCCCCGAGCCGCAGGAGAAGGCTCTCGTAAGGCGGGATGATTCTATCTTCAGCCGCCTAGGGAGCGATCCCTCATGGCGACCCGAGCACTCGGGCCCCAGCCGAGAGACATCGGAGTCCGAATCCGTTACCAGGAGTTCGGCATATCCGACTCCCAGAAGACAAGCCGGTCAGCGGGCCCCCACTCGCCCAAGAAATGAGCCCGCTGGTAGAGAACTCATCATCCACCATGGAGCCAGGGGATCAGTGCACGATCGCCTTGGCTCACGCTCTGGTAGCCAATCAGCGAGCAGTCAGGCTACGGCGATGGCCGCCATGCAGCGCCAGCTCGACGAAATGAAGACGCTCCTAGAAACTGGGGCAGGCGCCAGGAGATCGATCGCAGGACCAAATGAGCCACTCGCGGTCCAGATCGAGCTCGCCCCCGTTCAATCAAAAATCGCTCCCCCACAAACACCTCTATATGGGGGGAGATCGGATCCGGAAACCCATTTGAGCAAATTCCGGATTTACATGACCGGATCCAGAGCATCAGATGCGACGAAGTGTCGGATGTTCCCATTAACTCTGGGCGATCTCACCCACATGTGGTACATCTCACTATCACCTCGCTCAATCAATTGCTTTGAGAAGCTGGCGAACGACTTCACGTCGTACTTCGCCGCCAAAGTGGCTCGACCAGAAGGTCCCCACCGCATGATGAAAATCAGACAGGGGAAGGACGAGTCAGATGAAGACTACATCGACCGGGTAGACGAGATAGTCCTCACCGGCGAGACCATTAGCGACTAGCTCGCTCTCTACTCAGTCCTGGGGGGATTCTACGGCCACTCGCCCATGTTCAGACACCTCACAAAGGACATCCCCCCGACCTACTCGGTCTTCCGCGTCAGGGCCGCTGATTTCTTAGCCAGGCAGAGGATGCTCACCCTCCGCTTAGGCGAGGGATCCTCCGAAGAAGGGAAGGCGCCGACCCACATTCATAAGAAGGCGGTCGCCAAGTCCAGAAAGGCGGTCGCAAAACCGCCTGGTGAGTTCAAAGCCTTCGAGGATGTGGAGGTTCACCTCCTCCACAACCTCAACTTATCTCCGGCCCACATCTTTAACGCCATCAAGGGGCGCGAATGGCTTAACAAGCCAAAGCCGATAAGGGACCACGGTCATCTAGACCGCAGTAAATTCTGTGCCTACCACAAGAGTCCCACCAGCCAGTGCCGCGACCTCCTCAAACAACTCTGGCGACTATTTGAGGAAGGCAAATTGGACAACTTGGTCACCAAGCCAGAACCACGGACAGAGAGGACCGGGGGGCGCGAGCGCCGATAAAATGATGGGATCCCTCCCAATCCGGTCGCCAGGATCGAGCAAAACGAGCCGGAATATTCCGACGAATCAATTCCTCCGATCAACCCGGGCGGCCGGATCAATATGCTTCAGGCTGGAGGTGGAAACCTCGGGGGCCGTTCCCCGGTTTCCACCATGTCGAACAGAAAGCGAAAGGCCGAACTGAGGACGCTCTCCGGGGTCCATTTCGTGCCCCCCAGAGCCGACCATCTCTAAATACGCGCTCATCACTTTCTCCAACAAGGATAGGGAGGGAGTGCGATGCCCCAAAGAGGATGCATTGGTGATCTCCGCGTGTATCCTTGGGATAATGGTCGATCGCGTGCTGGTTGACAATGGGGGCTTCTGCAATATAATATTCAAATCCGCTCTTGACCAGCTCGGCAACTTGACCAAGTTCATCAAGCCATTCGACACCGTGCTTCAAGGGTTCGGCGACGGCCGCAGTCGAGCTACGGAAGGATCAAGCTCTCTGTCGAGCTAATATGCTTTTACGATCCCAAGGTTAGGATTACTAGGAACCTAAATTTTGTAATCATAGATAGGCCCAGCATCTATAATGGGTTCCTAGGTCGTCCATTTCTAGAGACCTTTGAGGCGGTCGCCTCATCTTTCTTTTACTGTATCAAATTCCCCACTGACGATGGGACGGTCGGTACTGTAAAAGGAGATCAGCTAATGGCAAAGAAATGCTTAAATTACTCCTATGTCATAACTTCTTTCAATACTTCCCATGCTATTTGTAACATCGAGACGATCGACAATCAACCCATGGAGATCGACGAGCCAAGCACATCGTACCAACCCAACTCAGAGGATGCCACCTCGCATCGATTAACGGACGACATCGAGCCAAGGATCGGTTTCGAGCCAAGTCTCGACATCGATCCAAGGATCGAGTCCAGAAATCGTTCCAAACGAGAGTCGACCGTCCCCGTTGAAGAGTTGGAAAGTATAACGATAGATCCGACTCGCCCGGAGCGGGAAGTACAAATCGGCGCAAGCATCGATCGCGAATTAAAAGAGGAGCTGATCAATTTACTACGTAAGAACATCAGAGTCTTTGCCTGGTCGCATCAAGATATGATTGGCATAAGTCCTGAACACGCTTGCCACTATCTAAAGATCGACCCCGCAAGGAAGCGTGTGTTAGGATTGTATACTGCAAAACATACTTTATGCTTGTATTACCTAATTTCCCTGTTACTACCTATGAGGATATTAATTACACTTAATCACATGATTTGCATATTTATTCACGTTATGGTTATGCAAATGAAATGTCTAATTATTTTATATTGTAGATAATGTGGTGTGTTGGTGTCACACGGAAGATCACATTATCGGTGCCTTATAAAATAATATAATAGTCACAACCTATATAATTATTAGAAAAATTATATAAAGGGTTGTAGTGTATGCTTGAGAATAGTTGGTCTTGACTATTAGCATACATTAGCGTATTTGCATACGTTGAACAGGATCGAGGTGAGATAGTGTCTTACATCGACTGTAAGAAGAACGTAAATATCGGATAATTATTATTTCTTAATTCTAAGTATATAATATTTAATTGTGTATTTATAATAATTATTGCTTTGATTTACCACAGGTGAGAGTCAAAATGATCGACTCAATAATCCTCGTATCTTGGGCAATAATATTGTTTATACGACAATTATTATTATTACTAGAAATCGTGTCCCGACTCGTGCGGGTTGATGATGTCCCCTTGAGGAGCTCGATAATGATTATTATATTAAACCCTGCAGGTGGATTTAATTCCGATATAATAATAAGGTTTGAGTGGTACTACTCTTGGATAAGATATTAATTAATTAAAGTATCGGTAGTTTATAATTAATTAATGGACATTCGATATCTTAAACACGGAAATAATATATTTAATAAGGAGCCCAATTTCGTAATTTGGGATTTTGGTAGGAAGTGCAATATCAACTTTTTAGTGGACTAAGTTGATATTAATAGATTCATCATATATTAGGAAGAGTCCTAATAAGGTAAGATGAATTAATTGGGAGTCCTTCCATAATCCTCCTTTAGATCCCTAGTAGTAGTCCAAGAGCCTATAAATAGGACATATGGGGTGTTGGCCGATTTTATGCTTCTTCATACACAAGGAATTTGATTTTTCTTCTAAGTGTTTAATTGTGGATCTTGACTTGTGTCTTTGATTCCACAATTGAGAGAACACTTTAATTCTTGCTACATATCGGAATTACTTGAAGAAAAGAAAATCGAGAGTTGTGAGGCATAAGAATTCGGCCGATCCATAGGTGTCCAAGCAAGATCCGGTAGCTCGTTGCCCACACAACGTCCGGTTCAAGGCGGATCATACTCTAGAAGGTCTGAAGGTAGAAATACAAGGCGATCAAGAAGGAAGTAACCAACCGCTTCAAAAGGTAATATCCTATGATCTTGGATCTAGATTAGGATATTTTAATTAATCAACATATTTAATTAATAAATAATAAATAATATTTAAATTGCTTATTAGTCTAAGTAATTAATTAATTAGCATGCCTAAATAGATCTAATGCTCGTAGATGCGTAAAACGCTGTTATCAACTTTTCCCAAACTTCGCTTCCGCTGCGTTTTACTTTCCAACAATTGGTATCGGAGCCGGATTTTTAGGCTTTTGCTATTTTAATTAATTTTAGTGATTAATTGATAGCAATTTAAATATTTATATATTTTGATGTTGGAATATTTTGGTAGATGTGTTCTTGCAGGTGATATGATCCAATTATCATGGTTTATATGAATGGTGTATTTATTTATTTATTTTTATTAATTATGCAATTGTTGGTTTGGCCCGTTTTTGAGGCATGTAATGGTTTTTCCCGTGAGAAAATCCGCGGGTAGTTCTAGGTGGTTTTATTTTTTTTCGTGTAAATCTTGATGTAATTTCGATGTATTTTATTTTGTATAAAATTGTAATCGAATTCGAAAAAGACGGGATCGCGAAGAAATAGAGCAGAACCGGATCGCCGGATCACTGGGCAAGCCGACAAGAAGAGGCGCCGCTGAAAAAGACACGGCCGCCAGCACTGGCTGAAGCGGCCGCTAGCAGCCGCGGCACTGCCCGGCCGTCATTGTTCGGGCCGGTCGCCCGATTTTAGTCCGGTCGTGCTACGCCGTTCGTTGCGTCCGCTGGGAAGTCGGGATTTAAAATTAATTTTTTTTATGTAATTAATTTTGCATAAAAGTAAAATTTTTAATTTTGGAAATCCACGACCCGGCCGGGGAGGAGCGACGAGATGCTTGATTTAGTGGGAGAGATCGAGTCGAAGATTTTCTCGGATTCAACTCAAGGAAGAAGACCATGATAATTAGATAATTAATTATCCATGCTTTATTTTTGGTTTTTATTGTTTTGATGTATGGCATGTATGGATGTATGCGTGATATGTTTCCTTGCATGTTAGGACGAGAAAATAAAAAACCTTACGGCTAAAATAACTAAGTGATTAAATTGATTTATTTTTTAATTAAAATCAAATTGGCCTCCATAATTAATATAAATTGTGAAGTAATTAGCATGCGCGTTGACATTAGAGTCTTCCTCCATATCGGATGTGCTAATTATAGGTTCACTAGTTTTAAATTTCAAAATGATAACATAAGGTAAATATTACTTTTTATGATAGGACCTCTCCATCTGTAGGACTATTATTTAAAAGATAATAGCTTAAGGATGTTAAATTATGGTGTTCACTTAGGTGTATTAATTAATAAGCTCCCCATCGGAGTCTATGTTAATTAATACATGGCCAAGAGGAACCAACTATTAATTTTACTTGTCATAACGTAATTTGACTAGATAGTAAAATTAAAGACGTAAAACTCTACTTGGAAAATGTGTGTAAACGTCCACACGATCGTGGCTTGCATGTGCAGATTTTTCGAGGTGTTGGTTGCTAGCATATATATTGTGTTTTGAGGTTTTTCGATATATTTTGCTATGCATTATGTGATGGATGTTTTTAATTTTTATTCTCAGATGTCTTTCAATCCACTAGCTGTTATTCTCAAAGAAAATAAACTAGATGGCACTAACTTTGCCGATTGGAAAAGAAATATTGACATTGTCCTGACTGCTGAGGGGCATAAGTTTGTCTTAATCGAGGAGAGCCCTCTAGAACCAGAACCGGATGCCACTCCCGAAGAGTTGGTTGAATTCCGAAAATGGAAAAAGTCTGATGAGATGGCTCGCTGTTACATTTTGGCTTCACTGACAAATGTATTGCAGCATCAGCATCAGACGATGGGTTCGGCCGCAGAAATGATGAAAAGTCTCACCGAGATGTTTGGTCATCAGAACCGGGCGGCTAGACAAAATGCTATGAGGGTATTGATGACAACCCAAATGTCTGAAGGGACTCCAGTAAGGGATCATGTTCTGAAAATGATGTCTCATTTGAACGAACTGAGCATACTGGGGGCTACTATCGATGCGGAAACGCAGGTCGATATTATCTTAGGCAGCTTACCTAGAAGCTTTGAGCTGTTTCGCCTTAACTACAATATGAACCGTAGGACATATAGTTTGGCGGAACTTCTGACAGAGCTTCAGTCTGTTGAAGGTCTCTTCAAACAAGGTTATCATCAGATTCTTGCGGCAACCGGTGCTACTTCTTCCAAACCCAAATGGGGAAAGAAGAAGAAGCAGGTGACAACCCTCAAGGTGAAAAGCAAGGCTCCTCACCCCGAGGCGAACAAAAAGCCAAAGGGAAAGTGCTACAAGTGCGGTCAGAAAGGACATTTTAAAGCGGACTGCCCTGCTCTTAAGAAAGGTATGTCTCGTGCACTAGTAGTCAAAACATGTTTGACAGCTTGTTCTTCCACTTCGTGGATAGTTGATTCAGGCTCCACTGATCATGTTTGCTTTGACTCGCATGGTTTTCAGGTAACCAAGCAGCTTAGTGCGGGCGAGATTACCATCAACTGGGGCGATTATTCCGGGATTATGGTACATTGCGGTGGGAGTCGTGCAGTTGAAGATTAATGATAAATTATTAGTTCTCAATAATGTATTATTAGTACCGGATTTTAGAATGAATTTAATTTCGGTTTCTAAATTAAAATGCGATGGTTATTCAGTTTCTTTTGATGATGATGCCATTATTAAGAAAAGAAGCGGTGAATATATTTGCACAGGTACTTTTAATGATGGACTATATATTGTTAATACTGCACAAACTCCTATGCATAAATCACTTAACTCTTTTGTCTAAACCTAAAAAGAGAAAAGAACCTTCAAGCATAAACCAAACATATCTGTGGCATTTACGGTTAGGACATGTAAACCTTAGGAGGATTCAAAGATTGGTAGATGATGGCCCATTGGATGATCTCCAAGTTGAGTCATTTCCAATTTGTGAATCCTGTCTGGAAGGTAAGATGACCAAAAGGGTTTTTAAAACCAAGGGAAACCGTGCTCAGGATGTGTTAGAATTGGTTCATACGGATGTATGTGGTCCAATGAATATCCAGGCTAGGGGTGGTTTCGAATACTTCATCACGTTCATAGATGATTATTCGAGATATGGATACATCTATTTGATGCGACGTAAGTCTGAAGCCTTTAACAAGTTCAGAGACTTCAAGGCTGAAACGGAGAAGCGTCATGGGAAGAGTATCAAGTCGCTACGATCTGATCGTGGTGGCGAATACCTTAGTGGAGAGTTTTTGGATTTCTTGGCGAATGAGGGGATTTCGTCCCAGCTCACCGCACCGGGAACTCCACAACAAAATGGTGTGGCTGAAAGAAGAAACAGGACTCTTTTAGAAATGGTTAGATCAATGATGAGTTATTCAGATTTATCTATTTCGTTTTGGGGATATGCCTTAGAAACAGCGGCGTACATTCAAAACCTGATGCCTTCGAAATCAGTTCTAAAAACACCCACAGAACTGTGGAGTGGGCGTAAGCCCAGTCTCGGACATGTTCGGATTTGGGGTACTCCAGCACATGTGATGAATAAGGAAGATGATAAGTTGGCATCTCGTACAGAAGTGCGAGTGTTTGTAGCATACCCTAAGGGAACGAAGGGTGGCTTGTTCTATAGTCCCCAGGATCAGAAGGTCATTGTTAGCACCAATGCCCGATTTCTGGAAGAGGATTATATGATTAGTCACAAGCCCATAAGCGAGATAATTCTGGAAGAGCTGAGGGGCGAGACTCCGTCTATACCAATCGTACAAGCGCCAACTAACACTGCACCACGTATCGATTCTGAAACTTTTACACCAACTCAGGATTTGCCTCGTCGTAGTGGGAGGGTTGTTCGTCAGCCCGAACGATTCATAGGCATGGGAAAGTCTTCAGACTCAATCCCAGACGAAGATGAATCAGTTCCCTGGACCTATAAGGAGGCAATCCAAGATAAAGATGTCGACTCGCAAGTAGCAATGGAATCAGAAATGGGATCTATGGATTCCAATCAAGTGTGGGAGCTAGTAGAGCTACCTGATGGTGTACAAGCCATTGGGAGTAAATGGGTCTACAAGCGAAAGAAAGGACGTGACGGGAAGGTTGAAACCTTCAAAGCGAGGCTTGTTGAAAAAGGTTACACTCAGAAAGAGGGTATCGATTATGATGAAACCTTTTCGCCGGTAGCCATGCTTAAGTCAATCCGGATTCTTTTTGCTATAGCTGCACATTTGGATCTGGAGATTTGGCAGATGGATGTCAAGACTGCATTCTTGAATGGGAGTCTAGACAAGGAAATCTATATGCGCCAAGCAGAGGGATTCATTGCTAAAGGAGAAGAGCACTTGGTGTGCAAACTTAAGAAATCCATTTATGGACTTAAGCAAGCATCTAGATCTTGGAACACCTGCTTTGGAAGTTGTCCAAATATATGGATTCGTCCAATGTCCGAGTGAGAGTTGTGTGTATAAGAAATGCGATGGAAACGTGTTGGTGTTTCTTGTACTGTATGTAGACGATATCCTTCTGATTGGAAACAACGTGAAGGAATTGTCGGACGTATGGGTATGGCTATCTGAGCAGTTCGATATGAAGGATCTAGGAGAAGCAGGACACATCCTTGGAATCAGGATCTTTCGTGATCGGAAGAAGAGGATGTTGTGCTTATCCCAGCCATCCAATATCGATACAGTGCTGAAGCGGTTTAGCATGGAGAATTCCAAGAAAAGTTTTCTACCTTACAGACATGAAATTCAACTATCTAGGAACATGTGTCCTAAGACACAGAAGGAGATAGATGACATGAAAATGGTCCCTTATGCATCTGCTGTGGGAAGTCTCATGTATGCTATGCTTTGCACTAGACCAGATATCTGTCATGCCGTGGGCATGGCTGCTAGATATCGGCCGAACCTGTGACTGTGACACTGGATTGTCATCAAGCACATACTCAAGTACACGAGAAGGACTAGGAGTACATGCTTGTATATCAATCGACGACCTATTTCCTGGGTTACACGACTCGCATTTTCATCGGACAAAGAAAAGTCCAAGTCTACTTCGGGTTATGTGTTTAGCCTGGGAGGTGGAGCCATTAGTTGGAGGAGTGTGAAGCAGAAATGCATCTCGAACTCTACCATGGAAGCCGAGTACGTGGCAGCCTCTGAGGCAGCCAAGGAGGCAGTGGTACTTCTGCAGACTTAGATGTGATTCCCGATTTGCCGAGGGTATTACACTTTATTGTGATAATACCGTGCGATCGCAAATTCAAGGGAACCACGAGCCCATCGTGCAAGTAAACATATCAACCGCAAGTACCACATCATACGACACTTCGTAAAGGAAGGAGACGTAGTTGCTGCTGTGGTTGCATCGGAAGATAATCTTGCCGACCCTTTCACGAAAGGCCTACCTTCAAAAGTTTTTGAAAGGCATGTGGAAGGAATGGGATTACGGTGTATGGCGGATTGCTTTGAGTATAAGTGGGAGAAATGAGAGACTATGTAATAGAGTAGTATACTTAAAAGCATGCTTTGAGTATAAGTGGGAGATTGTTAGATTGTATCTTGCAAAGCATACTTTATGCTTGTATTACCTAATTTCCTGTTACTACCTATGAGGATATTAATTACACTTAATCACATGATTTGCATATTTATTCACGTTATGGTTATGCAATGAAATGTCTAATTATTTTATATTGTAGATAATGTGGTGTGTTGGTGTCAAACGGAAGATCACATTATCGGTGCCTTATAAAATAATATAATATTTCACAACCTATATAATTATTAGACAAATTATATAAATGGTTGTAGTGTATGCTTGAGTATAGTTGGTCTTGACTATTAGCATACATTAGCGTATTTGCATACGTTGAACAGATCGAGGTGAGATAGTGTCTTCAGATCGACCGTAAGAAGAACGTAAATCTCGGATAATTATTATTTCTTAATTCTAAGTATATAATATTTAATTGTGTATTTATAATAATTATTGCTTTGATTTACCACGGTGAGAGTCAAAATGATCGACTCAATAAGACTCGTATCTTGGGCAATAATATTGTTTATACGACAATTATTATTATTACTAGAAATCGTGTCCAGACTCGTGCGGGTTGATGATGTCCCCTTGAGGAGCTCGATAATGATTATTATATTAAACCCTGCAGGTGGATTTAATTCCGATATAATAATAAGGTTTGAGTGGTACTACTCTTGGATAAGATATTAATTAATTAAAGTCACAAGAGCTTATAATTAATTAATGGACATTCGATATCTTAAACACGGGAAATAATATATTTAATAAGGAGCCCAATTTCGTAATTTGGGATTTTGGTAGGAAGTGCAATATCAACTTTTTAGTGGACTAAGTTGATATTAATAGATTCATCATATCTTAGGAAGAGTCCTAATAAGGTAAGATGAATTAATTGGGAGTCCTTCCATAATCCTCCTTTAGATCCCTAGTAGTAGTCCAAGAGCCTATAAATAGGACATATGGGGTGTTGGCCGATTTTATGCTTCTTCATACACAAGGAATTTCGATTTTTTCTTCTAAGTGTTTAATTGTGGATCTTGACTTGTGTCTTTGATTCCACAATTGAGAGAACACTTTAATTCTTGCTACATATCGGAATTACTTGAAGAAAAGAAAATCGAGAGTTGTGAGGCATAAGAATTCGGCCGATCCATAGGTGTCCAAGCAAGATCCGGTAGCTCGTTGCCCACACAACGTCCGGTTCAAGGCGGATCATACTCTAGAAGGTCTGAAGGTAGAAATACAAGGCGATCAAGAAGGAAGTAACCAACCGCTTCAAAAGGTAATATCCTATTATCTTGGATCTAGATTAGGATATTTTAATTAATCAACATATTTAATTAATAAATAATAAATAATATTTAAATTGCTTATTAGTCTTAGTAATTAATTAATTAGCATGCCTAAATAGATCTAATGCTCGTAGATGCGTAAAACGCTGTTATCAACTTTTCCCAAACTTCGTTTCCGCTGCGTTTTACTTTCCAACAGCCTGTTCACCAGAAACGTTGGAAATTCGGTCCTGAGAAGTATGCAGCGCTCGACATAGAGGTCAAAAAGCTACTCAACAACAAACTAATCGGAGTAGCTACAGACGAACCACAATGGGTTGCCAACGCGGTGCTCGTCAAAAAGCCAAATGGCTCATGGAGGTTATGCATCGACTTCACCGACCTCAACGCGGCATGTCCAAAAGATCACTTTCCAATGCCTCATATTGATCACTTGGTTGATAGCACAGCAGGTTGCGAAATGATGTCGTTCATGGATGCCTTCGTCGGATACCATCAAATCCCAATGGCGGAGAAAGACATAAAGCACGCATCTTTCCACACGGAAAAAGACATATACTTTTGGGTCCGAATGCCGTTCGGCTTGAAGAATACGGGGGCAACCTACCAGCGTCTAGTCAACGGAATGTTCTCCAATCAGATGGGCAAGACCATGGAGGTCTACATTGACGACATCGTGGTCAAGAGCCTCAAGAAGGAAGACCACCTCAATGACCTCGCCGAGACGTTCGCCATCCTCGAGAAGTTCAACATGAAACTGAACCCCAAGAAATGCAACTTCGGGGTGGGCTCCGGAAAATTCCTGGGGCACATCGTGAGCCAAAGAGGGATCGAGGCGAACCCACCAATATCCAGGCGATCCTCGACATGCAGGAGCCACGGAATGTCAAGCAGGTGCAACGCCTCACAGGTTGTATAGCCGCCCTCAACCGTTTCATATCTCGGCTCGGCGATAAAAGCAAGCCTTTCTTCGCGACCATAAAGAACAAGAAGTTCGCATGGACGAAGGAGAGTCAAATAGCGTTCGCCAAAATCAAGGAGTATCTATCTAACCCCCAGATCTTGGCAAAGCCGATCCCCGACGAGAAACTATTCCTTTATCTGGCAGCCTCGGAGGTCGCATTAAGTGACGTTTTGGTGCGAGCGGAGGGACAAGTCCACTTGCCGATCTACTTCGTTAGTCAAGCGCTCCACGATGCGGAAACGCGATACACGCCTCTGGAGAAGATCGCCTACGCTCTAGTCATGAGTGTTCGCAAGCTAAGAGCTTACTTCTTCGAACATCAAGTGGAGGTTCTGAAAACTCTCCCTCTAAGGCAAGTTCTACACCGACCGGACACCAACGGGCGACTCCTCAAGTGGTCGCTGGAGATCGCCCAATACGGTATCACATACGCTCCTCGCACAGCGATCAAAGGCCGAGCTGCGCGGGCTTCGTGGTGGAATTAACATTCCCTCACGGTCAGGCCGGATCGGCCGCCACCCGGAAGTCATGCGTGGATGGCTCGGCGACCAACTCGCGAGCAGGGATAGGAATCGTCCTCATTAGCCCCGACGGACAAAGTTTCACAAATGTCGTGCGTTTCGGGTTTCGGGCGACCAACAATGAAGCCGAATACGAAGCCTTGGTAGGCGGGCTCGATCTAGCCCTCGCCCTAGATGTTCGTCGCCTCCATATCTTCATGGACTCCCTCTTGGTCGTGAACCAAGTCAAGGGAGAATATGAGGCGCGCGGCGAACAGATGGTCAAATACCAAGAATTGGTCGCCGAAATGTGCACGAAATTTGAGGAAGTGCTAATCGAACAAGTCCCGAGAGAGCACAACTCCCAGGTCGATGCCCTATCCAAGCTAGCGTCGTCAGATGGGGCAGCCGATTTCTCTAATATCCAAATTACAAAATCAGCAAGGCAGGCGATCGACAGAAACCTGGTTACCACAGTTGCCGTTGCCGAGGAGAACTGGATGACTCCGTTCATCAAATACTTAAAGGACGGAACGATGCCTGACGACCGTATCAAAGCTCGCCAACTCCAGCTCCGTGCGACCAGATACACCCTATTGGACGACCGACTTTACAAGCGGGCTTTCAGCCTTCCCCTCCTCAAGTGTATTACACCGGAGGAAGATCGGCTCGTTTTAGCCGAGATCCATGACGGGATCTGCGGAAACCATGCTGGCGGGCGAGCTCTCATCCATAAAACAACCAGGCAAGGTTTTTTCTGGCCGTCACTTCAGAAGGATGCGATCGCCTATGCCAGATCGTGTCATAGGTGTCAAGTAATGGGACCAAACATCAAACTCTCCCCCGAGTAGCTCACTTCAATGTACAGCCCATGGCCTTTCACCCAATGGGGCATCGACCTTATAGGTCCCTTGCCGACGGCGCCAGGGGCCTGTAAGTTTGCCATCGTAGGGGTCGACTACTTCACCAAATGGGCTGAGGCCGAACCGCTCAACAAGATCGGCCAAGAGCAGGTAATCAAGTTCATTTGGAAAAACATCATATGCCGATTCGGACTGCCCCAGGCCATCATCTCCAACAACGGAAAGCAGTTCGGCCAGTGCAGAAGTCATGCGATTACGAGAAGTGGGGAATCAAGAAGTTGTTCTCGGCTCCCTACCACCCTCAGACGAACGGGCAAGTAGAAGCCGTAAACAAAATCCTCAAACACACGATTAAAGCACGACTCGAATCCAGGCAAGGACGATGGGCGAACGAGCTCCCAGACGTTTTGTGGTCTTATCGAACGACGACCCGAAATTCAACCGTGAAACCCATTCGCCTCGCCTTGAGCGAAGCGGTGATCCCCTCAGAGATCGCCGTCCTCAGCCATCGAACCGAACAAGAGATGACGACATACAATGATGTGGCCCGGCGGATCGACCTTGACATGCTCGAAGAACGACGACTGACCTCAGAAATGAAGAACACAATCCACAAAAGGAGATCCGAGAAGTTCTTCAATTCAAAGGTCAAGGAAAGACGGTTTCAAGTGGGCGATCTCGTCCTCAAAAAGATCCAGACCCACACAGCTGTCTTTGGTCCGAACTGGGAAGGCCTTTTCAGGATATCTAAATGGCTAACTAAGGGAGCCTACGAACTTGAACACCCTGACGGTACTCCGGACCAGTATCCCTGGAACGCCGTACATCTGAAGAAATACTACCAGTGAAACTTTGTATTCAGTTTCAACTACCCAATGTACAAAGAATATTATGAGATTTTTTTCTATCCCATCTATTCAAGCGATCGCCCCACCAGGCACGTCGTATACCATCGAGGATCGTCGTTCAACATGGCGATCCAAGGTAGAAACTAGAGATGTTAAACGGGCTCGGGCCCGCCGGGCTGGCCCGTTTAACCCGCTAAAAAACCGAGTTAGGGCCGATATTTTCTAGCCCGTTTAAATCCGGGCTTTTTTGGCCCGGACCGTTTATCCCGAAGCCCGTTAGGGCTAGCCCGTATATATATATATATATTTGGCTAAAATGCTCCTGGGGTCCCTTAACTTAATTTCAGATAATGATTTAGTCCTTTATCTTTTTTTTGTCCCAACTAAGTCCTTTATCTTTCTAATTTTAAGCAAATTTAGCCTTTTCCGTTGGTCTCCGTTAACTGTTGTCCAGGTGGCTGTTAAGTTGCCCACGTGGCTATAAACATACATGCGTGGAAAATTCTTAATCTATGTGTCAAATTCCTAACCTATGTGTCCATACCTATGTGTCAAATCCCTAACCTATGTGTCCATTTCCTCCTGGCTAATTATTTTCCAGACAAAAATATTATTTTCCAGAGAAGCAAATCCACCGTAACTCCAAGAAGAGGGAGAAGCGCGCATTTCCTCCTGGATGAAAAAAGCTTTCAGAGCCCTTACAGAAAAGTTTTCTTCTGGTCATTTTTCTACACATCGAAGCATAGAAAATGTGAGAGAAGTGAGAAAATTAAAAAAATGGAATTAGGCCCACACGGCTCGCTATGCGTCGGTCAAGAGGATTCCGTCGATCCCGTGAACAGCGAATCTCGGGCTGAGGAAGAGATCCGGGTGGTTGAGCCGGATCCCGTCCACCATCACCCCGACGGTGGCGTTATCGGGGAGAACCACATCACCGTCGCGTGTTTTCCCGATCAGGACCGAGTAGTGAGGGAGTAGGGTTTCGAGAAAATGTGAGGTTAGTTTTTTTAGGTCGGAGAATGTGTGGCGGCGGTTGGGTATGACGTGGTATTTCAGGGTTCTGACGTAGGCGTCGGCGTCGGAGGACATGCCGAGGGCGAAGAGGAGCTCGTCGGTCGGGGCGAACAGAGTGAAGAGTGAAGTCGGTGCTTCTTCTGTGGCGGCGCAGGCGGAGGTGTTGGTGGGGGTGGTGAGGAGCTGGTATTGGAGGTCGGAGGTGGCGATGGCGTTGGTGAAGAGAATGTAGCCGTGGTTTGTGAGGACTTCGCGCACTGTTTCGAGTTCTTGGAAGGGTGCGGCGGAGGGGGCGGCGTTTGTGGTGAGGAGGAGGTGGAGAATGAAGAGAATGATGGAGGGTTTGGACGGTGGTGAAGGATTCGCCATGGGAGGGTGTAGTTGTGGAAATGAAAAATGGAATGAAAATGTAATTGTGGCATCTCAATATTTATACTACTTATAAGCTGAGGAAATTAAGTAGAAGACTTTTGTGGTTGTTGACTTTGTTCTCCACGCAGGTATGTTTATAGCTACGTAGACAACTTAACAGCCACCTGGATAACAGTTAACGGAGACCAACGGAAAATGCTAAATTTGCTTAAAATTAGAAAGATAAAGGACTTAGTTGGGACAAAAAAAGATAAAAGACTAAATCGTTATCTGAAATTAAGTTAAGGGATCCCAGGAGCATTTTAGCCTATATATTAATATTATATATGTAATATATATTAATATTATATATAATATATATTATTACTGTATTTGTTAATATAGTGTTTATATATATATATATAGTAAAAAATGTATTTTTTGTTATATTTATTATAGTATATTTGTTACTATATATATAAAATATATTGTTATTGTTTTTTTTTGTGTATGACTTATAAAAAAATAAAAAATAGATTTTTTAAATATTTAGCCCGTTTAGCCCGAAACCCGTTAGGGTTAGGGTTAGGGCCGATATTTCCTAGCCCGTTTAAATCCGGGCTTTTTTGGCCCGGACCGTTTAGCCCGAAGCCCGCTAGGGCTAGCCCGGAACCGCTAGGGCTAGCCCGTTTAACATCTCTAGTAGAAATAGTGCAGCCATGGTCCTGGAGGTCGATGGAACCGATATCTTCGCCCATGCAAGGTTTCTTTGGGCTGCGACCGCTCGCCCTTCATTTAAATACGAGGCGGGCGTAGCCGAAGGACCCTCCAAACTAATCTGTGGACACGTCCGCACGCCCTCAAGGTACATCATCTAACATGATGTACCCGGACAAGGCGGCGCGTCCCTACCCCTTCACAACGTATACCGTCGAGGGTCGCCATCTAACATGCCGACCCGAGGTAGAAAAGTGCTAACAAGCCGCGGACGTGGAGTCGAATAAACCAACGACGCCCCGTGCAAGGACTCCTCCAGACCAAGACCGCCCACCTTTCGTTTAAATACAAGGCGGGCGCAGCCTAACGGAGGACCCTCACAATAAAGTGAGTCGCGGGAATATCCCTCGCACACAAAGACACGGTTGTGGAGGTTGGTCCATCGAACTCCGCGACCGTGCACGGTTCCTCAAAATCGGCAAAACTGAAGATAGCTCACTAGACATACTATTTTTGTTCCCTTACTTACAATAAGTAAACAAAAACAAGGGGGCAAAGGAGGGGAGCTAATCCTAAATGTGATCGGAAAGAAGGAACCGTACCCGATCGGCTTCGTTCAAACACACGCAGGACGATCGGAATTGTTCAACAATATTTACAAGTAAGAATTTCCAAACATGTCAATACATTCAACATTCAAACAATCGGTCGGGCGAACAAGACATCGGAAGCAATCATACACACACTTGTAAAAATTCGCATGCAAACATTCAAAGACGATCGTACATAAAAAGAAACAGGTGCGAAAAAAGGAGTATTTTATTCATTATCAAGGAGTTCGTAAGGCAATACAAAGAAAAAGCAAAAAGTTACAAGCAAATGAAGACAAAGAAGTCTCTCAGGGTCCCATCGGCTGGTCTTCGCCCCTAGGTGGCGGATCGGCACGCGCTCCCCCATCGGCCTCAGGATAAATGAGTTTATCCGGAAAAGGATACCAGCTCAGGTCGATCCCCAAGTCGACGAGATCAAGGATCGACAGGGAAAACTCCGGATGCAAAGGGTGCTCGAGTGTATAGGCCTTGAAGCTCTCCATCATAGGACCGATCTCGATCCCTACCTTTTTGGCGGCTCGGACAGCGTCGGCGTAGGCCACATAATAGGCGAACTCGCCGACAAGTGCCACATTAAGGTAGGGATCGGTCTCGATCGCCTTTAGCTGCCCTCTCAACTCCGTGGTCGTCTTCTCAGCTTCTGCTAGCTCGACCACCTTGGCGGCCATTTCTCCCTTAGCCTTCTCAAGCTCTCCCTTTGCCTTCTCCAGCTCGCTGTTGAGCCGATCCACCGTCGCCTTCAGCCCGGTCGCCTCCTCCTGCGAGGCCACGTGCATCCGGCGAGCTTCCTTCTCCTGGTCGCGGAACCGATCGGCTATTTCCTTGGAGCGGCTCAGCTCCTGCCTCATCCGATCGATGTCCTGTTTAGCTCGTTTGGCCATCTCTAAATATTCCTTCTCCATGGCCTGGATCCGGTTGGCGAAATCAACGTTTTGGTTCCGAGCTGCCTCGAGATCTTGATGGAGGCGAGCATTAGAGGGTCGCCCCTCGTAATCCTTGGCAGCTTGGACGGCCATCGTCGCCGTCTGGAGAGCCAGGGCAATGGTCGCCTGCATGGCATCTCCAGACCGCCGACGAGCGATCGCATCGAGATCGGTCGTCCAAGCTTTAGGCAGAGAGGAGATGGCCTTGGAGACATAGGAAGGGACATCAAGGGACTTCTGCGGAGACTTGCTCGCTAGGAAGTCCAGCACCATCGGCGAGACGTCCGGATCAGCAAGACGGACCCTGCAGCACAAACAAAAAGAAAACAAAGGAGTGAGTATACACCTTACTCAAATTGCCTAACTCGAAAAGATCAATCCGGTCTTACCTGTTGACCAACTCGGGGTCGCGGCCAAAATAGGGCTTGCCCCGAGAAGTTTCAGCTTCGGTGATCGCCGCATTTTTCAAGAAGTCGGCCGAGGACCTGGAGCCAGACGCCGAGGGCCTAGGACCAGACCCCTCCACCATCGGAACGGCAGAGATGGGGGGAGCGGCGACCGGCGGCTCCAAGATAGTTAAGTCCGCCTCAGCTGTCGGCAGGGACCCCTCCGGCCTCTGCCTCTTGCGGTTGCGCTGGAGTTGTTCCTTCTCCTGAATTTCCGGCTCGACGACTGGCACCACAGCGGGCCTCACCACAGGAACGGGGCGAGACGTCGTCGCAGCAACGCGACCCGTCTTTTTTCCCTGGTGAAGACGACCGATGAGACCAGGGTTAGACATGGCGATCTCTTGTGGTGGCTCGACGAAGCGGGGAAAATGAATCTCTGCCAAAGAACAAACTCAAACAAGTTAGACATCTACTTAGACATTGCGGCCTCTACGCAGGAAAGTGTAAATAAAAAGTCATACCAGGGGCCTTCAAGTGGCGAGGGTAGCGAAACAGTCGAGCTCCCAACCGGTGAAGTTCGTGGCTGACTGAGTGAACGTCTATGTAGAAATCCGACAAGGCGCGAATCCGCTCCCAGATGATCAAGAAATCGAAGGGGAGATCGCCGATCGCTGGAACAGGGAATCCTGCAAAAAGAGAAACAAATTAGATCAGTTCAAGGAGTATCCAAATAAAGGGAGAGTTAAAACACTTACTCGGATTCCTCTCCCGAAAATTGGTGGGGATATCCAACTCTTCATCCGGATTATCGCCCGATGCCGACCTCCATGCACCGCCGACCCAACACCACTTTGCCAGGTCGCCCCGAGCCTTGTTCGGCACCCCAAGGACCACCCTACCCAGGCGACCTTGGATATGGTAGCCGCCGATCGATCCCTTCTGTACGGTCAGCTTAAAAAGATAATTCATCTCCAGCGCAGAAGGCAAACGAAATAGCATGTGACCGCCGAACAACGTCAATGTACTGATAATCTGCAGCCAGGCGTTCGACGTCAACTGGAGAGGCGCCAGATTCCAGGCGACCAGCAGATACGAGACGGCGAACGGCAAGGGAAACCGCAGTCCGGCCGCGAGGGTCATTTCATTAATGGCGACCATACCCTCGGGAGGCTGGTCGGCACGTTCGTTATCGGAGGGCACGTGCAGCGAAACATCAGAAGGAATGTGATATTTCGCCCTCCAGCGACTCAAGTCTTTTCGGGTCGCCGAACTCCGAATCTTACCGAGAGTCCACTGAGAAGGGTCAGCGGCCCGAAACGCCGTCCGCTTCACATGCTCATAAGGGTGGGCGGCGGTGTAAGCTTCGAAATCAAATTCTGGACAGGGCTCGGCAATCCCCTCCATAAGCTTAGCGAAAGCCATATAGGCAGGGCCGAATACGCTATCCCGTTCCCAAGACAGCCGCACCAGTTCGTCTTCATCCACCGGCGAGCCCCCCTGCTCAACCGCCGCCTCCATTCTCGCCACTTCGGCCTCGTTGAAGAGCTCCTCGAGTTCCGCGGGCGCAATCCCCGCACGAATGGCCTCAACAGCCGTTTCCATGTGAAGTCCCATGGGAATTTCCTCCCGGTCAGGCGAAGCTGCGGCGGCGGAGGTGCTTCCGGTCTCGAAGGTCTTAGATCCTCCAGACATGTTATAAAAAGTAAAGGGGGAGAGAAGATTTATGTTCTTACCTAAAAGGAAGGACGGTCGGCACAAGGATCGTCCGAAAAATTCTGCAGAGTCTCGGCTGGAAAGCAAGGATGCGTGAAGAGGAGAAATGAAGTAGCCCTAGCCCCTTTTATAGGCGGGAGCAGGAGTCTCTGTGCAAATAGGCGAAACCCCAAGGGCTGGAGTGCAACCGTCGGAGGGGTGGACACATTAAATGCAGCCATCAAATCCCGCGTACGCGTCTTTTCGAGGGCACGCCAGGCGACAAGTCTGACAAACCGTCGGACTCCCCCAATGGTAGCGCGACGCGTGTCCTTACAACATTTCGAGAACCCGCCTTCATCTCCCGCTGCTCCCAGCGTAAAAGGAGATCGTCCAAATTTGAAATTAGATCGTCTGATCGTCTAAGCATTGGCGATAGCCAACAGTGCCACCTCACCCCGTGTTTTCAACATCGAAGCGAGCTGGGGGGCAATTGTTGTGCGGCGATTAATACGCCTCGATGGCGATCGGCATAACGATCTGAGGGCCAACCATAGAAGACATACTCTGGGCAGACACCCAGTAGTCGGCACCCACGGCGATCGTCTTTTGGTATCTGGCGATCGTCTATGATGTCCAACCAGAGACGATCGTCTCGTGCCACGTATGAATCCAACATCCGTCAAAGTCTTCGAAGACCGAATCTTGGACGGTGACCCACGTGCAAATCCACAAAAGGCACTGACAGATAAGACCTTTGACCCCAGCCTGTCCCCTACTTCACCTACCGACAGGGCCGCCGAAAGGTACAAAGTGGATCCTCCCCGGACAGCGACTCAGGACGCGTGCAGGCTTCCCATTGGCTCACACAGCTGGCCGCGGCGGCCCAGAGACTTTAAAGGGAAACGGCCCACGTGACGGGACGATCGGCCATCTTATTATAATATAGAAAACGGCGGTCGCCCGCGATCGCCGGAGAGGTCCCAGCAACCTTGTCTCCTATAAATAGGAGGCTCATAACACGGCAGCATAAAAGAGAATCACATCATTGTGAATACAGTGAAAAATATACAGAGGGAGAGATACATTCTCACACACTGAACATCAATAGCAAGAACTCACAGAGCTTCATATCTGGTTCTTCCGGCAATCTACACGCTCTACAACTTAGATAACTAGAAGTCTTTACACTCATTGTAATAGATTCTAACATTAATATTTGTACTCAACAGTATACTTATTAATAACATCTCACGAGAGCATTCAAGCCCGGGATTAACAACCCCGACAAATCTTGTGTTATTTATTTTCTCATGGAAGTGTTCTCGCATTTGTTTGTTACTCGATCATTCCAACAATCATATCTCCGGATAATATTTTGGGTAACAGCACGTATGTCTTTAGTTTCAATTGTTGTATTGTTATGAAGTTATCAATTTGGGACTTTGAATAAGTAACTTGTAACAAGTCTATAATGTTTTCAGAGTCAACATTGGTGAATGTGACCAATTTTCGTCCCGTTCGTATCCCGATCCCGTCCCGATCTCATTTGGGATCGGGACAGTCAAGACTAGTTCTTCAAAAGTGCAATCCATCCCGTTCTCGTCCCATAATTTTCAAATGGGACAGAATGGGATTAAACCTTAAAATGATTCCGTTCCGTCCCATGCCCAGACCTAATCCTGATAAGGTATCACATTTCAAGACCTAACACGGCAAAAAAATTTAATGGACCAACTGTTTGGTAAGTTTTAATCATTAAAAAATACATTTTAATAGTATTTTTACATTATATATATATATATATATATATATATAACAGCTTTTACAGGAACAAGTCGATCAACTATAACTAATCAAACAAATACCATACACAATTTTAGAGGCATAATGAAACCACTCTTTTATAATACAAAAGCATTTCCTTAAATAATCCCTAAGCATGTCAATACATGTGCACACACCCTATCAAAAGCCAAAGCCAAAGCCAAAGCCAACGTCCAATACAACATGATATCATTCAAAGTATAATCACCACAAATTTGCAAACTTACATCATATAACATTACCAAAGATCAACAGCACATGGGTGGGTTTTTCCTTGACCGTCATAACTTCGTGTCCGTTGATCGGATGTTTCTGCTACTCCCAGCCATCCAATTAGGCTCTGCCATCCTAGAAGCCAAAGCCAGAACTTCAGGCGACATTTCCCAGCTCCCACTTTTCCTTCCCCAACTCGAACGTCTCGCATGGATTCCCGCACGATCACCTTCACCAACGGTCGTCCTTATCTCCGGCGACAGTTCACCTAATCTGCCATCCTTGGAGCTGTTTAAGCCGTCGTTATCGCTCAATTGGCCTTCGGGGTGATCTAGAACAGCACCTACATCCCCCCAAACGGCTTTCCTTCCCATTTCAATGTCGTCCACAGCTTTACCCATACTAGGACTAACAAAGCCGCCTGCTACAGATCTAGCTGGTAAAGGAGGTTCTTTTGGTACCATGGCCCTAAAATTGTTCTTTGAGGGAGGTGTGGGACCAAAGAATATCTCTTTGAAATTATCCATTACACCTTTGTTATAGGGATTGGCACGGAGGTCGTATCTATATCTGAAGTTCTCGTACGTAGTCTGCAAACACGATGGAGAAGTTCTTTATGACTAGCACAGGAGTGGTTTTGGAACACAAATCAAATATAATTTCCAGACCTTATTAACATGTAATTTTCTTCAAATGAAAAAGTAAATAAAAATATGTAGTTAGAAGAAAGGAAAAAAGAAAGATATGGGGGCAAGTGCCCCCATAGTGGGAATTCTTCCTCCGTGTGTGTTGATGCGGATTCTCACCTGATTTGTGCTGATAAGATAAAGGTGGAATGCTGTGAGACCACCGACGAACCAAACTGCTATAAAGGTGTAGACAATTAGAACAATGGAAGCAGGAGTCTTGACCATTGCCCTCCATATTGATGTCTCCTCGGTAACCATGATCCTTCTAATGTAAACCCAGCAGAAACCGAAAACATATATGCAAAGTAGAGTTGTCGAAAAGACAAACATGAAAAAGAATCGGTAGTTTCTCTGCATATACGTAATCACAACAATGTGAACATAGCCAAATACTGATACGAGTGATAGAGTTAAGAGCAGAACTACATTTGCAACAGGTAAAATGAAAAACATATGTCAAACAGTACTAAAACATTCATTCATGTTCACGCACCAAATATTTTTAGCTTTGTAAATTCATAAATGAGGAAGTGCAAAAACATGCATATGATGTCGGGTGATGTTTCAAAATGAGCATTATATCTAAAACGGTGAACCTGCATTGATATTAATTTTGTGAAGCTCGTAAATGGGGAAATTGCAGAAAAGGCCTCTGATATCTTTCTACTATTTCCATCATAGTAAATAAAATACTCGTCTTTTAACTTTAATGGTCAAACATAAGTTGTAGGAAGCATATATTCAATAACCCTTTTTCGCTGAAAAGAGCTCGTAGTACAAGTATGATGATAAGAAAACTTTGCTCTCTTCTTGAGAACTATTTGAACTTTAAAGGTACTAAATCCTAAAAATATTCTGTTCAACCACAAAAGTCAAACCAAATTAATGTATTTTGGACATGGTGGAAATCACTAATAATGCAACACTCGTACATTATTCATGAACAAAGAAAAACAAGCATAAGTTTCAAATTCACAAGCAACTCAACAATAGTTGGCAATGTTTAAAAAGGCGAGGGCGTAAGCCGAGGCGTTTTGCTAGGAAAAAGCGAGGCGTAAGCCTCGAAGCGTCGAGGCGTAAGCCTTTCGTGCAAAGCATTTTTTATTGAATAAAATAAATAAATATATCAATATAAGTCAAACATCTTAAATGTAAATGTGTATTAATAATATTTTGGAATAATAGAGATACCACAATGAAGATACAGTCTTGAAAACCAAAATAGTCATACTCAAATTACAATCAACATAAATTTAAAGTCACTCCTTCAAAGTGAATCCTCAAAAGTTTCACATCTAAAGTTAACACCCTCGAAGTCTTCCCAATTCGTCCCTTCCCCACCAAATTCTTCGTCTTCAAGAACATCACTATCCAAATTGTCAATTGAATCTATGTGAGTGGGAAAGCGTCCACTATCAAGACGTATGACATCCCCCAGTGGAATCTCTTCATCTTCATCAATGAGATTAAGAACCGATCTTTTACGCTAACATTGTACATCTTCATCATAAGAAATATTTATTGTGCATGAAGTAATAAACACATATACATTACATAACAACTTACGTAAGCTTTCGTCCCTTTCTTTCCTTTTGGGTGCCGATGATGAACCACCAAGATCATTAGTTATTTGACTCTCCATGTTTTTATCATCAGTTGAGATTGGCACATTTGTTATAGCAGGTACACTTAAAAAATCCTCATCATCCATCCAAGTAACATCACTTGGAAAAATTGGATCTTCTTCTTCCGCTATCCACTCATCATCCGACTCGATATCGTCAACTAGTATTGGGTCCACGTTAGCTCTCCTTCTAATGCTCCTCTCCCTCAATCCAGTGTTGTATTTTACATACACAAGGACATTCAATCTTTTGTGTTCAAGCTTATTTCTCTTCTTTGTATGAATCTTAATAAAAAACATATACAATAAAATTATGATTTTTAGACCAAAATTTATTTAGTATTTTTTTAGCATGACAAACTTAAGAAGATATAAGAGTACCGCTTCAAAAGTGCTCAATTTCTCTCACACCCGACGCACCGCATGTAAGATTAAGTACTCGGATAGCAAACTTCATTAATTCGGGACTTCTCTCAAACGCTCCCACAATGCGGCTAAAAATATGTAAATAACTTTAAATTCGTGCATTCACTAATTTGATCACAAGAAGACATAATCTGAATACCTGGTGATCTCAAAGGTCGAGTCTTCACAGCAACTGAACTCCCAAAATCTCCTCTCTGTTTGTCGTACATCTCTAATTGGACATCCGCAATAATTCGATCCCTTTCACTCATCATTCTATCCATGCATTCATACAAGCCCTTCCTGACTTCATCACAATCGGAGAAAGACTCTTGAAACCGTAATTGGGGGTTCAGATAATATCCGGCGGCATGCAAAGGTTGATGAAGTTGTGGAGTCCACCTACTATCTATCTTGCTCCAAATTGGCTTATATTTGCGTTCTGCTCCATTGAAATTCAACTTTATCTTTTCTTTAGCTCCATCCATCAACTCATAAACGAAACCCATAGCCGGTCTCTCCTCGGAATCAACTTCTCTTAAAACACGAGAAGCGCGCCTAACGGCGCCTTTTTAAACATTGATAGTTGGTATGTCAAGCAACACGAGATCAGGTTTTTTTTTCTTCTTGGCAGTCGATTCTCGTTCCTTGCTGGGTTCTTCTCTTTTTTTTTTTTTTCTTTTTTCCTTGACACGGAGAATCTGATTTTAGAATGAGCAAAAAGGATGCTTTTTGGAAGTATGCCTACACAAGAGATGGGGAAAATTTTCCCAGATGTACTTTTTGTGACAAAAAATCAAGTGGAGGGATTAATCGACTGAAACAACACTGGGCCGGCACCCATCGCGGTATTGAACCTTGTACGAAGGTCTCAGAAGAGGCAAAGAAGGAGTGCAATTTAGCGCTAAAAAATTTTACTTGTGACCGAAATAAAAGAGACGAGCTTCTGAAGGAGATTGGTAGGGGCCCAGGCAGTGACTACGCGGTGGAAGTTTCTGGCAATCAAGGTAGTTTTCCGACTCAAAGTAGTGTTTCTCGACCTCAATTTAGAGGTTCAATGGATGCATTTGTTAATGTCGAAGCCAAGCAAACTACTCTTAATTCGACTTTCAAAAAAGAGCAGAGGATTGATGCTTGTAGAAAGATTGGGCGTCTTGTGTTCGATTGCATGATTCCTTTCAACATTGTAAATTCTGCGTTCTGGAAGCCAGCGATTGAAGCTATTGCAGCATATGGGCCCGGTTTCAGACCACCTAGCATGTATGAATTAAGGACGTGGATCCTCAAGGCAGAGGTTGACGATATTAATAAATTGAAGACAGATCACATGAGATCGTGGAAAGAATACGGATGTTCTATCATGTCGGACGGGTGGGTGATGGAAAGCAGGGTTCTTATTAATTTTCTCGTGAATAGCCCTAAAGGAACTTTCGTTTTGAAGTCTATTGATGCCTCTGCCTCGGTAAAGAATGGTGAGGTGATGTTCAATTATCTTGATGAGATTGTTAAAGAGGTTGGGGAGGAAAACGTCATTCAAGTGATCACCGATAATGCTCCAAACATGAAAAATGCGGGTAGAAGGCTCATGGAGAAGCGAGTTAGATTGTGGTGGACTCCATGTGCGGCACATTGCATCGACTTGATGTTGGAGGATATAGGAAAAATGAAGGTTTTTAGTAACACACTTGATAAGGCTAAACGTGGTGTGAAGTTCATATATGGGCATTCAGTTATTCTATCTATGATGCGAAGATATACATGTGATAGAGAGCTCATCCGCCCAGCCATTACTCGGTTCGCCACTGCTTTCTTGACTCTTCAGAGCATTTACAAACAAAAAATGCATTTATCTGCTATGTTTACATCTCAAGAATTTGCACAGACGAGTTATGCTAAAAGTAGTGAAGGGATGGCAATTTCTCACACTTTCTTATATGATCCCAACTTCTGGCCTCATGTTGCTTTTTGCATAAAGGCAACGGTGCCACTTGTTTGTGTTTTAAGAGAAGTTGATTCCGAGGAGAGACCGGCTATGGGTTTCGTTTATGAGTTGATGGATGGAGCTAAAGAAAAGATAAAGTTGAATTTCAATGGAGCAGAACGCAAATATAAGCCAATTTGGAGCAAGATAGATAGTAGGTGGACTCCACAACTTCATCAACCTTTGCATGCCGCCGGATATTATCTGAACCCCCAATTACGGTTTCAAGAGTCTTTCTCCGATTGTGATGAAGTCAGGAAGGGCTTGTATGAATGCATGGATAGAATGATGAGTGAAAGGGATCGAATTATTGCGGATGTCCAATTAGAGATGTACGACAAACAGAGAGGAGATTTTGGGAGTTCAGTTGCTGTGAAGACTCGACCTTTGAGATCACCAGGTATTCAGATTATGTCTTCTTGTGATCAAATTAGTGAATGCACGAATTTAAAGTTATTTACATATTTTTTAGCTGCATGGTGGGAGCGTTTCGGGAGAGAAGTCCCCGAATTAATGAAGTTTGCTATCCGAGTACTTAATCTTACATGCAGTGCGTCGGGGTGTGAGAGAAATTGGAGCACTTTTGAAGCGGTACTCTTATATCTTCTTAAGTTTGTCATGCTAAAAAAATACTAAATAAATTTTGGTATAATAATCATAATTTTATTGTTTATGTTTTTTATTAAGATTCATACAAAGAAGAGAAATAAGCTTGAACACAAAAGATTGAATGCCCTTGTGTATGTAAAATACAACACTGGATTGAGGGAGAGGAGCATTAGAAGGAGAGCTAACGTGGACCCAATACTAGTTGACGATATCGAGTCGGATGATGAGTGGATAGCGGAAGAAGAAGATCCAATTTTTCCAAGTGATGTTACTTGGATGGATGATGAGGATTTTTTAAGTGTACCTGCTATAACAAATGTGCCAATCTCAACTGATGATAAAAACATGGAGAGTCAAATAACTAATGATCTTGGTGGTTCATCATCGGCACCCAAAAGGAAAGAAAGGGACGAAAGCTTACGTAAGTTGTTATGTAATGTATATGTGTTTATTACTTCATGCACAATAAATATTTCTTATGACTGAAGATGTACAATGTTAAGCGTAAAAGATCAGTTCTTAATCTCATTGATGAAGATGAAGAGATTCCAGCTTCGGGGGATGTCATACGTCTTGATAGTGGACGCTTTCCCACTCACATAGATTCAATTGACAATTTGGATAGTGATGTTCTTGAAGACGAAGAATTTGGTGGGGAAGGGACGAATTGGGAAGACTTCGAGGGTGTTAACTTTAGATGTGAAACTTTTGAGGATTCACTTTGAAGGAGTGACTTTAAATTTATGTTGATTGTAATTTGAGTATGACTATTTTGGTTTTCAAGACTGTATCTTCATTGTGGTATCTCTATTATTCCAAAATATTATTAATACACATTTACATTTAAGATGTTTGACTTATATTGATATATTTATTTATTTTATTCAATAAAAAATGCTTTGCACGAAAGGCTTACGCCTCGACGCTTCGAGGCTTACGCCTCGCTTTTTCCTAGCAAAACGCCTCGGCTTACGCCCTCGCCTTTTTAAACATTGGAAAAAACAAATAAATTTTAGTGACCTAAGTTCCTAACACCTTAGAGAGCAAGATCAGAGCCACCTTCCTGTTAGAGGAGGAGAGCTGCTATTATGTCGAATATATTAAAAGAAATCTTAACAATCAGGTCAAAGTCTCGTAGAATGATATAAAAGAGGCACATAGCATTAAATTTCAGATGCATGCATATCTTACCAGTCCTATGCACTGCCCAACCCAAGGGCAGTGATGGTCAAATCTTTCAACACAGTTATTGCATATTGAACAATGTGAGCACCGAGGAGGTCGATAAAGCATACAGGTGTCGCAGTACTTAATCTTCACTGTTGTGCCATTCACTTCAACTTCCTTAATGCGAGGCAAACGCAATTGTGGTGTTTGAGTTCCTTCTGCATTCCCATCATAACCTTCAGGTTCTGGTGGATGTGCATTTCTGGGAATTATACCAGGATCTCTTCCAGATGTTAACAAGAGAAGAATTAAGTCCTGCAAATTAAAAGATGAGAGAAAATTTTGAACCCTGCATGATGGATGCATTCTTTGGTTACAACCAGTATTCAGTTCTAGCCCTTCCTAGATATAATGTCGACTAGGAAGGATGGAGCATATGGGATCAATGAAATTACTGCTTTAGAATAACATCTTACTGGCAATCAAAGTATTTTAAACTACGAGTTCCATTAAGCCAAAAGCCAACCAGCCACTTAAGACCAACTACCGTACTACAAAATCAAAAGGGTGGCAGACTACAGTAGCAGATGTAGATTGGAGAAAATAGTCTATGACACCCACACCTCTCTAAGAAAGAGTCAAAAAAATTCCACATCTACACCTGAAACTGATATCTTGAAACAACCAGGAATGCACAATATTAAGCCTCTGTAAGAAGAGTTTAACCAGTTAATTTAATGCATAAACCACGTCCTCACTTAAGTGCATAAACAATTTGAGGAATATAATTCAGATTAAAATTCAGATAGTTCAAAGGCAGCCTACAGCAGCTATTTTGGACTCTAACAATAAGAAAATAAACAACCAAAGCATATCATTCACTTGATCAAGATTGTGCGCGTGTCTCAGAGAAAACAGAAAAACGTACATAAAATGTGAAAACAATGGCAATGACCATGATTGATATTCCCCAGTAATCGGCAAAATCATCCACAAGCTTGCTAGCAATAAAGGCACAAAAAACAGCGACCGGAACCACAATCAGAAATACGGTGAGAGCCAGTGATCTTACATCTGGGCCAAAAATAAACCTTCCTTGAAGAAAAAATATCTGCAGAAAAAAACTGAACAAGTATGACAAACTAACATATATTCTACATCAGTGCCCCAGAGCAAGATTCTCATTGAGGACCACATAAACGACAGCGGAAAGAATGCCGGTTAAAAACAGAACTAAAGAGATCATACATGAGCTGGATGCATAACACAGAACCCTCATTCCAACTTTGCAAGTGTATACAATGTTTTTCAGGCGAAACTAGGGCTTGATATGATATGAGTTAAACCAGGATCTGGGTATAATTTCAAATCTAAAATTATAATAGCATGCCTTTCAATTCACACACTTAAACTATTTTCTACTTTAAACATCTATAAGGTAAAATAACAGCTTGAAGAACCTTGCATATCAAACCAAACATCTTTTCCAGATAAATGTGAGAAGATGGAATCAAACAAAAAGCCTAGCCTTAAACCAACGCTCCCTTTTCATTAGCAAATTTCAAGCCAGCGAAGCATAAGCACATTCACCAGATGTTCAATCTGGCAGAATCTAGTCGCGGTTTTACCAGACTAAAGAAAATAACTTAAGCAATGAGCTTATGAAAAATCAAAAACTTCCAAATTAGAACAGCAGCAACTTAAATCAACATTTTAAAAAATATATGAAAAACAAAAGGCTAAAACTCACATTGCTGCCTTTCCAGGTTTGGTAAACCCGTAGCTCATCTGACCCGTCGGCGGATCCGTATAACGGATTGGATCGATTGGGAGGAGGAACCACATACATGTTTTTTTTTTTACTCAAATTTCCCCACTCAACCTGAAATCTTTTAGCACAAACCCTACTGCAAACAAATACCTATACATACAATAATAACAAAATTAGTAGCTGCCACATACGCGTGCTCTTTTCAAACTCTCCGGCGAAACATTAGTCTGACGAACTGAGAAGAATATTCCGGCTGGCAGGCCTTGCGGCGGGGTAGGGTGTGTTTGGGAAGAAACGGGTCTTTTTCGTGTATGTGTGTGTGAGAGTTGTGCATTTTCTGTGTGAGGAACACTGAGATTCAGATGTGAGGGTGCACGCTTTACAGTGAGGTCAAACTGATGTGGCGGTTTCTGAATGATTAATTGAGTGGCTGGGTCCCGTAAGGAGTTAGTTGTGGAACGCTCGCCTTTTTCTCTTTTACAGGAATGACTCCATAAAGACTTACAATTTACACAATTAAGAGGGTGTATTCGGATCGATCCGATTCGACCCCAATTCAAATTGATCCGAAATTTCGGGCCACTTTCTATTTAAATCGAAATCCAAACTGATCGTTCGGATCAGATTCGGATCAATCTGAATATGGATCGAATTTTTTGGATTTGATCGAAAAATCCGAAAATTTTAAAAATTATTAAAAAATATTCTCAATAAGTTCATAATTCATCCAGCAAACTACAAACTTAATGAAATTGAAATATTTTGATGAACTAGAGAAAGTGAAACAGAAAAATAACAAACTCCATCCAATCCAAATAGGGAGGGCGGCTGGGGAGGACGAAGACGGGGAGTGGGACGTCGCTTAGGAGAAGAACAGCGAATTGGAGGGAGGCCGAGGAGAAGAACTGCAAACTGGAGGGAGGCGGAAAAACTAAGAAAAGGAACTAGGGTTTATGTCTTTAAATTGAATGACTGAGACTTGAGAGAGACCGATGTGTGTAATGTGTTTGTCTCATCAGATTAGTATAAAGTGTGTTCTCACTGCAAGTGGCGTTTTACCTGAAAACAATAAAAACACACCATAGTGGAGTGAGCAAAAGCCCAGTCTAGGACATGTTCGAATTTGGGGTACTCCGGCACATGTGCTGAATAAGGGAGCTGATAAGTTGGCATCTCATACAGAAGTACGAGTGTTTGTAGGATATCCTAAGGGAACGAAGGGTGGCTTGTTCTATAGTTCCCAGGATCAGAAGGTTATCGTTAGCACCAATGCCCGATTCCTGGAAGAGGATTATATGATTAGTCACAAGCCCATGATCGAAATAATTTCGGAAGAGTTAAGGGGCGAGACTCCGTCTATACCAATCGTACAAGTGCCAACTAACACTGCACCACGTATCGATTCTGCGACTTCTACACCAACTCTAGATTTGCCTTGTTGTAGTGGGAGGGTTGTTCGTCAATCGGAACGATTCATAGGCGTGGGACAGTCTTCGGACTCAATCCCAGACGAAGATGAATCAGATCCCTGGACTTACAAGGAGACAATCCAATATAAAGATGCTGACTCCTGGCAAGTAGCAATGAAATCAAGAATGAGATCTATGGATTCCAATCAAGTGTGGGAGCAAGTAGAACTACCTGATGGGGTACAAACCATTAGGAGTAAATGGGTCTACAAACGAAAGAAAAGAGGTGACGGAAGGTTAAAACCTTCAAATCGAGGCTTGTTGCGAAAGGTTACACTTAGAAAGAGGGTATTGATTATGGTGAAACCTTTTCCCCGGTAGCCATGCTTAAGTCAATCCGGATTCTTTTAGCTATAGCTGCGCATTTAGATCTCGAGATTAGGCAAATGGATGTCAGGAGTGGATTCTTTTGTAGGGAGCGGTGCTGTAGTTGAGAGCCTCAGGGTTGGGTTGTCTCGGTTAGCTTTGACCTAGAGCATTGCATTTTTTTTACTTTTATTGTATATTTTATCCTATTGTCTTTGCCTGTGGTGTATTTTTGACAGGGAGCTGTGCGTAGTGTCAACCTCTCTTTTGTTAAAGCAGCGTGCATCGGGAGTGAAGTAGCCCGCTTAGGTAAGTCCCATGTGGATTAAGTCATGGGCTCAGGTATGGTATCGAGCTTTTTCGAATCATATGCTTTCCTTTGTATTTATCGCTCAATATTCTGCTGTGCACTAAGCTGGGGGTCTTCACGGAAACAACCTCCATACCGTAATAAGTAGGGGCATGGTCTGCGTACATCTTACCCTCCCCACACCCTGCTCTGAGCGGGATATACTGGGTATGTTTGGTTTGGTTTGGTTTGGTTTGATGTCAGGAGTGCATTCTTGAATGGGAGTCTAGACAAAAATCTACATGCACTAACCAGAGGGATTCATTACTGAAGGAGAAGAGCACTTAGTGTGAAAACTTAAGAGATCCATTTATGGACTTAAGCAAGCATCTAGATCTTGGAACACTTGATTTGACAAGGTAGTCCAGTCATATGGATTCGTCCAATGTCCGAGTGAGAGTTGTGTATATAAGAAATGCGAGGAAACGTGTTGGTGTTTCTTGTACAGTATGTAGATGATATCTTTCTGATTGGAAACAATGTGAAGGAGTTGTCGGACGTACGAGTATGGCTATTTGAGCAGTTCGATATGAAGGATTTGGGAGAAACAGGACACATCCTTGGGATCAGGATCTTTCATGATCGGAAGAAAATGATGTTTTGCTTATCTCAAGCATCCTATATCGATACATTGCTAAAGCGGTTTAGCATGAAGAATTCCAAGAAAGATTTTCTACCTTACAGACATGGAATTCAACTATCTAAGGATATGTGTCCCAAGACACAAAAGGAGATAGATGACATGAAGCTGATCCTTATGCTTCAGCTGTGGGAAGCCTCATGTATGATGTGCTTGCACTAGACCAGATATTTGTCATGCCGTAGGCATGGCTGCTAGATATCAGTCGAACCCAGGACCAGGGCACTGGATTGCTGTCAAGCACATACTCAAGTACCTGAGAAGGACTACGGAATATGTACTAATATATCAATCAGATGACATATGTCCAGTGGGTTATATTGACTCAGATTTTTCATCAGACAAAGAAAAGTCCAAGTTTACTTCGGGTTATGTGTTTAGCTTGGGAGGTGGAGCCATTAGTTGGAGGAGTGTGAAGCAGAAATGCATCTCGGACTCTACCATAGAAGCCGAGTACGTGGCAGCCTCTGAGGCAGCCAAGGAGGCGGTATGACTCAAGTACTTCCTGCAGGACTTAGATGTGATTCCCGATTTTCCAAAGGGTATTACACTTTATTGTGATAATACGGGTGTAGTCGCAAATTCGAGGGAACCAGGATACCACAAGGCAAGTAAACATATCAACCGAAAGTACCACATCATACGACACTTCGTAAATGAAGGAGACATGGTTGTATCCAGGGTTGCATCGGAAGATAATCTTGTTGATCCTTTCACGAAAGGCATACCCTCAAAAGTTTTTGAAAGGCATGTGGAAGAAATGGGATTATGGTGTATAGAAGCGTTGCTTTGAGTATAAGTGGGAGAAATAAGAGACTATATAATAGGGTAGTATATTTAAAAGCATGCTTTGAGTATAAGTGGGCGATTGTTAGGGTTGTATACTGCAAAACATACTTTATGCTTGTATTACCTTATTTCCCTGTAACTACCTATAAGAATATTAACTACATTTAATCATATATTTTGCATATTTATTCACGTTATGGTTATGAAAATGAAATGTCTCATTATTTTATATTGTATATAATGTGGTGTGTTGGTGTCATACGAAAGATCATATTATCGGTGCCTTATAAAATAATATAATAGTTCACAATCTATATAATTATTAGATAAATTATATGAAAGGTTGCAGTGTATGCTTGAGATTAGTTGGTCTTGACTATTAGCATGCATTAGCGTATTTGCATACGTTGAACAGGATCAAAGTGGGATAGTGTCTTCTGTACTGACTGTAAGAAGAACGTAAATCTCTGATATTATTATTTCTTAATTCTAAGTACATAATATTTAATTGTGTATTTATAATATTTATTGTTTTGATTTACCATGTGTGAGAGTCAAAATGATTGACTCCATAAGCTTCGTATATTGGGAAATAATATTATTTATATGACAATTATTATTATTACTAGAAATCGTGTCCCGACTTGTGCGGGTTGATGATGTCCCTTGAGGAGCTCAATAATGATTGTTATATTAAATCTTGCAGGTGGATTTAATTCCGATATAATAAAAAAGTTCGAGTGGTACTACTCTTGGATAAGATATTAATTAAAGTTGTCAGAAGCTTAAATTAATTAATGGACATTCAATATCTTAAACACGGAAAATATTGTATTTAAATAAGAAGCCCGATTTTGTAAATTGGAATTTAGGTTGGAAGTGCAGTATTAATTCTTTTGTGGACTGAATTGATATTAGTGAACTCAACCATATTAGGAAATGTATTAATATGGAAAGTTGGGTTGCACTAGAAGTCTTAACCCCGATCCTCATTAAGATTCCTAGAGTAGTCCAAAAGCCTATAAATAGAGGACATGGGGGGTTCGGCCGAAATAGCTACTTCAGACACAAGAAATTTCGATTTTTCTTTTTAGTGTTTAATTGTGGATCTTGACTTGTGTCTTTGATTCCACAATTAAGATAACACTTTAATTCTCGTTACATATCGGAATTACTTGAAGAAAAGAAAATCGAGAGTTTTGAAAGAATATATTCGCCCGATCCATATTTGTCCAAGCAAGATTCGGTAGCTCGTTGCCCACACAACGTTCGGATTAAGGCGGATCATACTTTAGAAGATCTAAAGGTAGAAGTACAAAAAGATCGAGGAGCAAGCAACCACTACGCTTCGAAAATGTAATATCCTATGATCTTTGATCTAGATTAGGATATTCGACTCACCAACATATTTATTTAATAAATAATAAATAATATTTAAATTGCTTATTAATCTTAGTAGTTAATTAATTAGCATGCCTAAATAGATTTTGTGCCCGTGGATGCGTAAAACGCTTTATCAAACGATTTTCCCACTTCGCTTCCGCTGCATTTTATTTCTAACAATCACCGTGAGGATTTGAACCCTCAATTTTGTGGTTGGCGGTCAAGTCTCAACCACTAGGCTATAGTCATTTATTTAAATAATCTATGTTTATATTAAATTTAAATATACCTTTTTGAGTGGATTCTAAAACGTTCTAAAATAACCTATCTAAAAAGTGAGCTTTCTGCATTGGTTTTAAAATATCCGATCTAGCAAGTGAATTTTCTAAATCGGTTCTAAAACAACAAATCTAGAAAATAACTTTCTTGATCAGTTATTTTAGAACTGATCTAGAACACACTTTCGCGATCGGTTATTTTGGAACCAATTTAGGAAATGGCTGCATCACTTTCTAGATCGGGTTCGCTACAACCAATCTAAAAAGTCTGATTTAGAAATTACTTTTTCTAGTAGTGTTGTTTATATTTGGAATGTGGTTTGTATAACTCGATTACTTGCAGTAGAAAAATTCGAGTTTGCTAAGTCCCGAGTTTTGGAGGGTGGATGCCTTTTATGCATTTACGTAATTAGAGTTCGGGAGCGCTCACCGGATCAACATGGAAGATGATGAAAGGCGACGATTCAAATCACAAGAGAGTCTGTGAGATGTCATTATTGTCATACTGCAATTTTTTCCGCTATCATGTTCTACCCTTGCATGGGTATGTTGACGTATTATAGTAATTGTGTATTGAGGATCACACGTATTATCGGTTATTGTCTTTGTATTTTGTTTATTAATTTTCGTGTAGATTGATCTTGTTGGTCAATTATGTTCGAGTTGTTCTGTGCTTGCCTGGTGGATCCTTGTAGGAAGGGTTTACGGCGTATAACAACCCAAATACGCTCCGGGGGTTTTACATGTATAAACGGGAAGGTTTAGGGAATAAACGGTAAATGTTACGTTTTTTGATGTGATTGGATAATAAATTTAAATGTATTAAAATTTTGATATTGAAAAATTTATGTGAGAAAATGAGAAGGTTATTTAATTGTGTTACAACAATAATCCATTCCATAAGAAAATTTATCATTTTTTGCAATTTTATAATGTATTTTGGATGATGCATAGTTTTACTATGTTGCTACAATTATTGTTGTAATATTTGTATATAATTTGGCAATTGAATTCATATTGAATTATATAATTGATAATTGTAAGATTATTAAAATATATATTCCTAAAATATATAAGTAGTTAATTTTAATAATATATGAATTACATAATTACTTTTTAGAGACTAAATTGACTGTAAATATTTTTTATATGTGATTGAATAATTATTTTAATTATGTTAAGATTTTATTGATACAAAAATGAGTAATTCGTGTAATATAATAAAGTTTAATTTTTGTAATAGTATATTAATTAATAGATCATCTTTTTATAGAAATAAAAGTTTTAGAGAATAAAACTTAATGTGTAAATTATTTTAAATAGTATTAGATAAGTATTTTAAATATCTTAAAATCTCAATCATTCAAAAAGTAAGAAATTTATGTGAGAATATAAGGAAATTATTTGTGTGTTATTGGAGCAATAATTGATTTCATGTTAGGGTTTTATGTATGTATTTTACATTTGAATGCACGTTGGATGATGCATATTTGCATCATTTTGATACAATTGCTATCGTAGCATTTATATATAACTTGGTAATTATAATTATACTAAATTATATAATTTTAGGAGTAAAGTATTTATTTAACGAATGATATCAACCACGTTGGTTAGCAGATTGTCATTTAAATTTCAAATACTATAATTTTCTCTTTTTATGGTTAAACGTTCTCGCCTGTGGGTATATATTTGCCAAAGTTCGTATTAATTTTTTTTTGAACGGTGAATTTCAACTTAGACTCAACCACCCGCACGATGCAGGCCCTAACCACCAGTTGCCCAGACTATGTTGTCTTAACCGGCACATTGTGTTGACAAGTGAAACTGGATTCACGAGAAATCAGACGCTCCACACAAGCTTACCTTCTTTGGAGTAGAATTCAGGATTAAAACCCCGCAATTGCTCAGACTCGAACCCCAGCGCTTGGACTAAAGGTTCTTGTCTTCATTGCAAATAACCATCGGCTGAACACCTTTTGGTAAAGTTTGTATTAATTATGATTAATTTTATATAATAACTTATCAAGAGTGAAGAGTAAAAGAAAAATCCGAAAATTCTTTGTTGCCATTAATATGAAGATCCTTGAATGTTACTAATCTATACTTCTATTAAAAGAGAGTCGTGACACATGTCATTTTGTAAGTTTTTTAATTTTTTATTTTGAAATAAAGTTTATATACAGAGATGTATTCTTAAATTTCCCAAAAAAAAAATCTAGATATGTATTGTGGGAGTTTTATTCCACAACTTATACTCATCTACCAAAAAAAAATCCTTCCTTTATTTTTTAAAATTTTAAATATTTATAATTTTTTAAATCAAGTTTATTTTTAATGAAAAATATATCAAATTAATTTTTATTTCATAATTTTCAATTAGACATCCATATGAATTTAATAAATTTGATGAATTTAAAATAATGACCGATTGCACAAAAAAAATTTGTTCATGTCGAGAAAATTTGTTCATGTAATGGACAGTAATTGACTTAACACTCCGCCAATATGGTACTCTTTCTTGAATTATATTACACCCCATAATACACTCAATAAGTCTTTTATTATTATTACGCTAATATGATACTCATGTCGAAAATCATCAAAAATAAATTTAGAGATCGAGAAATTATTTCCTAATAAGAGAATATCTTATGTGGTGCATCGCACCGGAGAACATCTAGTGTTATCTCTATAATACCAAATTACTAACTTAACCTGAACGCTCAGTTTTTATTGTATCTCTCTCTTTTGCCATTTCATACATAATCTTGCATTAAATGATGGACTCATCTTACAAATTTAAAACTCAATTAAGAATTTACCTCTGTGAAGATTTTTAGTATGAGTTAGTGTGTTTCAGGGATAAAGTTTTTTTTGGTCCCATAACTTTTTGTCTTTACTAAAAATATCCTAAGAAATTTCGTTTAGCCAATTACACCCCAAATTTTTCTTAAGTGTACAATTTACATCCCAATACTCGTCGGAGTTGAGAAAACGGCGTCGTTTCTCCCCATGTGACCCGCACGTGACTTTTAATTTGGGGCTTTTCATCTCCGGCGTGATGTGGATAATACGTGGGGGAATTTTGAGTTTTTTTATCACCCAAAAACAATAATTTTTTTCCACCTCATTAATTAAAAAATTTTAATTTTTTTTTATTTATTAAATGTAAACTTAAAACTTAAATTAGAGACCCAACGAAGAACGAAGAACCCAAAATTAGGGCGAAGAATGAAGAACCCTAAACCCTGTGAGTGGCGGAATTCGCGTGAGTGGCGAAATTCGCGTGAAATTCATGGACGAAATAGAGTGTGGGTGCCATGAACGAGTCTCAATCGTGACTAGTTGGAAAGAAGCAAATGTAGGTCGGCGGTTCTACGGATGTGCAAAATACCCGGTATGCCTTAATCGATTGAGAAGTCTGTAATGTCGATATTGTACGTTCAATTTTTGATGTTTTCTGATTTTCTTCTCGATTATTTATGTTTCAGAAAGATGGGTATTGTAAATTCTTTCGCTGGATTAACGACCCATTGTGTGATCGGGCAAGACCAATTATACACGGGTTACTGAGGAGGGTTAATGAGCAGAGGGATGAGACCCAAAGAGCGGAGATAATTGTAGATAAATTGAATCAAATGATTCAATTGGTGGAGTGTGCAAATGACAATCTTGAAGAACATAACATGGCATTGAAGGAGGAAAATAGACAATTGATTTCTCAAAACCAAAAGTTGAAGATGAAAATGAAGGTGGAGGAGAGAAGATATGGCATCAAATTATGTAATATGAATCTGTTTGTGAAGGCTTTTGCTATGGTTTGTGCTGGTTTAGGTTTGCTGAATCTGGTGCCTCATCTACTTGGATATGATGAAGGTGTAGGATTAAAAATATTATGTTAGATTGATGTACTGGTGGTGTGAGCAAGTGCACATGTGTTGTTCTGGTTTAATGTTCTGGTTTGTGTTTGGTTTTGTAGAATAAAGAAAGTGCACATGTGTTGTAATTGGTTTGTATTATCACTTTTTATTTTAATGAAGTGTTCCTGTGATAATTGAAGTGTTGTTCTGGTTTAATGTTCTGGTTTGTGTCTGGTTTTGTAGAATGAAGAAAGTGCAAATGTATTGTAATTGGTTTGTATTATCAGTTTTTATTTTAATGAAGTGTTCCTCTGTTAATTGAAGTGTTGTTCTGGTTTAATGTTCTGGTTTGTTCAGGCTTAATTTCATTAACCAAAGAACATAATGTGCAAGAGTAGTTATCAAAATGAGGTTTGTATCTGGTTTTAATGTGCAAGAGTTATCAAAATGTGCAAGAGTTATCAAATTGAGGTTTATATCTGGTTTTAATGTGCAAGAGTTATCAAAATGAAATGAAGTTAACAAGAAGGAACAAATACCAGAAACATCAGAAACAGCACAAAACAAACATCAAAGTGAAATGAAGTTAACAAGAAGGACCAAATGTAGTCAGGTGTATCAAACATCAGAAGCATCAGAAAACAAAAGGACCAAATGAAGTCACATGTACCAAACATAAGAAACATCAAAAACATCAAAGGACCAATTATCAGAAACAAAAGGACTTAATTTCATTAACCAAAATCAGAAACATCAAAGTACCAAATGAAGTATTTTAAACAACAGGACTTAATTTAATTAACTATAATCACAAAGATCAAAGTACCAAACAGCAGAACATGAAGTTAAACATAATTATTACAATCCCCAAAATCAGCAAAAAAAACCTGAACAAGTACACATTAATGAAAATAAGTCAGATGTCTTCATTTCTTCTTCTTTCCTTTTCCTTCTACTTTTCCATCCTGTGATGATAAATCCAAGTACTTCTGACCATCATTATCCACCACAATCCTCTTCAAAGTGTCCTCTCTAAGGGTTGCATGACATTTGTTTGTGAAGTGCCCAACCCAACCATCTCTCCCTGGTGGTGGTGCTCTAATTTGAACCCTTGGCTGCAAATGACCTTATCCCATTTGCATTTGCTGGTACATGGGGGGTCCATGAAGATGAGGTTCTAGAGCAGGTTTGTACCATTCTTTATTGATTACTTGGCTCTGTTGAGTGGTACCAACATTCTCTTCCACAAGTATAGGGTTCACAAACCTTGGTGGTGCAATCTGCTTAAAGTACATCACACATATCACACCAATTCAGCATAAAATATAATAAACAACAATTATACTACAATAATGTCAGTGCACACACCTCATTTGTGTTGTCATCAATGTTAATGACTTTGTCACCTATCACACTAGCACTTGATTGCTGAGCACCTCCATCAGAAGCATCAGCCTACAAATTTGATACAACATAACACAGACATCCACAACCTTTACATAAGATACAACATATACATGAAACATGATGAATACCTTTTTCCTTTTGCATCCAGCAGCATTATGTCCTTGGACTTTGCATTTGCTACAAGTCACTGTTGTTTGTTGTCTCCTCATCCTTTTTTGTTTGCTCCCACTCTTCCTTGCCTTCTCATCAGGCTCCAATCTTCTCTTAGTTTCTCTCTTGCCTCTCTTAGGTTTTGTACCAAAATTAGGGGCAAGAGGGGGAATATACATTGTCTCACTCCATAAAGCCTCATAGTTGATTCCATAAATGGGGCTCTCACATGCTTTCAAATAGGTCTCAACCGTGTATGCATCATCCACAAAGTCCACAGGGTCCAATCCTTGATTTAGCATTGCACATATAGCAATGCTAGATCAAGGATAATATCATAAATCTTTATAATATCGTAAATATCTTTTTAAAAAATATTATTTGATAAATTTCGAGCTATTTGATATTTTAATATTTTGAGTACTCAATTTTCTATTATTATTTACAATTATCATATTTACCTCGATTATCATGTTGTTTAACACTATTTATGTCTTTTTTTTTAATTTTAAATTCTTCATTGTTGTTTAATAAATGTCAGAGACGAAAATTAATCAAAATTTCGAATTATCTGTTATTGTTAACGAGAAGTTGTTTCTGAAATGCAAACTATAAATGATGTAATATCTTGCGACGAAATAAGAATGAATTTTATTATTATAAATTAAAATATTGTTATACTATACTATATGTCTTCCCGTGCGATGCACGGCGTAAAATATTAAATATTTTATTATATTAGTAATATGTGATTGAATTTCAATAGTATTGTAAATTTATTAGAAAATATATGTGGTCCAATATACACACACATACACATAAACTATTATTTAATTTGCTTTAATTTATAAATCTAAGGGCACATAGGAAAACCATAATTTAATTAAGTATAGGCATTTATTTTTAATGTAGGACAATATGAGTCTTATATCTAATTTTATAAATAATAAATTAAATTATATTTATTATTATCAACTTTCATTAAAAGTATCCAATCCATATTCTTATTAGTATAAATTTCTTTTATATGATTTGATATTATTATAATTATTTTATTATTTTACAATCACAACAAAATAATTCTGAAAAATCAAATAACTGTTGAAGTACAAAAGTATCAAAATAAACTAAAAATATATATATTTTTCAATATTCTTACATTTTTATATGGTAATATAATAATCATCTAATATATCGTTATTATATTTAAATTACTTTATATGTATACTCTATGGATGTCAAATTAAAGAGTACGAAGTACGAATTAATTTGATATATTTTTTATCAAAAATAAAATTGATACGAAAAAGTGATAATTGTTTAAAGTATTAAGTTAAAAATAAAAGGAATAAAATGAGAGAAAATTTTTAATTGATAGATATTATATACGGAATAACCCTCTAACTTCCCTCCCAAACTAAATATCCATTTTTTTTAAGATTTTTAAAAAGAGAAATAATGTGGTGATGACACATGTCCTTTAAATTTTCTTGCGACTCTCTTTTAATATTAAGTATGGATGTGTGATTTGCCATAATTATAAATAATTGCCTCGATGTATATCTGCCAAGACTTAGGGGCCGTTTGTTTGGCTCTTAATGTAACCATTAAGAGCCTACCTCTGAATCGCTCAGAGACCACGGCTGTTTGGCAAAAAATTTTTTACCTCTTAATCGTTACAAAGAGATCTGAACCATTAAGCATCCATACCCTCTCTCAACCATTTAGAGACAAACAATTTCCAGATTTACCCCTCCTCTTAAATTAAGAATTATTTTTCATAATTATTATTATTTTTTAAATAAATTTAAATAAAAAATATTATACATAATTATTATTATAATTTTCGAAATGAATTAAATTAAAAAATATTATACATAATTATTATTTTAAATGAATTAAATTAAAAATATTATACATAATAATTATTATTATTTTAAATGAATTAAATTTAAAAATATTATACATAATAATAATAATAATTATTATTATTATTATTTTAAATGAATTAAATTTAATAATATTATACATAATAATAATAATAATAATAATAATTATTAATTTAATTGAATTAAGTTTAAAAATATTATACATAATAATATTTATTATTATTATTATTTTATATGAATTAAATTTAAAAATATTATACACAATTCTTTATAAAAATTAGGGTTTTTATTTATAAAAATGAGAGGTTTTGATACGCAAGTGGAGGAAAAAAATAGGATTTTTAATCGCTACTTTTATACAGAAGAGTAAAATGATAATTTGTTACCATTCAGAAAAGTTACCAAACAACCAAATTTCATTCTGCATTCAACTATACAGAGCCTCTCAATCATTATAACCTCTCAACCATTTTGTACTAAATCATTCAGCAACCGCCAAAGCCCCTTATATTCATATCAAGAATAAAGAGCATAATTAAAATGCTTGATTTTCTTGACAGGAGCGGTATAATCGTTAATAACATAAATAATAGTATCATATATAATGAAAGATTAGGTCTTAAAAATGATTGGGGAGTATTAATGACAACAATTTTAAAACATTTATTAGGGTTTTGCAATTTAGCCCTCATATTTTCCTGCGGCTTCCAATTTAACCCCAAAAATTCTGTATACTTCAATTTAAACCCGTTTTGATTTATGATTCTTCGATTTTAACCCAGTTAGCTTCTCAACTCTTACAATTTGACCTCACTCAACTTTAAAACCTCCAATTCAGTCCCATTTTGACCAAGACATTAAAATGTTGACCTTTCAATTAATATTACTAATTAGTCCGATTTTATGCATGTATATTTTAATTTCCGTCATTATATCCTAATATTTTATAATGATTAAAATATTATTACATGTAGACTTTATCGAGGATTTACGGGCTTAGGACTGTGAGTCGAGCATCTCCATATTCAAGTCAGACAGCATCATTTATTCGTGGGAATTTTCACTATCACTTTAATTGCTTTAATTAGATTGTATATGTGATATTCAATTCAATATGTGATATTCAATTCATGTTTAAAAATTGACGATACATGTTGTGAATCAGGCTCACATGTATACGTGTAAAGAGGCTATCCTAAGATATATGTTGTTGCGGGGACACCTGCGCAACCTCAATATTCACATGCGTGCTCGATTCATGTTATATGTGGTATTTTGTGTATGTTTCATGTTGTTGTGGGGACACCTGCGCAACCTCAATATTCGTGTTATGCGTGCTAGATTCATGCTATACGTAATATTGTGTGTATGTATTCATGTTGAGAAAAAGATATGATAGATTATTCATTTTACATGAGATTATATATTACTGTGATAAGTGAGATTTCCACTAGGTGAAGGAAGCTCACCCCACCTTCATTGATCCCGCAGGTTAAATCGAGCCGGATGAACGAAGGAGCAAGCCGAGAGGGCATATGAATGAAAATTATTAAATGATGTTTTTCTTAGGTCAAATGTTTCGAAATTCTTTTGGGGAAACTTTTGTTAGAAATTAACAATTTATAATTTATTCTTCCGACGCAAATTTTATTTCGTATCTATGACGTGTTATTGCCTTAATTAAAGGTATTTAATTTATGTCAGTGTAGCGACTCGACTTTGTAGGCGTTATTCTTCGTCAAATTTACCTTTTATTTATTTTTCCCAATAATTACCCTAGAAAGTCGGGGCGTTACATAGTGATATAACTTATATTACACACATTAACGCAACCTTGATACAAAGTATATAAACATCTGCACAAACATTATGTACAAAACACGTAGATATTCAACCAAAAGCACAGCCGGTGCATCGCACGGGTTCGTAACGCCTCGTAATTTATTAATACGAAGGCCAAAATTTATAGTGACCGTTTGCGTGACACACACACACACACGAACGCAAAAGCGGCGCGTGGGTATGGTTTGAATTCTCTCACTCCTTCAGTCTCCACTCTCCAGTCTGTGCAGTTATAAAACAACCCACACACACACTGTACCTTCCTCAAAGTTGTTATATTATTCTGATCACCCCCAGATAGAGAAAACAGAAAAATAGAGGCAGAAGAACGAGAGACTTGTGTGTGAGCTTGGTTGTAGGGTTTTGAGAGATGAAGTTTTCACGGATATTTTCCAAATTAACAAGATCATCTGCAAGGAACCATGGAAGACCGGATGAAGCTGAGCCATCCAGTCCCGCCGGAACTCAGGCCGGAACACCTTCTGCCGAAGATCGAGCTGAATCACCGGCGGTTACGGGCGGAGAAGCTGGTAATTCTTATTCTTCTTTTGGTTTCTACAAGTAATCCCCTACTGATTTTCGTACTGCATGCGTTTAGTAGTAGTGTTTATGGGAGCATTTCTTTAATATAAATCTTGTTGAATCATTCCATATTCTGCGAAGAAATTATAATGTTAAAAATTTACTGGATTTTTCTTTTCAACTGTTAGGATTTATCTTTATTTTTTTTTTCCACTTTTTATCTTGATAGGAACTCCAACCGGACCACCACCTGCAGGAGACGCCGGAGCTCATCATGCAGAAATATCTGCAGCTGGAGCTGGATCTGCTCGTAAGTATATCCTACGTACAGATATATAGTAGTAATTCTTTTCGCTGTGCTTTTGCAAGTAATTAATTGCTTGGACGGTTATTTTAATCTGCGTCTGTTCCTCACATTGATCATTTAAATGATTGATTCCATTTTCAGGGAAGAGATTATGTTAAAATGAGGTTTTTGCGATTTTTATTTTAATTTTACTAGATTTTTCTTTTTTACTATTAATTCTTTTTTTTTTTTGGTTCTTTTGATTTTTCTTAGCTTTTTATTATTTTTTATTTCTTTATTTATTTTCATTTTAGATTTCATTTGTTAGTGTTCTACTTATTTTAGTTTTTTTTAAGAGTTTCTAAATTTATTTTTTTTAAAAAAAATCTAATTTGTTTAATAGTCCAATTTAGGGTTTTAGGGAGAAAAAAAACAACCGATAGTGGTGATGTAACCTTGACATCATCATGTATATAAAATCATAGAATATATAATGAGCTAGTTATCTTGATAGGAACTCCAACCGGACCACCACCAGGAACCGCCCGAACTCATCATGCCCAAACATCATCTACCGCCGGAGCTAGTCGTACTCGTGAGTATGCAGATAGTGGCGATCTATATATATATATACACACACACACACAAAAGTTTAGTCTGGGTCTCTCTCTCTCTCTCTCTCTCTCTCTCTCTCTCTCTCTCTCACACACACACACACACACATTGTGAGATTAATTAAATAATGCAGGAAACACACTAAACAATCCCGCGGAATTCTCTCTTCTTCAACTTCAAAGAGCGACTAACAATTTTAGCCGTCAACAACGTATACGGAAAGGAATTTATGCACATGTTTTCCGGGGAAGATTCGAGACCGGCGAGGTTATATATTTCTGAATTTCTCTCTCTCTCTCTCTCTCTCTCTCTCTCTTAATTCTCGAAGTTTATGTCTCTTGATTAATTTGATAATTTCTCGTACTAGCAGTAGTAGTAGTGTAATCAATTATATATTTCGGGCGCAGATTGTTGCAGTTAAGCGGTTAAATCGTTATGAAGACATGAACGAGGACTATAATCAGGAAATTGGCATTCTCACTCGTCTCCCCCGCCACCCGAACATTATCGAGCTGGTTGGTTTCTGTGCGGAGGGGGACGAACGCATCATCGTGTACGAATTCATGCCGTCTGGATCTCTGCCGGACCACCTTACTCGTACGAAATTATTTGATCCCTGTTTGGATTGGAATACAAGGATGAGAATCGCAGCTGACGTAGCCAACGGGTTGTATCATGTCGAAACTCATGAAACTCGAGTTCCCTACGATGACATGAAACTATGTGACGTACTAATTGGCTATGGATTCCAGGCTAAGCTGTCCATTTTTGGAAGGGCCGATTGGTTTACGTCCACTAGACACACATCGAATGCATACAAATTTGGTTTAGTCTTGTGGGAGATTATCACCGGAAAGGAACTTGAGGACTTCTCTCGTCCAGTTGCAGGCTATCTTGAGGTTTATTTTGGCAACATTATTTTAGTTTATGTATTTTAACAAAAGAAAAAAAAAAATCAGGTTTTAGTTACAATTTTTACAAATAGTCCAACCAATGAATACAAGTCATCATACCCGGAAAGTGTGCTTCTAAGTTTAAGTGATAAGTTAGCTTATAAGCCAACTTATGACGAACCAAATGAAAATTTTTAAATCCATACCAGAGTTTAGAATATCTTTGGCAAAAATGTATATCTATATAATTCAATAAAGACAAGTCTTCACCCCAAAATTTACACAGACCTGTCCGGAAAAAACTCGTTTTCTTGCTATCTGCAGCCGATGGCTCAATCTGCTGATAGAATTCTCGGTCCTGAGACCGAAGAACCACTCCATTTTTACTGGTTAAAATTCCATCTTAGAATGATGTTTTTCTGGAATTCTCTTCTTTCGTGGGTCTATATGATCTTTCTAGGTAAACCCATTTATTACAAGAAAAAAAGACATGTTTTAGGGTTCTATTTTTTTTTACAGAAAAATAAATTAATGAACATCAATATAATATATATATATATATGTATATAGTACGGGATTGACTATGGTGGAAACACCCTTAATGGTGAAATCTAGAAACCAATTGCATTATTAAGTAATTTCATTGCATATTTGTTATTATTTGTTGCATCAAGCTGGTCGGTACTATATGCAACAAATAATGCAATAAAAAAAATACATAAATGCATATAATTCTACTCATATAAAGCCGTTAGATCACTAATATCAATGGCCTACAAAAGTTTCTAGATTTCACAAGGTAATTAGTTTTCATATGATCTATTTCCTATATAGTACTACCGCTTTGTTGAGATTTTTCAGCTGATGTTTTTTCTTGATTTTGGCAGCACCTCAATTTGGTTTAGCTTGGAAGCCATTTGTGTATTGAATTTTGCGTATCAATTTTTGGGTCATGGCCTTTACGGTGAATTTGATTCAAATTTGGACTTAAAATCGGACTTGATCTCCAAGTTGCCTTTTTCTTAATATATATAGGATGATATAGTATTTGTTTGCGACAATTACATCATAATGATAGACATATGTCACTGCTATTTGCTTGTTTGTCTTCGTAGTTAAGCCCCAAGTTTACGAAAGAGAAGAAACTAGTGAAGCTGGCAGATCGAAAGATGAAAGGCCAATTTCCAGTTGACATGTTAAAGAGAGCCTTGGAACTGGTATCAGTCTGTACAAATTCAGATTTAAGCAGTTTGAGGCTTAAAATGACGGTTGTGGTGCAAGCCATGCACTACTTGACGTCTGATCCGAATGCTATGGTTCGTTGGCCTTGGGCGGGTAAGTTTTCAGGTAGTATCTTGGAACATTTTGGCTATTATAGTTCTCGTTTTTTTTTTGCTTTTGGGTTTCTACAAGTAATTTGATTGTGTATTTTCTTGTTTTTTTTTTCCTTCTCAATGTCATGATCATAAGTTATCTTGCCATGAAACCTAATTCACTTGCAGAAAACAACCCCGTGGTATTCACTATTCTTCAACTTCAAGAAGCAATTAACAACTTTACGTCTGATAAAAGAGGAAGTTCCCGGTTTGTATCGGAGGGGAGATTACAATGTGGACAGGTAATTTTCTGTTGCTAAATAACTCCGTTTCGTTGACATTTCCTTAAAGCTTCTGATAATCTTGCAAATATGAGCAGCTTGTTGCCATTAAGCGGCTAAAACCTGAGAACAGGAACATGGTTTACGATTTGGAAGTCCACACGCTGACTCGTTTGCGCCATCCAAACATTATCAATCTGATTGGCTATTGTACTGAGGGGGAGGAGCGATTTGTTGTATATGAATTCATGCATTTGGGATCTTTGTTCGATCAGCTCCATGGTAAAGTAACGCATCAAATTTGGGATAAGGCCATAATTATGTTCTAATACACAAATTAACATTTGCTTTAAATTTTCTGTGTATCTCTCAGTAAGATTACTATGAGTTGGTAATATGTGTCGTACATGTTCCTATGAGCGTACATGTCCATTTCTTTCATCTTCATGGTGTTATTAAATATCAGATGAGGATGGTACAAACATGCGCAACAAGTCTTATGTGATATTATACGTATATCACATATTAGCCATTAGGAGGGTACGTAAGGACCTGCTGTAAAAAAAAAAAAAAGATTTGGACGTGCTTTCTATATATGATTTCAGTTCACTCTCTTCAGACTATGTATTTATTATGCACTCTTGCAATGAACGAATCATGATACAAGTACGACTTTTGTGATTATGTTTATGGATGGCTTGTTAAATGTATGATGCAGCTCGTAAACCTGAAGAGACGCCATTGGATTGGAGAGCAAGGATGAAAATAGGAGCTGGTGTAGCCAATGCCTTGAACTACCTGCACAACAAAGCCAGACCTATTCTTATCTACGGCGACTTGGAGCCGTCCAACATACTGTTAGCCAATGGATTGAACCCTAAACTTTCGGGTTTCGGAATTGCAAAATCTGCACTGTTTGGAAATCAGTCCCCTCCTACTACTTCTCCTTACTGGGCACCAGAACGTGCCCTCACTGGAAGACTTACATTCAAGTCGGACGTGTATAATTTTGGTATGGTCTTGCTAGATATTATCACTGGACATGCAGACAAGAGTTACATCCCCGATTGGGTAAATTAATTTATGCAGACCACAATGAAGTCTTGTTCTTTTTGGAACTTAAACTAAGTGCTGTTTGGTTGTCTTAAAATTGGTAGGTGAGGAGAGAAGATCGGTGTATTGAATTGGCAGCAGATCCAGAGCTAGAAGGCCAATTTTCAGCAGACATGGTGATGAAAGCTCTGGAAGTGGTTTCAAGGTGTGTAGAGGAAGACCCTGATTCTCGGCCTAATATGGGTGATGTATTGAGTGCAATGAACTACTTGGCATGTGATCATGATCCCAGTGAGATGGCTTGGCCTGTGGAGTTCGATCTTCTACCTGGAGTCCAGTTGGAGCGAAAATTCTAATCGAAATAAAAATACAATACGCAGATAACTAATTCTACCTAGTTAGCTCTTCCCACACAATACTCATGCTTGGGTGGATATGAGTAGTGAGAAAATTGGAGTCGAATTCGGAAGTTGGATCCACTTTTACCAGAAAGAACTATTGTAATCATCCGGTCGATGGCTTTTTGTTTCCTACATTTCATATTGTGTGATGTGAAACTCTAATTCTGTAGCTTAAGATATGAGTACTTTCCGATGCCTTGTTTTTTTGGATATCATCAGGAGAATTGGAGCCGCACTGGTTTCTGAATAATAATACGCAAACGTGTTAGCCACATTGTCTATCCGGTCCTCTCCATGTTGATCTTACAATATCAATTATGTACTGCAACATGACTCTAGCATTTATTTCAAATTTATTGCCAGATATTTTACATGCTGCTAGACAAATTTGTGATGACGATGGTCTAGGAATTCCTCCTTAGTATGAAGGTGCCATATATTTTACATGCTGCTAGACAAATTTATGATGACGATGGTTTTGGTATTTCATCTTATTTCTCCTTAATATGAAAGTTATTACAACATGAAGGATATCCGACTTAAATCTTGCTACTGTGTTTTTTGGCATATAGTGTGAACTAATTATGATAATCAATTGAATTATAAATTTTATGTCATCAACTCAAAATAGTTGTGATGAATAGATTCAATACAAATAGAGATACATTTTAGAATGACGAATCACACAAGCATCCAAAAGCATTTTGAATTTCAGATAGTCTCACACATAACGTATAAGTGTCTGTTCTCGCATATTTTCCAATTTGTTTGAACCTTGAGTTCTAGTGCTACAACTTTGAAGATGCAACTGTTATATCTATGGGATGATAGGTCTGATCCGTCAGCACTATAAGACATATCCGTCTTGCGGAAGAGTAGCTTCGAATGCTGGTGTACTATTATTTTGAAGATGCAACCATTGTATCTCTGGAGACGACATCTAATTCATCAGCATTACACAAAAGGTATTCGTCTTGCCGAAAGAATTTCTGTAATTTCAATCAAAAGGTTATCGCTGTAATTTCAATCACTCAAAGACCACACCTGTTTCTATTTGGAAGTGCTGAAACTACAGTAGAATCGGTTTCAATGTTGAAAAGATCCGAATCCATCTTTTGTAATTTGAGAATTATCGTTTAGGTGACTCTTCAGAACAATTCTCATAATTTAGTAGCCTTGTCAATAATTTTATGTTCGCCGAGATAAAATGTGTTTGTCATGCATGCACGCTACAATATGAAATGGATTAATGAATGTACAACAAACAAAAAAACCCATGCTATGCCCCAAAAGGTTATATAGATCCTACTCCGGATGTACATCACACTCGGTACAGATCTACCATATCAGCGTCTTATTTCTCATATAAAAATTGGAATATTTGTTACTCACCCATTCACCTTTGCACAAGGTATACTACACCTGATGTAGCAATTCATAATACAATGGCGCAAGCAACAATGGCCAGAAGAAATCCAATATCTAAATCAACTGAATCCCAACCACCGGATTTCGCCTCGACCGACAGAAATTCTCTAGGAGACCGCCGTCAATTGTTCCGAAACCTGATAGTTTGATGCCATATGCTTCCATCCTTTGGGTGTCGCGTGGAATGGGTGATTGCCAAAGTCCATCCCACCAAGCAGGAGGAAGAACAGGTGTCAAGGCACATTGGCTAGGCTGGCTGTGACAGCTCAGGGTACCCGCGAATCTGTTCCAGACGTGCCCCCATCCGGTCTGCTTCTTCAATCCCTCGGAAAGCAAGTTACTTTGGAAGCTACTAAGAAATGTAATGCTGGAGTTGTTAGACGCTTTCTCTTCTGTTCACAAAGGCAGGCATTTCGTGAGAAAGGGTGTTCTTAGAAAGATTTCGCAGATACGAGGTTCGGTCTAACTAATATATATATATATATATATATATTCACCATGTTTGTTTCTTTTTTACAAATTGCACGGGGAGGGCATTTGTTAGGGTTGCTTGTGACACTTTAAGAGATATTTGTGCTTTTGAAATATAACTAGAGTTTCTTTTTCTTTCTTTCTTTGTTAATTAAGCTCAATCTCAGTGGTAGTTTCGGTAATTTATCCTTGTGCAGATTACCAAGTCTGTATGCGGCTGCAAGTGCTGCCATCAACTGAACATAGGTCGTGCCAACACGTCGGTGAGCTCCAGAAATAACAGCATGTTTGGCACGTGATGCGAGAAAAAAGTCAACAAAGGCTACCCATCTGGGTGCTGGCCCCCAGTCTTTTACTCTAAAAATCGAGCTTTTTAATTCGTTACTGTTCCCAGACACATTCCCGTGGTAGTGTTCGTAATTAAAGTGAAGAACCTGAAATTTTATAAAAAAAATCCAATGAGCGCTTTCAGGACCTAACTCCATATGGCATTTCACTAAAATGTTGCTGAATTAGAAACTAGCGGCAAAGTCTTTAAATTAACAAGGCAAAGTACACAGAATCATTCTAAAAGATGTCTCCTCACCTAAAAGTCGAGCAGGAGTGAGTTGTAAGCTTATATTTATAGTAGTATCCAGGTTCAATGCGTTTGAAAAGAATGGACAACCACATCATGGACAGAAAAGGTAAGAAACACGGAACTATTACCTCTGCAAATTCCTGTAAACTAGGTGCAATATCTTTCACCATAGACGGGGTGTCAGACACTAGAACGACTTTAGGTTTTGATATCACTGGAATATTATTACGGACGGCTTTTCTTAGGCAATCCAGGGCGGCCTGCTTTGTTCTCACAGACCTGCAAACCATTAAAATCTCCTATGATATCAAGATAGGTCAAAAATCAAGTCATATATATCTTAGGCATTGTATTACACTGATCATTGCCCCAACAGCAAATCCCGACAGCCATTATAATTTTCATGAGGGTATTCAGGAAAATAAATTGAGCACCTTAACCTTTCCGTTTACGAAATTGTAAAAGGAGCTAGTGGCCAGTATTCTGGTGCATGATAGAAACAAAGTTTTGCAAGGTGTAACTAATCAGCCTTTGGCAAATACTCCCTCTGGTTTGGTAAAGACGTTTTGTTTTAGTCTAGGGCACAGGAATTGAGAAACAAACAGAGAATCTAAATTACCCGTTCTGATAGCCTCCGCAATTTCTCTCTCCTTTTACGTAAAGTGCTATATAATGCTAACAAAATTATGGGTAAATTTGAAAATATACTCTAAATTCACCTAATAAATGTAAAAAGTCACTTATTTGCAACCGAAATAAAATTGCAAAAACAGCAGTTATTCAAAACCGGGGGTGACAGATGGTTGCTTTGACTTTACAAAAATTTCCGAATTCGAAACATTAAGTTGTAGCACTGAAGAAATGAGATTTTATCCTCAATTATTGAGCTTGCTTTACCTATTCATCATCATCCGCATATGCAGTGCAATATCAGGATCCGTCCCTTCATTAAGAGCCCAGTTTACGGCACGTTCGACATCTCTGGAAGGAGATATTAAAATCCTCATGAGTTCCCCAAACACATTAGCCCTGTACTGAAGATTGTTCGGGCTCCCAAATAGATCAAAGGCAGCTTCCCTCATTTCCGAATGTACATTTTTTAAGAAAAACTGAGAAGCCACAGCATCTGTAGTATTTTGGAACCTGATGGAAGGTTAGTTAATAATTCTGTAACTATTTTCAGATATTTTTAGTCCTACATGACATTTTACATTACCATATTATCGGTTGCTCCCAGTCTCTCCAATTACTACAAAGAACACCTGTCTTTGCTGGCTTCTGAAAATCATCAATCCTCATTATTAGATGCCTTCCGTAGTTTGTTAGACAACGATTCTGTCTCCACAAATGCTTCACTTCTCTCAATGTGAAGGAAATGTTGGAATAGGAGATGTAATCTCCAAAAGGATATCTACCTCTGAAAAGGATAGCATATACCAAAAATTAGGGCAAGTACGCAAAACATAAAAAAAAAAAAAGAAAAAAAAAAAAATAGAAGCCCCTCTCCGTATTTCTATTACTTTTCTTCACATGGATGGGTGAGGTTTGTTGCAATGTCTCCACCGCTTTCTTAAATAGCTTCCCACTTAAATTCTCAAAAGGAGTGGCAAGTAACAAACAGACAAATTAACAAAACAATAAGTATGTGCTCTCTCTCTCTCTCTCTCTCTCTCTCTCTCTCTCTCTCTCTCTCTCTCTCTCTCTCTCTCTCTCTCTCTCTCTCTCTCTCTCTCTCTCTCTCTCTCTCTCTCTCTCTCTCTCTCTCTCTCTCTCTCTCTCTCTCTCTCTCTCTCTCTCTCTCTCTCTCTCTCTCTCTCTCTCTCTCTCTCTCTCTCTCTCTCTCTCTCTCCAGGAATTTGGGGGGTGGAGTTGGAGGCAGAGCAAGTGGTTAGCTTGTAATTGTTTATTATAATTGAGAGATAAAGCACATATTCTGAATACAATGCAAAAAAGAAAGGCTCGAGAAAGAACCAATATGCCTGGTTTGCCCGATTATCAATGACCGGTTCAACATCACGCTCAGGGCTGCAGCAGTTAAGATCTTGTATAATTCATTTCCCAAACCAGCTTCTGACGCTTTTCCAATCACGAAACCATGATTGCAGAATTCTTCCGGATGTAGTTCTCTCACTCTTGATGCACCTAAATTCAAGATTGATTCCACGAAAATAAATGCAACGATTTTGCTCATTAGTTTGAGCTCCATATAAGTTGCTCATCCATGTCTTGTTTTTTTTCTTGTTTTTTCAAAGCAAATCATTCATCATATATAAAACTGTGAGCAGGTAATTCATATACAAGGGTGTCACAATGAAGATACATAGAAAAGGAACAGTCTATTAGGTGAAATGTATGGTAATTTCCTCACACAATTACATAAACCAAAAGCCATACTTGACTTGCACCAAGTTTTTTCTTCCATCACTATCGACTCATTTCTCCAAGAAAAATAAATTTATATAATGTCCGAAGACATGTGATAGATAATAAAAAACGTGATCACCAGAAACCGAAAGTTGTCAAATCAGCATACAAAGACTGAAAATACATAACACGGGAATCGAAAACAGGATTGAACTAAATGCTGGGGTATTATCATCTCATAACATATAGCACTCATATCGTTTGCTATTACGGAATCAAAGCCATTGACTTGGAATCAGTAACAATCCAAACTTAAACTTTTTCTAATTGAATTTTGTGACACTTCTAAATCTAAGGAGCTCAATTATAAACAGATGTTATAATCAAGTAACGGGTTCTCAAACAAATCAAAAGAACGATTACTCAGCACATCAAAAATGCACTAATTACCTTAATATAAAAAGTCATCAAGTACTCAAGATATCGAACTTCAGCTTTGCAGATTAACAAAAAAAAACTAAGAACTAAAAACTAAAAACTGACACAGCCTACCATTTAAGGCGAAGTGATTATGAATAATTCGTCTCACTCTAAGGCTTTCCTCCGTATAGCCTCTGCTGAAGATCTCGCCCATTTCTTCAACCGTTGCGCAGGTCTTTACAACATTAGCTTCTATTAGCTTATCCATAGTCATATTAGCTGAAATATCCTCCTTTCCCGAGATTTCTAAGTTTATACTCTTGATCGGGAGCTTCGAGGATGAATCAATGGACCTGAGATCCACTATTAATAAGCCGAGAACGGTGAATACTGCTATGAGAATGAGGAAAATCGGAAGAGGTACTCGGCGTCGGCGCAATGACGGCGACTTCGAGCTCATCTTCCAGCCACGGCGCACGCCGGTTTTCAGGTCATCAGGTGCAGGATTCAGGCTTGAGAACTATTTAGAAGCTGGAATTACACAGCTGGCCGAGCTTTATATATTGGGGGCGAATAAACCGAAACCCGATTTTATGTCCCTTTTCTTGAATGTGGTTTTTGTTGGTTTTAGGCCCAAATGGAACAATGTTTTTTGATTGGGCCCAAAAATTAAAATTCTGGCAGCCCAGTCCGTTTTTTATAAACCCAGGCCCGGTTTCCATTTTATACCCCTTGACCTAATCTGGACCGTCCCTTTGTGGGTTTAATCTCACCCGTCCATCCCCTGGGTATTTAAACCCCCTTTAACCCTAAACCTACCCATTTCTCCTCACCCCAGTCGGCGCCTCCCCCCTTTCTTCTCTCCCGTTTCCTCTCGCGTCTGTTTTCTTCCGCTGTGCGATTCCTTTGAACGATTCCGATTTAATAGCAACCCTTATCAAATCCAATGATAAGTTTGGGTGCTTTAAAATCGGGCGACCGTTTCTGGGGTTGTTTCTACTCCTATAAATTGTGGGATCCATTTTGAGGGGGAAATACACATGAAACCGACGACTGAAACTTGAGTGTTCTTGAGGCAATAAAATCATTCTTTGTGAGATTCCTGTTTTCTTTGTGAATCCTTCTCGGCTGAGGTTGGTTTCTGGGTTATTGGGGTTTTTGGTTACGGGTCTTTGTGATTTTGAGAAACCGCCTGGGTTTGTGGCTCGGTCAATTTCTTTGGGCCTGGATTTTGGAGCTCGGGCCGGGTACACGAGAGCGGAGGACTGAGCCGACTTTCTGTCAAATATCACCACCTGCGTTCGTAATATTCAGATCTTACGCGATCTGTTGGTCAGATTTCTTCGACCTTCAATTTCTGTTCTTGTGTTTATTATTCCAGTCTATTTTCGTCCGGTTTTTCTGTGTCATTTAATTTTGTTGTGTAACCCTTAATCCCCGTAAATCATAGAAAATTTATTTGTAATTTGTTTACTGTTGTGTTGTGTAATTTTATGTATTCCGGATAGATACCCAACAGTGGTATCGGAGCCTCTAAACGGGGTTTCTATTCGGAAGGGCATACGGGTTCGTAGAGGATCCGCTCAGTATTGCTTCCCATACTTTACTGTATTTTTGTGATATTCGTGTGATTGGTAAAGTATTATTTCTTTGGAGTAATTTGTTTACTGCTTAGTCTGTTTGTCAGTCTTTGTGATCGCTTCGTTATTTTGGTTACGTGTCGAGGCCCATGTGATCGCAATCTCGAGCATACCAAACCCCTTGCTCGACCGCAAGTGTTCCTCGGATCTTGTGGGGGCTCCGGGATTCGATTCCAGCTCACTTTATTTTAAAATCTGGTGTGATTTTGGTATTTGTGATATCTGTGTGATAGTAGTATTCTATTCCAGCTCACCTTATCGCAAAATCTGGTGTGATTTTGTTATTCGTGGTATCTGCGTGATATTTAACTGTAATCTTAGTTTTTACAGTAGTACCTTGTGCTGGTTTAAATCTTGTGTGATTTTTACAAATACAAAAATGGGCTCTCTTACTTCATTTACAATGGCACCATTTGACGGTAAAGGGGATTTTAAAATTTGGCAACAAAAAATGAAATCTATACTTGTCCAACAGAAATGTTTTAAGGCCATTGAAGGTTCTTTTCAGTCTAATGTGACTCCTGAAAAACGTGAGGAATTGATTGAGTTTGCACATTCATCTATAATCTTGAACTTGTCTGATTCTGTGATTAGACGAATAGGCAAAACTGATAATGCTAAACAGCTTTGGGATAAACTTGAGGAAACTTTTACCGAAACATCTTTACCAAATAAGCTATTTCTTCTTGAAAAGTTTTTTCGCTACAAGCTGGATTTGAATAAAGATATTGATGGTAATCTGGATGCCTTTACAAAGTTAGTACAAGATATAAAACAAACGGGTAACAAAAACATTGATGATTATTCCCCTATTGTGCTCTTGAATGCTATCCCTGATGCTTATAATGATGTGAAATCTGCGATAAAATATGGAAGGGATTCTGTTACTTTAGATACTGTTATAAGTGGATTAAAGAGTAAAGAATTAGACTTGAAATTTAACAAGGTTTCTAAACCTGTCTCTGATGTTAATTTTGTTGGGTCTAAACATCCCATTAAAAGGAAACCGTTTGTCAAAACTGATTCTGAAAAGCCTAATAAGAAAAAGGGGCAATGGAAGGATAAATCCAAATTCCGGCCTAAGAATCGCAAATGTTATAATTGTGGTGAACCTGGTCATTATATACAAGAATGCACCAAACCTAAAAAGAATTTGCAAAATGATCAGGCAAATTTAACTATGGGCGATGTCTTTATGGTATATGATGATTTGCATCTTTCTGTGAATTCTGTGCTCTCTGGTCTGTGTGAAAATGAATGGTTACTGGATTTTGGATGCACTCATCACATGACACCTTATAAACAGCATTTTACAAGTTATACTAATCTTGGTGATCGGTATGTTTATATGCCTGATAAAGAGAAACGTGTAGTGGCCGGAATAGGAAATATGTGTTTAAAATTCGCTGATGGTACACAATTTACTCTAAAAAATGTCCGACACATTCCTGATTTATCTAATAACCTGATATCTTGTACCACTTTGGAAGATGGGGGCCTTCGAGGGTCTTGGGGAAATGGTTGCATGATAATTTCGAGAGGATCCTTGATGTTGTTTAAAGGAATCCGGAAATTTAATCTATACATTTGCCAAACTGAAACTCCTGCATGTTCTAATCTGGTCTGTGCGGATAAAACCGAATTGTGGCATAATAGGTTAGGACACATGAGCATGAAGGGATTAGAGATCTTGCATAAACAAAAATGTTTTGGAAAAGATAAAATCTCTAAGTTGTCTTTCTGTGACTCCTGTATGTATGGCAAACAACATAAAACTCAATTTCCAAAACCTCCCAATTCCCCTGATCCCGTTTTTGAGAAATCTGGTAAGAGTTCCAATGTGCTTGATTATGTTCATGCTGATGTTTGGGGTCCTGCCAGTGTTACGGCTCATGGCAGAAACCGGTATTTCTTGTCCATTATTGATGATTACTCTCGAAAAGTTTTCGTGTTTTTACTCAAATTGAAATCTGAAGTGTTTGAAAAATTCCAAACTTGGAAATCTTTGGTGGAAAATCAAACCGGAAAACGGATCAAAAAGATAAGGACCGATAACGGCCTTGAATTTTGCAATACTTAGTTTGATTCTATGTGTTCTGAAAATGGCATCTTTAGACATAAGACTGTCCCTTATACCCCTCAACAAAACGGGGTGGCTGAGCGAATGAATCGCACCCTCCTTGAAAAAGTTAGGGCCATGCTCGCTACTTCTGGGTTGTCTAAAAGTTTTTGGGGTGAGGCTCTTTTAACTGCTGCATATTTCATCAATAGATCACCTTTTGTACCATTAAATGGCAACTATCCCGAGTCTGTGTGGTCGGGTCATGGTACTGATTTTTCGAACATTCGTGTGTTTGGTTGTGCTGCTTATGTGCATCAAAATGTTGATAAACTCGAATCGAGATCCTTGAGATGTGTTTTTCTTGGATATCCCGACGGTACTAAGGGTTATCGTTTATGGGTCAGATCTGAACCCGGATTAAGGGTGATTATTAGCAGGGATGTGGTCTTTAATGAAACTGAATTTCCATGTCTTGATAATCCTATACCTGCTCCTGTGTTAGCTACTGAAAATTCACCCCACCCTGTTCAGATTAGGGTGGAGCATCTTAGTGATAACGAATTACCTGCCGAATCTGATAATATAGAAAATCCTGAACCTAATAATCAATCTGATAATGGGGATGAATCTGAATCTGAATCTGCTCCTGACTTATTTGATTATCAATTAACTAGGGATAGGCCTAGAAGGAATGTTAGGAGACCTATACACTTAGATGATTTCCATATGGCTTCTCTTGCTTTCAATGTGTTTGATATGCTTGATGGTAATGAACCTAAGTCTTACAATGATGCTTTGATGTCTAATAATTCGAATGAATGGCTAAGTGCAATGAATGAAGAAATGACATCCTTGCATGCGAATGATACTTGGAAACTTGTTCCAAAACCCAGAAATTGCTCTTTGATTGATTGTAAGTGGTTGTTTAAAGTGGAAAAAAAGGAGGATAATTTCAGATTCAAGGCAAGGTTAGTAGCAAAAGGCTTTACACAACGTGAAGGTATCGACTATACTGAGATTTTTGCACCAGTAGTTAAATTCACCACTGTTCGCATCATGCTTGCATTAGTTGCGCACCATAATTGGGAGATGAAACAATTAGATGTTAAAACAGCATTCTTGCATGGTGAATTGAAAGAAACTATCTACATGAAACAACCAGAAGGTTTTACGGATAGTAACCATCCTGATCATGTGTGCTTGCTCAATAAAACCCTATATGGCTTAAAACAATCCCCTAGAGAATGGAACAAAAATTCAATGATCGCATCTTTGTCCTTGAAATTTCGTCGTAGTGCTTATGACCCATGCCTTTATTATAAGTATGACAGTGGTGTGCCCATGTTCCTACTTATTTATGTAGATGATATGCTTTTGATCAGTTCGTGCATTAAATCTATTGATCATGTTCAAAGTTGCTTAGGTGATCAATTTGACATGAAATACTTGGGGGATGCTAAAAGGATATTGGGCATGAATATTGTTCGGGACAGATCTAAAAGCACCTTATTTTTAAATCAGTCCTCCTACATTGGTAAAATTCTTGAAAATTTTTCTATGACTGATGATAAAATTGCTAGTGTGCCGTTAGCTTCTCATTTCTTATTATCCAAAACTCAGTCACCTAAAACTGAATCTGAAATTCGTGAAATGAGATCTGTCCCGTATGCTAATGCCATAGGATCTGTCATGTACCTTATGGTAAGTACTAGACCAGATATCGCTTATGCTGTTAGTTGTTTAAGTAGGTACATGGCTAATCCAGGAAAACCTCACTGGGAGGCCCTTAAGTGGTTATTGCGGTACTTAAAAAATTCCGCTTCTGATGGTCTTATTTTCTCTAAATCTGATGATGGGATTAATTTAAAAGGAAATTATGCCAATGACCGGGATGAATGTAAGTCCACAACTTCATATGTGTTTACCTTGTGTGGCTCGTGCATTTCTTGGAAATCTCAACTTCAGCATATTGTTACACTGTCTACTACTGAAGCTGAATATATTGCCACCACTGAAGCCTTTAAAGAGGCTATTTGGTTGAAAGGTTTACTAACTGAAATTGGTGTTCTTCGTGATAATGTGGTGGTCTTTTCTGACAGTCAATCAAGCATACATTTGTGCAGAAATCCTGTTTTCCATGATCGAACAAAGCATATTGATGTTAGGCGACACTTCATCCGTGATATAGTAGAAAAAGGCATAATTGAGTTGAAGAAAATCCCTTCACAGTCCAATCCTGCAGATATGGGCACAAAGTGCCTACCGATCGAGAAAACCAGATCTTGCAAGTCGCTAAATATCGACTCCCTTAACTGAAGACAGTCTAGTCTTCCAATTTGCTATCTTTGTGATAGCTCTTCTAGTCTTTCTTTGTGATTTCTAGTTCTTTCTTTCTTAGTGATTGTTTGTCTTTATACTTGTACTAACTTTGTGTTTTGTGCAGGTGGTGTGACGTTCGGCGATGATGACCTCCCTCTCAAAAATAAGTGTACCCTGATGGCTCATTTGGTCCGGGTGGAGATTTGTTGGTTTTAGGCCCAAATGGAACAATGTTTTTTGATTGGGCCCAAAAATTAAAATTCTGGCAGCCCAGTCCGTTTTTTATAAACCCAGGCCCGGTTTCCATTTTATACCCCTTGACCTAATCTGACTGGCCCCTTTGTGGGTTTAATCTCACCCGTCCATCCCCTGGGTATTTAAACCCCCTTTAACCCTAAACCTACCCATTTCTCCTCACCCCAGTCGGCGCCTCCCCCCTTTCTTCTCTCCCGTTTCCTCTCTCGTCTGTTTTCTTCCGCTGTGCGATTCCTTTGAACGATTCCGATTTAATAGCAACCCTTATAAAATCCAATGATAAGTCCGGGTGCTTTAAAATCGGGCGACCGTTTCTGGGGTTGTTTCTACTCCTATAAATTGTGGGATCTATTTTGAGGGAAAATACACATGAAACCGACGACTGAAACTTGAGTGTTCTTGAGGCAATAAAATCATTCTTTGTGAGATTCCTGTTTTCTTTGTGAATCCTTCTCGGCTGAGGTTGGTTTCTGGGTTATTGGGGTTTTGGGTTACGGGTCTTTGTGATTTTGAGAAACCGCCTGGGTTTGTGGCTCGATTCGGACTGCTGGACGCCGGATTTTTGGAGCTCTGGACGCGGGTACACGAGAGCGGAGGACTGAGCCGTCTTTCTGTCTAATATCACCACCTGCGTTCGTAATATTCAGATCTTACGCGATCTGTTGGTCAGATTTCTTCGACCTTCAATTTCTGTTCTTGTGTTTATTATTCCAGTCTATTTTCGTCCGGTTTTTCTGTGTCATTTAATTTTGTTGTGTAACCCTTAATCCCCGTAAATCATAGGAAATTTATTTGTAATTTGTTTACCGTTGTGTTGTGTAATTTTATGTATTCCGGATAGATACCCAACAGTTTTGTCCGGCTCAAAGGTTTGGGTAAGTTCAGATGTGCGGGACCAGACAAAATAAGTTCGGGCCTGCGCGGTGGGCCAACCATACGAGACACGTGTCGGGCCCCATTTTCGTGGTCCATTAAAAAACAAGTCAGTCCAGCCTGCTTATTGGCCGCTTGGTCTAGTTTTTGTACAAGACAGTTGTAATTATTAGAGATGTTAAACGGGCTAGCCCTAGCGGTTCCGGATTAGTTCTAGCGGGCTTCGGGCGAAACAGTTCGGGCCAAAAAAGCCCGGATTTAAACGGGCTAGGAAATATCGGCCCTAACCCTAATCCTAACGGGTTTCGGGCTAAACGGGCTAAATATTTAAAAAAATCTATTTTTTATTTTTTATAAGTCATAAACAAAAAAAAACAGTAACAATATATTTTATATATATAGTAACAACTATACTATAATAAATATAACAAAAAATATACTTTTATGTATATACATATATATACACATTATATTAACAAATACTATAATAATATATATTATATATAATATTAATATATATTACATATACTATAATATTAATATATGTTATAGAAATATAGTATTACTGTAAGTTGAAATTAACAATATATATATATATATCGGGCTTCGGGCTAAACGGTCCGGGCAAAAAAAGCTCGGATTTAAACGGGCTAGGAAATACCGACCCTAACCCGGTTTTTTGGCGGGTTAAATGGGCCAGCCCTACGGGCCCGAGCACGTTTAACATCTCTAGTAATTAGGTAACTATGATATTTTAAATTTTTTTATTTACTTATTTTGTTGGATTATATTGTATCTACATGTTGATTATTGATGCAATTTTATATTTTATTTGTCCCGCTTAAAATTTTTTTTTTTATCAAAAAATTATCTTTTAAAAAGTCTATATTATCACTTTTTACAGTCAAATCAAACAATTACTTTTTAATTTTTAATCTTCATCACACATTTATTATTAATATTTTTTATTTTTTAATCTCCATCACACATCTATCATCAATATTTTTTACTTTTAATTTTCATTATTTGTCATCATTAATTTTATCAATCATTACTTAAAATACACTACTTATATTTATACACTTTCTGTCAATTTTTGACTCACGGAGAGAATATTTGTTATGGAACCATATAATTAAGTTGTATGTCATATGAATAAATGATATTATTTTATTATATTTTTAAATTGTGGTAATGGTAAACGATCAAATAATCAAATAAAAATATTTATAATTTTTTTTTCTTAATTGTAGTAGTCTCGTAAACATTATAATGTTTAAATCAAACTATTTGAACAACTATTAAATTCTTTATTTTGTATTCTTAAAAAAGGCTCGCAGGACGGGTCGAGACCATTTGTGGTGGGCCATGGGCCTCGTTGTTTAGGCCCAGAAAAAAATTGTCTCTTTGGCCCGTCTAATATAAAACCCATCCGTTTCCGCAAAGAAAATTTGAACATATGGTTTGAGAAACCTGCAAAATAAAACTAAAAATTCAAGATAAATAAATAAAAGGAAATCAAGAAAGAAAGAGCAAAATATCTAAGCACCAAAACTTTTTAAATAAAAGTAAATGTAACATATAATGTCACCCTAACATAGTTAATCAAGTTAGGCCTGATCTTTTCGCGTTTTTGATTTTGATTGATTCAATTCACCGTATCAATTCGATTCGATTCGAGTCGAGTCAGTTCGATTGATTCGTAGGTTCGATTCGATCTGATTCGGCGTTAGTTCACTTCAGTTTAGTTCTTATTATTATTATTATTATTACTTATTATTATTATTATTATTCATAATCTTGATTATTATTATTGTTATTATTATTGTTGTTGATTACTATTATTATTACTAATAATATTTACTATTATTAATTATAATATTTATTATTGTTGTTGATTACTATTATTATTATCATTATTATCACTTTTATTATTATTATCGTTATTGTTATTAATATCATTAATATTATTGTAATACAAAAATATTAGTAATAATAGGCATTTAAAAAAAGCATTTACAAGAATCATTAGTAGTCATAAGAATAATCAGTTGATATTGTTCATTGCTAGTGAGAATCAAAAGTCATCAATAGTCATGAGAATGATCAAGAGCATATCATTAAATTAAAAAGTACATTATAAAATGTTAAAAACTTAAAAAACCCTCAAAAGAACAACAATTCTGATCACTATTAAAAACACTCATCATTTTTTTCCACGTCATCGTCTTCATTATCACTCTTCGTTCGATTTGCTCGCTAAATTTATCTTGCTAAAGCATTTCGGACCTTGGACATGACTTCTCTACGATCGTGTTCAAACATAAGTGAATCTGCTCTTACTTGATTATTTGCATCATGTTGTATAATTGGTATCCCAAGCGTGCATTCTTATGAAATTATGTAGTGTGAAAGTAGAAACAATAATTGATATTTGATACTTTTGTGACATTTGAGATATATTTTTAGCACCTTCCACCTTTTCTTTATTATTATTATCATTATTATTATTTGTGATATTTGATACTTTTGTGATATTTGGGATATTTGGGGCATATTTATTAGTATTATTATTGTTGTTTGTAATTAATTATATTATTATACTATATATTATTATTTTATTAATTTTATTATTTTATTAAATATATTATTTTTAATATTTATTATAATATTATAATTAGTGTTATTATTTTTTAGGGAAAACTGCATAAAATAGAAACATACTTTGCACTCGTTCCTATTTCTAGCAACCATCTTTAAAAATCATCAGTAATAGAAACGAACTATTCATTTCTTGCAATTTTAGAAACTTTTAACAGAGACTTCTGTTAAGTGCTGACGTGGCCGTTAAGATCATTTTTAAATACTTTTATATTCCACTGTGTCTCTCTCAATGTGAGTTGGATGCTGATATGTCTTATTTTCCACTGTGTCTCTTCTTCACAGAGAAAACTTCTGCAAATCCCTCAGCCGCCTTTTCTGCTTCTATTGTCCCAGGCGGAATTTTTTCGACTCCCCTCTTTCTCGGGCTGAGGACTCGGGTTTATAGATCTGAAATTAGGGCTGGTTCTGTGTAATTTGTAGTTAGGAACCAGATAGAAGCTTCCCTTTTCCTTCTCGGCGCCGTTCACTTCTGGGATTTCCCGATCTGCAGCGAGTTGGTGCTCGATTTCCCGATCTGAACTAGGCTTTGGCAAGGGTTGCGATTTGCGTCCTGAACTGGTGGGGGGAACAAATATGTGGCGGTTTTTAGAGGCGACGGCTGAACCTCGCAGTGGTGGGCGGTTTGTTTGCGCGGAGGTGACGAGATGAACTGTAGTCGTGGCCCGGAGACAACAGGATGAACTACAGTGATGCGAGGCCGGGTTGTGCGGTGGCTGAATTGAAACTATCGGGTCGTGTTTGCTACTACGAGTCAGGTTGGTTTGAAGGGTCCACTTCTATGGATTTGATGCTATGAGTTGAGTTTATTGCTATTGGTTTGGATCTTCTAGTTCTGCTATGGATTTTTCTTTCTTTTGTATTCTTTTTTTTTGTGCGGATATGGGTTTGATCCCTTTCGTTCTACGGTGGATTTCTGTAATTTTAGTTTTTGTTTCTTTTGGTTTCTGTTTATGGATTTTCTTTTATTTCTATTCGGTTGTTGATTTGAATTATCATGATAACTTTGTTAATAAAACGGTCGATGGTTGACAGTGGTTGCAATACTCATCGATAAACTGTTATCATATGGTAATTTAGGATACGTGAAGAAGACGATGGCTAGCGTTTCTTGAATATTTGTTTTTGGTATAATTTTTGTAATGTTATTTTAATTAATGATATTCTACAAATAATGACATGGCTAGCGTTTCTTGAAAATTCGATTTTTTTTTTTTGGATCCGTGAAGAAGACGATAGCTAGCGTTTCTTGAAAATTCGATTTTTTTATATATATTTTTGGTATAATTTTTGTAATGTTATTTTAGTTAATGATATTCTACAAATAATTTTCGTAATGTTATTTTAGTTAATGACCAGTTAACAGAGGTCAATGTTAAAATATGACATATCAGCATCCAACTCACCCTACAAATAATACACAATGGAATATAAATATATTTAAAAATTATCTCAACGGCCACGTCACCAGTTAACATTGACCTCTGTTAAAAGTTTCTAAAATTGCAAGAAATGAATAGTTCGTTTCTATTACTGGTGATTTTTAAAGATGGTTGTTAGAAATAGGAACGAGTGCAAAGTATGTTTTTATTTTATGTAGTTTTCCCTATTTTTTATTATTATTTACTCTTAATATATATTTCAGTTCAGTTCAGGTCAGGTCCATTCAGTTCAGTTCAGTTCAATTCAGATTCATTCAGTTCAAAATAAAAGAGCCTTAGTTAACATCATAAGTAGTAAAGATGAACAAACTCTTAATGGCATATAATAAAAAGAAATAATTCGGAATATAATCATGAGTAAAAAAAGAGAGACAGGAAAAATAAAAATACTTCCTCCTCTTTAATGTAGAATTTATTTTAATTTTGTACACATCAACCACAAAAGTATTATTTTTCTAAAAATTACCCAAATCAATGATGTATTGAAATTAATGAAGAGCGGAAAAATGAGCTTCGAGATGAGTTATTAGGGATGACAATGGAATTAGAGGAGTAAAATAATTGGAATAATATTTATTTTGCAAAATTTATAAAAAAAATAAAAAACTAAAATGACAGTTGATTGGAATAGAAGAGTACAATACCTGACACAACCGGAAATAATTTGCTCTCAGTTAGATATAAAATAAGAAGGATATGAGAACTTAGTCAAAAGTTCAAAATCAATACTACCGTTAAGTTTAGGAATAATAATGGGACAAGTTTAGTCGAACAAAAATTTTGTCCTATAAGTTTATCGAGATCGCTAGGTTCGATAAGAAAAAAATCTAAATCGAGTTCGATAAGTCAAAATTCGACCCAATTAAGCTTTAAACTGTAAAATAGTTGAGTTGTTGACAAGAGCTCGAGTTCGAACTCAATAAGCTCGAGTCAACTCAGTTCGATAAAAAAATGAGTTCCAGTTAAAACAAAAAGATAAACTTATTGGGCTCGGCTTGATTCAATAAGAAAAAAGTTTGAACTCGAGTTTGATAATTTAGAAATCAACTCAACTCGGTTTGTTCAACGGCTGTAAGCGCAGCAAACGAACTCGTGGTTTCATAAATAAACTAGCCGCTCAAATAATGAGAGTGAAGCAAAGCATAGCAATTAGATTAACACTATCCATTTTGGTGTGCAAAATGGTAGGAATGAAGCTCTCCCCGTGTGCAAAATGATACAATTTTTAAGTTAAAATTGTAGTGAACACACAAGAACTGAAACTTTTGTTTTCCGTTCGGATCTCGGTTCTCAAATTGATATCTCGATCTCTTTGACTATAGATAGGAGCCAAATATGTAATTCGTTCCGGCCGAAGTCAGACGAATTGCCAAATATGATTTTCTATTCACGTATCAAAATTGTTAATTAAACTTGAAATTAAGAATATATTTCATGATTTCCTATCCGCATACGAAAGGGTTAATGATAAACGGTACTTAAGGAAAATGGAAAGCTAACTAGAATTAAAGATTTCAATCACTGCAGTATGATGGTATAAATAATTGTCTGTGATATAAATAAGAAATCAGACCAGCTACAAATCAGCTACTACAGATGAAGAAAAAAAAGAAGAAGAACTTGAAATCATGAAAACTATAAACACAACAAAGTCCCTATACATATATCATCATCCTAATTGATCGATGCATGCGTAAGATAATAGTAATAATAATAACTGAACTACGGTAATTCATTCTCCGATCCATATATATATAATATAAAAAATCAAATCGCCTTAAATTCGACAATCACGATTAGAAAACCTTCACCGCTGATCTTCAATGGAGTATAACTGATCTAGCAGCTGGATATGCGCCAAAGTTAATAAACGAATATTGGCTCGAAAGGAATGCACCATGCATTTTAATTTAATCACGAGAATTAATTAAAATTGTTCTAATCAACTGATCATTGCTTCTTTCTTCCCATTGGAGTGGCAGTCCCATCAAACAGCTCATCGATATACGTCTCAATATCCTCAGCCTGATACTTGACATACTTCTCCGTTTGCCTCCCCGGAGTGAAAATCTGACTGTACCTTCCGAGGAATGACCTGTAAGCCGGTATAACCATGTTCGATATCGAAACCCTCAGCTCCGACTGGAGCTGCTCGTCCCCTACCACCCAATTACTCTGCGTCTTGTGTATTTCATCAAACATCGCGTTGAAACTCTTGAACCTCTCCTTGAGCACCGGCTTCGTAACTTTTCCATTTACCGTCAGCCCCTCGGTATGGAAGCAGTTCAGCAATTTCCCCCAAGTTTCCCGCTGGTACCCTTTGTGATGCTGCCTGATGTCCGAGGATTTCTTCCGATACCAACCGTCGCCGATCAGGCTGTTGAGTTCGTTCCCTTTTATCTTCTTCAGCATGTACCTCCCGTTGTTCATCATGAAGATCGAGCTTAACGAAGGATCCTTGTACAGCCTAGCTTTGCTTTCGATGTTCGAATCCAGTAGATCGAGGACCTTTATTACCTGAGCCTGAAATGGAGACTGCTTTGCTGCTGAGGATTCGTTGTTGTGCTGATTAATATGGGTCTGGGAATTGTAGTCGAATTCGGATCCGGTGGCAGAATCTGCTCTTTCGATCTTCTGATGCTCTCTAAAAACTTGCTCGAGCGTGTTTTTGTACTCGCACGCGTACTCGAGATAATTCATGGTGTATTTAGTCAGCGGATGAACCGCACCGCCTGGAACCTGAGATTTTCCTGAATCAGCCTTGATTGAGCTTTCAAGCTCGGTGAAAATCAGAATCATGGCCTCACCAAGTCGGCTTCTTATCATCGACGCCTCGGTTTTGATCTGAATCAGTATCTCGTCTGGAAATAAATCATCAACGGCCAGATCCCTGAGAGCCTCGTACACATCTATGAACCTGAACAGCTTTTCGGCGGCGCGTTTGGTTAGCGCGACGGCCTGTGCGAAGTTGAGGAGTTGGATTATCACGCCATGAGACATGTGTCCGAAAAGGTTTTCAGATACAGTGGGATGATCGGTGAACACAGCGTCGGAAAGTTTACGCTCGCCGGAAAACTGGACGGTTGTGAATTGTTTGAAAATTCTGATCCATGACTCAATTTCTCTCTCTAGGGTTTCCCAATTCATCCTATGCACGTCGTCGATGCTGTGTTTTTCAAACCTGAGCTTGTGCAGGCTCTCCTCCAACGCGTTTCGCCTGGTGACGAAATACACGCGGCAGCACTCGACTTCATAGCCTCCGGCGATCATCGCCTTCGACAACCGAATCAAATCTGATAAAACCTGTTCTGAGTATCGGGAAATGTTATTGGTTTCCTCTTTCGGATCCGAATCCGGGTTTGGATCCTGATCCGATTCCTGATTAGAGCTTGACGGCGTGGATTGCTTCGTCTTCGCATCCTGGATCTTGTAATCCTCAAGGAGCGATTTGAACTCTTCCTCCAAATACGACATCGCACGCTGGAGAACACCTCCGATGCGATTGATAGAACAAGCGTACTTGTATTCTGATGAGAATTTCGAAAGCGCGTTGGACAGGGAAGAAACGCGATTCACGGCTTGAAGGAACGAAGCCGAGTCTTCCTCCGTGAGTCGAGTCCATTTCACGGGATTATCGCCGGAATCATAATCTTCGATCTTAGCTTCCACCAAAACCATGAATTGCTCGACAAAAATGGGGACGTAGGGAGGGGTGGAGTCGCCGTCCTGTGAGTTTAACAATGAGGAGATGTACTGATCGATCTCTTCAGAAACTTTGTTCAGATCCGGCGGGCGCAAAGGGGATGTAATTTGTTCGAGATTAATTGCGGATGTCTCGTCTTCGGCGTTGATCTCCGAATGGACGTCGCCATCAGCATCCGAGGACGGTTTAGGTGATGAGACGATGTTGATCTCGTCGTCGTCCTGAGGCAGATCTTCATTTTTTTTGTCACATTTTTCAGCAGGAGGATTCTCATTGTCGTTTCCGTCGTCCTGGTCGTCGATTTCTGTTTCTGTTATTTCCTCTGTAGTGGATTTTTCAGGAAAGGGTGATTTGTCGTTTTCAGTGACATCCATGCTGGTTTTTTCTTTCTCTATATCATCCATGGCGTACGTCTTCTAATTACTATTGGCTTGATTTGATTTAATTGTGTTTTTTTCCTTTTTTGGGGGGGATTTTTTTGCAGACAAAGATGGCATGAAAGAGAGGGAGGGAGAGAGTGTGGAAGAAGGGGGAATGATGGAAAAAATTAGCCAAGCGCAAAACATGATGAGAACCCGAAAGTGGAGGGGAATTGATTATCCATTCAAAATATTGCTTTTTTTTTTTCATTTTTGTTCAATAATATTTTAGTTTTTATTATTGTATTATTATTATTCTTGTTTTTATTTTTATTTTTTTTAAAAGAGAGAGAGAGAGAGAAACTGAAAGGGTGGTTGTGGTAGTTATTATCGAGAGATATAAAACAACTGGTTTGTTGTTAGGATATAGAAAACTGATAGCAGTGTTATGGCTAGAACTAGGGCAGGGACTTTTGGAACCGGGAATCGCAGAACCGATTCGAACCGCATCGGAATCGATGGTTCGGTTCGGTTCCTAGCAATAAATTTTTTTTTCGGTTCGGTTCGTACTGTTAGTATTTGGTTCGGTTCGGTTCGCGGTTCCTGTCTGTTTTAAAGAGGAACCGATCTGAATCGCAAGGAACCGTCCGAACCGCACCGAAAACCGAATTCTCGAATATAATATAATATAATATATTCTTATTAAACATAATTAATATAATATAAAATAGTATAATATATTCTTAATAAAATAAAATATAATATAATATATTTCGTCCAAACCATACAAAATCGGTTCCGGTTCGGTTCGGTTCCTGTGCGGTTCGGACAAAAAAAAATTGGAAAAACCGAACCGCGAAAAAACTATGCGATTCGGTTCCGGTTCCTGTATTTTTCTCCCAGGAACCGAAAAGTCCCAGGCCTAGCTAAAACCATTCATGTTTTCCATATATATATAATATAAAGTGATTGGTTTAATAAAAGGTTGAGACTTTCAAAAGAATGGCTATTCTTTTGCAATGTTGTTGTGTACGGGAGAATGACAAGTTTGATCCAAAATTATGGTAGGAGTGAGACGTTGAGCCCCGTGTTTATTCCACATGTGACTTTTAGTTCACAACTTTCTTAACTTAAACAATCTAGCCCAGTAATGAAAATAAAAAAGATATTGAACGTTTAATGAAAGCCTTTATATTTTGATTCAAAAATAAAAAATATAAATCATTTTCAAATAAATTTTATCATTATCTCTAGAAAATTAAATTCAGTAAAAAAATGTCACTCCCGCTAAGGTCCTGATTTCTTTATCTTAAAAAAGATAATATTCAGTAAAAATCAGTCTTGATCATTTAATGAGTAAAATTCAATTATAATCAGTAAACAATAACTTCATATAATAAATTACATTTTTGATCAAGTAAAACTCAATCTTAATCAGTAAAATGATATTCACTTCGGTAATTTTCAGTATAATCAGTAGTAACTTTATATAATAAATTACACAATCAGTAAATAATTAATTTTTCTCACTAATTAGTTTTTAATCGATTGAAATCAATTTTATTACTAAAAATAATTACAGTTCATCAAAAATCAAGTGGAAAGAACAAAGGCCTAAAATCCATGTCTGATTTTTCAGAAAATTTTGGTTAGGTAAGTCCTAATTCATGTAATTTCCGTCTTAATTGAAGAAACTATTACTGCAACATAGAATACTTACAAAAGAACCATGTCATTATTTTTTACTCATAGCAAGTGATGTTAAATGGGTCGACTCTTGAAGGTTTGGGTTCTTTATATATTTATACAATTTTTATAGATTAATTATATAAATTAATATAAAACATTATAATGTTAAAATATTAAATACTTACAATTAATAATTTGATCACCCAAAAAATTTGATTTGGATACTTTATATTCGGTAAACCAAACATATATCATCCAGCGAAATATATCATATTTGGATACTTACAAATAGTCGTTTGATTATCAAATATTGTATTTGACTTTTTAGCCAAGTCATACTATAATTATTTTAATATAATGATATTTTTGTATATTCTAACAAAATGCAATAGAAAAGGTTGATTACCTAGTGTTTTTGTGCATGCCCTTTATGGGTTCTGAGCAAAACTAATCCCCAATTGTAAACAAGCAAAAAAACATTGTTCAAAGGCATAGTTTGTTTTGATAATTTTTTTGTTTTTTTTTTGGAAAAACACTAAATGATAAAGAGATTCAAAGTTGAAATATATTTACTTGTAAAAGGTAAAAATAAATATAAGATATTAAGCTAAAATTTATACTATTTCGAAAAAAGAGGGATCACTAATTTACCCAATTAATCTATGTGTTAGTTCTTTCGGGTTAAACCATTTGGGAGAGAGAAAAACTTGATCAATAGTTTAAGATAATGAGACTGCAAGGCCGTTCTCTTCAATTTTAGAAGTTAATATTTTGATCATTAAAAAACGGTCTTCATAAGTAAAAATTAATCTAAATCAATAAAATTTAGTTTTGATCAGTAAAAAATTAAAAATTAGTAGTTTCTTATAATAAATACACAATGAACAAGTAAAAAATAATTTCAACAAGAACCACTTTCAATCAGAAAAAATATTAATCAAAGAAATCAATTTAATAAAAAAAAAAATAGGATGAAGAAAGTAGTCAATAGGCTTAACTCCCTCTATTTTTGGTCCAAAACGTTACTTGTATATATGTTACCTTTTCTATTTACAGAAAACCAAAATTGTAATTCGCCTAAAGATGTCAAGGGCACTTACGGGAAACTCAATTTACATTGGGTCGTTGGCCTGTCACACGTTCGGCACCTGCCTTCAGGGTCCTTCCCCGTTCTCAGTATCACTCGATGCATCAGTCTTCATCGCAATTCGTAAACCAAACCCTAATTTCAGATTTTTTCCCCTTTATTTCCAATTCTTTGCAATAGCCACTGGAAAACAAAATTCACGACTTTTTTACTCTTAATTCCAGTTTGAAAAACAAAAATCCCTCGTGTAATATGATAATTAAGAATTGAGCTCTGCTGTTTCTAAAAGAAAATCCCAACTTTGTCGCCGAAGGTAAAGTCTCATGCTTTCTTCGTGAAAAATATGCTCTTCCTTATATTGTTTCTTAGTGCTAAACTTTCGTTCTTTACTTGTCCTCGTTTTGTTCTTTTTAATTGTATGTACCCGGATTTGCTGTATTAGTTTCAAGAAAGAATCGAGTTCCAATTTGCTTTGTATGTACTGAGACGTGAATAGCTTATGCATTCTCGATCAACTTTATCGTGTAGGTGCTCCTCTTTCATGAATTATCATTATCATATACACATATCTCTCTCTGTGTGTGTGTGTGTGTGTGTGTGAAGTTATGCAATCTGCGGTCATTTTGAAATTTCCTCGAGAATTTGTGACGTGTCTCTTCCTATGTGGTGCTGGGAATGAGGAAGTTGGTTGGTCTTTGTAAGCTTTGAAGAGTATTACTTGAAGATATTTAAATATGTGCACCTGGGTTAAGATCTGGTTGCTTGGAGTGAGGAGATGAAATAGAATTCTACTGCTCTGTGTCAATTTTATTGTACCAATAGTTGAATTGATCATAATGTAGAAACTATTCCTTCTCTTGATAAAATCAGTTACTTGGTGTATCTTTCAAGAAACCGGTAATGAAATAAAATTTCTCTGAATTGCTTGCACTAAATGGCGAGAGCTCCCAAAACGTACTAGTCTGCAATATGCGGTTTGTATATTCCATATGTTTGGTGCATAAATCCATATGTATATAAATGTGGATATATATAGTAGTGCTCGTGTTCTACATAAGAAGTAATCGTTATTATTTGCTGCATTAATTGCTATGCTTCTTCTGATGACATGACTTACATGTTATTTTCATCGGAATTGCATTCCCTGTTTTCCTTTTCTCTAGTCAGGCAAACGTTGTGCAAGAAATCATGGGAAGCACTTTTAATCCACATATTCTGGTTGAGAAGCTGTCAAAGCTCAATAGCTCGCAGCAAAGCATTGAGAGTATCCTGCTGTGATCTTTATCTGCAACAAATTTGTATCTGCTGAGCTTTTTATTAGCATTTTATTGCTGGATCAGTTTATATGTGCAACCATTGTTTTATTTGAACAATTGGATTTTCCATATTGAGAAAGTGGTGCTCATTGAAACACTCGGTCACTGTTAAATATATCACTGAAACTCTTAAATCATTGTTAAGTCTATATTTGGTGTGTATATTATCTATTATTTAATGTGCCATACTTTTACTAAATCTATTTCGAGAGAATAATGATACTCCCTCCTTCTCACATAAACGCAACATTTCAAGTAAAATTGGTGTATTTTAGGAGAATGATTAGATGGGTACATATCTAAGTTTTGTAAGTATTGTTGGTGAGTGTATGATGTAGATTAAAAGGTAAAATGTATTGGTGGTGAGTGTCTGGTGGAGATTAAAAAATAAAATGTGATTGTTTGATGTGATTCGAGGTATTTAATGAAATATTGCACTTCTAAAGATAGATTTTTTGGGCCAAATATTGCACTTCAGGCGGTGCTTTTGTAGGGAATGATATATTACTACACATACATTTTTTATACTATGTGAGTTGTAGTATACCAAATATAAAAATGTCTTCTGGTGGACAGATGTCTTTGTTGACCATGTATATGTAAAATTCCTCACACCGATTTTCTGCTTAGTTTTCCTTGACATGATTAAGCTCTATCGCATTGGTGCATTTTTCACATGAACAAAGCGAAACAAGTGGTGGAAACATGGGATAGACAGTTTCATTGCGCTCCCCGTGAGCAGAGATTGGCTTTTCTGTATCTTGCGAACGACATTCTCCAGAATAGCAGGCGAAAGGGTGCAGAGTTTGCTGCAGAGTTTTGGAAAGTTCTTATGGATTCTCTTCGTGATGTTATTGAAAATGGAGACGAGTCTGAAAAAAAGGCTGCTTTGCGCTTGGTATGTTTACTTTTTCTTTTAAATCTGTACTATGAGCAAAGAGTGACTGTCAATCATATAAATGCAACTATACAATGACTGTATGAGAAGATGAAGAAAATCTGATAAAGCAACCCAGAGAAAGGATTCAGAAATGATGAGCGACATTAGAAGGTCAAAATTTTAGGTGCTGATAAGAAAATCATGTACTCATGCATTTACCATGTGCTGTTTATCTATGTTCGTATTATGAGTTTTCTGAATTTTGAATTTGAATTGTTCACATAGTTGTTAAAGGCGAAAGACGCGCCAAGGCAATAAGGGCTTCTATTGCGTGAGGCGCAAGGCTGAGGCACACGCCCGACAGAAGTGGGCCGCCAAATAATGAAAAATAAAATAAATCTAAAACTTATGAACACATAATTCCAAGAAAACATATCTATGCTGTGTTTAGCAAAACTAGCTGATAAGTTAGCCGGTAGCTGATAAGCTAACTGATAGCTGATTGGGTAGCTAATAAGCTAGCTGATTATGTAGCTGATTAGGTAGTTGATAAGTTAGCTGATTTTAATGTGCATGTTTAGCAAATTAGCCGATAAGGTAACTGTTTTTTTTTTATAAATTTACATAAAATTACATCACTTTTATTTTTCTATTATTGTTTAAACTTTCTCATTATATTTTAACAATAATTGTTATAAGATCTACATATGGTTTTTATTTATTTAGAGAAGGCATATGATAAAGTACCAAGAGAAGTACTTTGGTGAGCCTTAGCAAAGAAGGGTGTATCGCGGAAATATATTGACATTATAAAGGACATGTATGAGGGAGCTAGTACAAGTGTACGTACTAATGTTGGGAGGACAGAAGAATTCCCTATTACGATTGGGGTGCATCAAGGATCTTCTCTTAGTCCTTTTCTCTTTGCCACAGTCATGGACGAATTGACAAGAGAAATTCAAAATGACGTTCCGTGGTGTATGATGTTCGCAGATGATATTGTGTTGATTGATGAAACGAAGGTTGGAGTGCAACAGAAATTGGAACTTTGGAGGGATACTTTGGAAGCTCGAGGCTTTAGGCTGAGCACAAGTAAGACTAAATATATGGAGTGTAGGTTTAGCGAAAACAGTGATAGAGAGGCGGGGATGATCACATTTGATGGGAAAGTTGTTCATATCCACTTTCTTTCGGTATCTTGGATCTATTATCCAAAAGGATGGAGAGCTAGATGGCGATGTGGCTCACAGAATAAAAGTCGGGTGGTTGAAGTGGAAGAGTGCCACAGGGGTTTTATGTGATCCTGACATGCCTCATAGATTAAAGGGTAAATTTTACCGCACGGCAATTAGACCTGCGTTGTTATATGGCACCGAGTGTTGGGCTGTAAAACAGTGTCACGTTCAAAAGATGAATGTGGCGGAGATGCGTATGCTACGATGGATGTGTGGTCATACAAAAAAGGATCGGCTCAGAAATGTGGTGATTAGAGAGAAGGTAAGAGTTGCGGCTATAGAAGACAAGATGATGGAGAATCGATTACGATGGTTTGGTCATGTAAGAAGAAGACTTGTTGATACCCCAGTCAGGAGGCTAGAAAATTGGGGAACAAGTAATGCTGTGAAAGGTGGAGGAAGACCCAAGAAAACTTGGATAAAGATGATTGAAAATGATATGTGGTTTCTTGGAATTGGAGAAAGTATGGCGATAGAGAGGCAAATGTGGCGGGAAAGAATACGGATGGTGGATGGAATCTGATTCCTTTTTTTTTATCTGTATTTTTATTCCTATTTTTTTTATTCCATGTTATCTTTTAATTTATTTTTCAGGTTTTTTTTAACATTCATTCTCTTTTTTATTTGCTTTTTTCTCTACTTTTTTTCCTCTTTTTCTCCTTTTATGTTATTCATGTAACGACCATTGACGGTTTCAAAGTTTGATTCATGTTAGACGACCCCAAATCATTTTGGGACTAAGGCTTAGATGTTGTTGTTGTTGTCTATTATTATTTTAATATATACTACATCTAAATTACACATATGTACTATTCACAGTTCACTGTCACTTTAAAAAGTCATGGTTAATTTATTTTTGATGGTTTAAAATTGCCGCTGAATAGGACTTGTGTGTATAATTTTAGTTACGAACAAGTTCACAACAACAATATGTATCAAAAAGATTCTGTAAAATATAAAAAGATAAATCGAATACAAAATTATTGTATTATTCTTATAACAGAGTAATTCATTAGCAAGTGTAATAGAGTGATGATCAGACTAACCATAATTTTTCGCGTCCACCACTCATCTGAGGCCTCAATTTTTCCTGAAAAGTTAACGGATGGTGGATTTATTTGTAATATTTCAATTACTCAGAGGGTGTTTATGTAAAAAAAACCCTATGTTTGTATTTAGGTCACGGACATATATGGAATATATAAAGATGAGAAGCTAGTTTCTTTTTTTCATAAGCTTGAAAATTTAGCTTATCAATCAGCTAGCTTATAAGCTAGCTGATAAGCTGGCTGATTTGAGAAGTTAGTCGTTTACGAAACGAGCTTTTTTTTAGTCAATGGTCAAATAAGCTTCTGAAGCTTATAAGCTAGCTGATAAGCTAGTGCTAAACACAGCCCTAATCACGAAATACTTGATAGTTAACGAAAATAAAGCTTCAAAACAATATAAAACAATCTTCAAAAGTGTAAGATAAAACATAATATACTATTGTCACAGAGACGTATTGAGTTTCCCCGAAGCGGAAGAAAAGGCTCACCGAGGCGCGTCTCCCCTGCATATCACCTGTCTTTTGGCTGGGGAGGTGACTGAGGTTCGCATTGCGTGCTTCAGGCATGCCTTTGACAACCATGATTGTTCATATCTGTGTTTCCAGTCCATGTGAAATTATAACAATCACATACAAGAAAATTGCTATTTTAAGTCATCATATCAGAGTTCTTCTTGTTCCTTTTCTGTTCACCTAATAAGGGCTGATTAGGAAAAAGTCATGCTAAGAATTGTGGATAAGATTATGCATCAGCAAAATCTTGCCATGCATGAATGGTTATCCTAAGTTGTCAAATTGGGTAAGAAAGAAATCGAGTGGTGTAATTTGTTTTGTATTATTATTATTTCCTGCAGATACATATCTGGGAGGAACGAAAAGTATTTGGCTCAAGAAGCCAACTTCTGAAGGAAGAGTTTGCGAAGGGGCAATTAGGCAACGATAATAGAAATTTGAAGCATGCTGGTTCCAAATCGGTACTGCTTGTTATTTCCTTGGGTTCATTGGTTTCATGGTTTGAGCAGTGTACTTTTAACTAATTTCTTCCAACTCACCTTTGCAAACAGCGGTCACCAGGTGGAAATGCATTGGACAGATTAGTTTCTGGTTATCAAGCTGTCTATGGCAGTCAACACAATGAGGATGCCATTTTTAACAAATGTAGAAATGCTATCAGCTTCATTGAGAAATTCGATAAAGACATTGAGGGTGAATACGGATTAGGTATGGATTTTTTTGTCTCTGCTATTGTACTAAATCTTCTTTTGCTTGGCGTGATATATTTCAACAATTGTGAAAGCATAATGTTCCTTATATTTACTTCATATTTTTATCTTTTTGAAGCATAAATAAAAGTTCCACCTTTTGGGTGTTCTCCAAATATTGGAGAAAAAGTAATGCCTTTACAGGCACCCCAAAAAGAAAATTGTACCTCGACAGGTTGATATCTCCTTCTATGTGACGCACAGGCACACTTGCTTCCATTGTTTCCAATGGTGCCAAAGATTCCTTATTCTTTGGTTCTGGATTATAATGGAATAAAACAAAATGACTCACTAAACTGGCTGCACTTCTTTTTCTCATGAAGTATTAGTCATTCCATGTAATTATCGATGCAATTTTCATTTTGGATCATCCGGAAACAGCCTCTCTGTGTTAAGACAAGGGTAAGGCTGCGTACATCTGATCCCCCCTTACCCCGCTTTTTGCGGGAGCCGTTGAGGCATTGGGGTAATGTTGTATTGTTGTAGCACCTTGTCCTTTTGGTATAAAAAGATGACATCATCATCATCTTGTGCACCTTAATTCCAACTATATTGGGGTCGGTGACATGAAGATTATTGTCTCAATTAATTGACTAAAATTAGTTGCCACTATAAATTAATGCAAGAAGTAAAGTGGCAAATTTTACGCCGGATGCCCTTACTGTCGCAACCTTCATATGAAGGAGAAATGAGATAGAAATTCCAAAACCGCCAACATCATACATAGATTTTTCCATTTACGTTGAAGGTATCTCGAGACGGCAATAAATTGAGATAATTGCTATAGTCATGTCACATTCATACTTATCCGAAAGCAATGCTTGACAACCAATATTTATGTATTTTGATGATTATTACCGAGTACTAATATATTTTGTCATTCTCTTTTTTTGTTAAAAACGTGATTGACATCGACACCGCTTCCATTTCCGTGTGATATTACAAATAGGCCATGCCAACAGTAGTATCACTGACGAGCTGAAGGGGCAGCATGCAATATTGAGGGACTGCATTGAACAGCTAAGTGTCGTTGAATCTTCTAGAGCAAACCTTGTATCTCTGTTGACGGAAGCTCTGCAGGACCAGGTGGATTTTTTTTCCAACCTGCCTGTTTTGCCTGTTTTATCTTACGTTACTTCTTTCAATGACCTTGTACTACTCTTAATGTCCATAGGTGTACAAGCTGGAACAAGTCCGAGTTCAACTTCAGGTAATGAGTGATTCATTAATCTGTTACTAGACAGACAAAAAAAAGACGGAGTAACACCTCACTTAATTAATCATCTAAATGGAAATTCTCAGGCAGCCCAGATGCGCTCGGAAGAGGCAAGCACTATTTGCAGGCAGCTATTAAGTACCAATGGAGACGGACAAGTTCACGCCGAGCAGAATGGAAACCCAAGTCCAGCCAATCTGATGCCACCGAATTCTACATCCGGACCCGAAGAGCAATCATCCTCCGTGGCGTACACACAGCAAACCCCACTGTTCGTCGAAAAGTCCGACGACCCGAAATTCACTGCCGCTGCCGTGGCTGCAAAGCTCGCAGCATCGACATCTTCCGCCGAGATGCTGACTCTTGTCCTCTCTTCTCTTGCATCCGAGGGCGTTATCGGAAATAATAATCCTATCAGAGACGCGTCAGAGATATACCCCTCCGAAAAGAGGGCAAAGATCGAAAATGAGCACCCTTCGTATGTTCCTCAAGCCCCACAGACACTAGTCAACTCTCGGGAGTTGGCTCCCGATGAAAAACCTCCTCCACCCTCATCTCCTCCACCTTTGCCGCCTCCTTTGCCGCCTATGCAGCCGTATCCGGTGCCTCAATATATACAAACTGTGATGTCCACACCGTATGGCTATAATGTGGGCCAACAGATGCCGATTGGGCAACCTGGTTATGGTCTGGTGGCCCCGCCGAATGTTTCAGGGTTTGCTCCATCTAATGCTTATCAAAGTTATCCGCCGGAAAGTGGGTTCTACGGCCAGCCTTCGTCATTGCCGATGGCACCTATGAGCCATCAGTAGAATTTGGTAGTATAGGATTTTCGGGGAATGGGAGTTCAATTAAACATTCCTTGTTATTATACAGTAGTGTGAAGCTTTTGTGATTTTTTATTAGGAATTCGGGTGACACATAGGTTATGCACATTGTAGTTTTAGGTGTTTGTAACTGGAGTGCTTGCTTAATTTGATGAATTATATATGAAGCTGAATCTACAACCATAGTCCTATAAATTAGATTCTAAACCATTAAATACAAGATTCTTTTTTCATCTCCAACAGAGAATTCTATTCTTTGAGGGTATTATTTTCACCATTTTTATTTATTAAAATTAGTGGAGTGATGGGTGGCCCCGTTCTGATTCTTGATCTTGCATCCCGTTTTTGTATTGTTGGAGATGAAAATCAAACCAAATCAAACATACCCAGTATTGTTAGAGATGAAAAGTCTTGAAATAAGACGTGGATTCACATTATTTTAGTTGACATTATTAGCAAATGGCTCTCGGTTGTGCTTTTTTACTGAGTCTAAAATAATAATTCTTCCGTCCCATTCGGAGAGACATTTTCAAAACATAATTTTACCCCAATAGTTGTTTACTTATGTGATTATATGTGTTCCAAAATTTATTTTCAACCAGCAAAAAATAAATAAACTACCAAAAGAAAACGTAAAAATGGTAACAAAAAGGTCAGTATTCTTTACAGTGATTGTGAAACCACCCATTTTTTAGCTCCGAATTAGGATTGTAGATGAATCGAGTTGAGTTCGTTTGTAAGGATAAATGAATTTAAGAACCTGAAGAATGTCTCAAGAACATTTGATGTACTGTAAAGATTGTGATATAACTATATAAACTGGCAATGTCCACGTGTATTAGATCGATAAATACGTCGAGCAGTGTAACTTTTGTTGAAATTACCCAAGTGACGTCAGTCTAGCACCTAGCAAAATATTTATCTTAATATATATTTGCACATATTAAAAATCTGTACAAATATATATATATAGTGTAACTTTATTTTCAGAACCCTGTTAAGTGCGAGAACTGCGAGAACCACCTTTTGTACTCCTAATAATACATAATGTACATCATGTCATCAATCATACAACCCTCTAATCATAACCCCTACTATATAGTAGGGGTTATATATATAGTAGGGGTTATCATCGATGAAATTTATTATAGTAGGAGTTATCATCAAGAGTGTTATCTCCGTAATAAAAATTGTATTTTACTATAATACCCTTTTGAATTAATAATATTTTTTAATTTTTTAAAAAAATCTCATTGGTTTAGAGGAGTTCTCGCAGTTCTCGCACTTAAGAGAGTTCTGAAAATAAAGCTCCCATATATATATATATAATGTAGTAACTAGTAAGATGAATTTTTTATTAGATGTTTTTTGGTGCGTCATAAATTAGTTTCCTGCTTTATCCTCACATATGAATATAGAAAAAAATATTTATGAATAGAAAAAAGAATGAATATATATCTTGAGATTTAAAATACTATATTTTTATTTTATTTTTGAAATATATTTTCATAAATAAGCTCGAACAATTGCAGAAAAAGTCAGACAAAAATAACTTACATTTGGATTTTCATTATTTTAAATGATATTATATTAAGGACCAGATATATTATATAGTATTAATTTGTTTGAAACACATAATTTTAACTCCTATTACTTCTATACAAAAATATTATTATTCAATACTACAAGCCAAAATAATTATTCGTTGGAGAAAATTAAGAATACATGCAAATTAGGAAAATGTTACGAATTTACAAATGGATTGGGATCCCCTGCATTGCACAGCATCATGCTGTGTACTGCCGTGCGTCGGATGGGACACGCACACACACACTCGTGCGGGTGTGTGTGATCGAACGACAGGAATTGCACAGCCCTCTGCAGCCACTGCAGAGGATCCCTGCCGATACTCTTATTAAGTGTAGTGTTTTTTTTTTATAAAATTAAGTGTAGTGTTATTGTAGTACTCCTTTCCATCAAATAAGACAGTTCAAACTTTTTATTTGTTTTTACAATATATATTATTTTAATTTTTTCCCTTTTAATTCTATTATTAATTTTTAACCTCAAAAGTCGTCCTTTTCAATCTACATTAATTCTATTTTATTGCTCTTTACGTATGTAAGTAGATGTTTGTTTTTTTCGGTATTGAATTTGACCATTTATGTTATTTTAAATATTATTCCGCTAAATATAAAAAATTATATCTGTAGATTCAATTTATAAAATATTTTAAAATTATTTTCATAATATAACTAAATTTCATAGTCAAAGTTTCGTCTCGAGAATCAAGAACATATATTTTTACATAGATTAAAAGATTCTCTCTTTTTTAGTAACAAAGCATAAAAGTAACAACTTATATATCCCCATTCATAAAACTATAAGTTTTTGATACCAAAATGTGTTAAAAGACTTTATTACCCTTAAAGTCTACCAATAAAAGAAAAAAAAAACTAAGAAAGAAAAAGGAAGATTATTAAAACGAAACAACAATAAAAAAACGGTCCCACAATTCAATATTTTCCTCTGCCAAAAAACTCTCCTCCTCTCTGCAAAAAAACTCTCCCGTCGTGAAACCCTTCGCCGGCCAGAAAATGTCGACCTCCGACTACCACAGAGAATCTGAAGACGCGAGAAGTTCCGCTAGTGACACTCCATCTGAAGAGCAATTCGTCAATGAGCCGCCGGTTAGTGTATTTTCATTCACACACGATCGTGCCACGACGGTTGTTCATCTTCCCACGATCGTGCTGAAGAAGATGAGACCATCGTGTACACGATGGTCTTTCGTGGGCACGATGGTTACACACGACGGTCGTCGATCGTGTGTGCCGTCGTGTGCTAGAAGTGCAAAAGCTCCTGCCTTGCACACGATCGCAGGCACACGATTGATTAAAGTTAGGAGGAATGGGAGTTCAAATACTGCCCTACATCACTTGATTGCTCGTCAATTGGAGGGTGATCAAATCCCCCCGGATGAGTCGTGGTTCCAGGTTTGCGGGAGGACCATTCGTTTTACGGCCCGTGATTTTGCCTTGATCACGGGACTCCATTTTGGAAACTCTACCTTCCATCCCCAGGACGACCATCTCCTTCCGTCTGACGGTATTTTCCACAGAATACTCCATGGCAAAAATATTAAGGTTAGTGTTCTGCGGAAGAGGTTCAATGCTCGAGATTTTGGTAGAGACATAAGAGATTATGTCAAGGTTGCCAATTTGCTTATATACTACTACTTTATCCTATGCCGTGACGACATGATGGTCGAGACATGGGCATGGGCATTAGTGGAGGATTTCGAGCAGTGGGATATGTTTCCTTGTGGTTCTTATGCCTTTGGGGTTTTATCTTACTACATAGGCAACGTTGCCATGAAGGAGGGACAAGAGCACAAGGACTATCACTTCTATGGTCCTGTTTGGGCTTTACAAATATGGTCGTATGAGATGATTCCTGCATTGGGAGCATTGTGTGGTATTCGAGATAAAACTGTCCAAGTCCCCCGGTGTTTGATGTGGACTACGAGGAAGATGTTTTGTGATTTCACTCATTTCTTCGACGATAAGGTACATAAATTTGTAAACGTATTTTCTCCTAACTTCACTCATCTCTTCAACATTATGTGATTGCCCATCTAATGGTATGCTTTAATGACTATTGTTGCAGCACAAAGTACTTCCCTCTTTACCGCATCTGGAGGAGGATGAGGCTGAGTACTACTACCTGAGCTTTGAGAATGGCTCGCCATATGACGTTAAGTTCATTAAGCCTGTAAGAATAGCTGTGAGGAATAAGGAGGATGAGCCTGCGCCGATCCCGAGGAAGAAAGTAATGGATAGGTTGAAGAAGGCTGCTGGAAAATTGATTACATATGAGTCGGCACATAAAGTGTCAAAGCGACGCCGGCAGAGTACCCCACCAGTAGATGGTGCAGAGACATCGGACCGGGAGAGGCAGCCAGAGAGGGTGTGTTGTGTCCACGGACTTCCTTGTCCGGACCACACCCAGGACACGAGCAGGGATGAGTACTTCGATCGCCGTTTGAAGGCGATCTTGTACGACGATTCTGAGTCCGAATTTATTGCTCGAGTTTCTCGCCGGGTGCTTTCTAGGATCGTGGATTTCTTCGGACCTATGCATAGACGTTCTAGGAGCCCGGTACACTACTCAGCTGGGAGCCATGATAGGCCTCGTCATTCTGCATCTGTTAGCAGCGCCCGGCGGAGGATTCCTAACCCTCCACGTCACTCAGTCTCTGGCGCAGCACACAGTCACCATTCTCATCGTCAGCCTAGTCATCATTCTCAGCGTCAGCCGAGTCACCATTCTCAGCGTCAGCCGAGTCACCATTCTCAGCATCCGCCTACCCACCATTCTGAGGTCCAGCACAGTCACCATTCTCAGATTCATCATTCTGTTGAGCGGACTCAGCAGCCCCTTGATTACGAGCATCAGTATGAGCCATTTGAGCCGCCGTTTCAGCAGTATGGGACGATGTTCGACTGGTTTCAGGACGAGCATCATTACAGTGCGATGTTTCGCAGTGAGGGTGGTGGTCCCGAGCAAGAACCTCCATTTCGGATCGAGCACGGCTTTTGAGATCGAGCGGCATGCCTCTCTGATCGTTATAGTTGTGAGAGGGATGCCGAGGGTGACGAAGATGGTGAGAGTGCCGAACGCAGATTTGGGTGAGCGTAGTCTTCCACCGCGAGTGAGTCGACCATCTCCGCTCTTCGGGAGCCTTTTGTGGTTGCGCCTCCCAGAGATAGCGAGGCTCGAATAAGTTGTACCTACAGATTTAGGAGGGAGCACCACGTGATGCTATTGTCCGTGTTTGGAGTGGGCATGCTCTCACCCGTGCGTTATTTGATCGGATAGAGTCTAGCCGTGAAGACTTTGATGCCGAGGTGATAGATCATGTGCTTGCGACTCGAGCGAGGCTTCGGAGGAGTCCGTAGTGTTGGTGTCGGTAGAGTTGGCACCTTTGTACTTGCCGGCTCCTATTTTACGTAAGATCTATAACCTACTCACTTGTATAACAGTGGTTTGATATCGATTTTATTTAATTAAGTGGTATCGCTTAATGAAGTAAGTTTTGGCCAACGAGTTTGCAAGACTCCATCCGGATGATCCACTTGGTATCAAGGTGACGGGGAAGCCGGTTTACAAGGAGTGGAAAATTCCTAAATGCATCGAGGACTACATGACAGGTCTTGATACACCACATGCGGTTCCATGGTTAAATTGCAACGAAGTAAGTTTGAAATTTATATTTATAAATAATTGACGATTTGTTGCCATTTGAAATTTATATTTATAAATGATTCGCTATGTTTGATGTGATGATCTTATATGATTACATATTTTGTTTGAACAGATCATTGCCATTTGTTGCCTCGACCAGAGCCACTGGGTGACTATCAAGATTGACTGTAACACCCCCAAGTTATTCAGGGTATATTACAGCGCCGTGAGCCCCGCCGTGGGACACACAAGGCTAAACATACGCGGAACTATAAAACTTGACCGAGAAGGTCTACATACAATGGGAAGAAAGACGATACAAAGGTATTCAAAAACATAACCAATGTATTCACAGACATTACATCACAAATCAATACTTCGGCAAACACAGGCCAGAACTTCAAGGAAAGAGGAAAACAATACTCGAGTATTCAATAACCAATCCAGTACAACAACACTGAATGAAAAACTCAAAACATAACTGGAAGAAAAACACAGTATCACACTTGCCCACCATCTTCATGCCGACCCGATACCTGCCTGTCCGATCTCCTGGAACCTGAAATACATGAAACGTATTTCCCCCATAAAGGGGTTAGCCATCGAATAGCTAGTGCAAGTATATCGAGTATGAAACACAATACTCCTCGACAATAAAGTAAATGTAACCGTCAATTCATCAATTCAAGACTAGTATTCCGGAATAACTAAAATCTCATGACGTATGTGAATGCCGTAGAAACAGTTCGTTCATATCATACGCCGTTACATGTAGGAATGCCGTCAAAACGGTTCGTTCATTACATGCCAACAATACATATATGAATGCCGTAAAAATGGTTCGTTCATAATATGCCATCAATATATCTATGAATGCCGTAAAAACGGTTCGTTCATATCATACCATCAATACCTCTTACTTTCAAAGTCGAGAACGTACAATCATAAATGTATACTTGCCTTTGAGACATCGAGAAATCGAACGGAGGAAGGGTATGAGTTCGGTAGGTCCAAGAACGCGCTTCCGGCACCTAAACGATTCGCAAGGAATATGATAATCAATCATCCATATTCAAACTACACGAAGGAACTCCCGAAACCCGTCTACGATTCATAAAGATATACGAATAATCAACTAGAGGTTGGAAAATCGTCCTAAATCTCACAAGTCCGAAAACGGCACAATCTAAACCATAAAATCGTAGGGAAAGTATACATACGGTATAGATACATCATAATCTCAAGGTTCTCAAGCTTCAAAACGGATAAATCGGACGAATCTACGAAAAACCCCAAAATTCCCAAAAGTAGTGTTCTAAGGATTTTACCTTGATTCGGACGTTAGGATGAATTAGATGTTGTGGAATCCTTGTTCTCCAACCGAATATATTGTTGTTAGAAGGAAGATCGCTTCCAATCGCCCAAAATCGTCTCTCCCGAGTGATTCCCGTCGAAAAAGAGTGAAGAAGGTGAGAAATGACGAAAATAAAGTCAACTGCCATATATATATCTGTCCAGTCTAGCGCACGCTACGCCTCCTTCATTAGCGTGCGCTAGCGAAGTCACCGGATAGTCCAGTGGTTTCTGCCGGTTCCGTTAGCATGCGCTAATCGTCTGTCTCTAGCGTGCGCTAGTCCAAAATGTGGCATCCAGTACTGGAGTCCAGAACTTACTGTCTCTGCCCTGCTCAAAACTTAGCGTGCGTTACCGCTATGGTTTAGCGTGCATTATGCAATAGCTTTAGCGTGCGCTAGCCGAAGCCTAGCGTACGCTACCTGATAGTCCAGAAAATCTGGCAACTTCACTGCCTCTGGCCGGCCGTGGCGTGCGCTACGGACGGATGTTAGCGTGCGCTACTAACCACGAATAGCGCGCGCTAACAACTCCTAGCGCGCGTTAATCCGCCAGTCCAGAGAGCAGTCCGAAATGCTGGTTCTGACCTGACTGATCCTCTTAGCGCGCCCTACGGCTCAAAGCTAGCGTGCGTTAATCAAGCAGAATTAGCGTGCGTTAGCCTAGGCCTAGCGTGCGTTATATCTCTGGCCCAGAACATTTCCGCAAGGTCTAAACGACATGATCAAAAACCAAACGAGATACGAAACTCAATAACAATATTAACAACATCTCCAAGCATTTACAGAGCGTCAACATAAGAGAAACGGCAAGGTCAAACAGTCAGTAAAAGTACGGGTATTACATTCTCCCCCTCTAAAAAGAAGTTTCGTCCCGAAACTTAAGAAATAAATAGTTCGGGGTATTCCACCCGCATCTTCTCTTCCGTCTCCCAAGTTGCCTCCTAGACTCCATGCCTCGACCATTGCACTTTAACCAGTGGAATGGTCTTATGCCGAAGTTGTTTCTCGCGACGCTCAAGGATCTTCACGGGTCTCTCCGGAAAGGTAATATCCTCGGCTACGTCAATCTCACTGTAGTCGATGATGTGGCTCGGATCCGGTACGTACTTCCTTAACTGAGACACATGAAAAACACTATGGACGTGACTCAAAGCTGGAGGCAACGCCAATCGATAAGCTAAATCTCCAACTCTGTCCAAAATCTCGAAAGGTCCGATATACCTCGGACTAAGTTTCCCCTTTTTCCCAAAGCGGAAAACTCCACGGTTCGGCGACACCTTGAGTAAGACATGATCCCCCACTTCGAACTCTAAGGGTCGACGACGAGTATCAGCATAAGATTTATGACGACTCTGGGCAGCCAGCAATCGGTCCCGGATAATAGAAATCTTTTCCTTAGTCTCCATCAACATATCCGGCTCCGTCCCAACTAGCTCAGAAGCCTCGTCCCAACATAATGGCGACCTACATCGCCTACCATAAAGTGCCTCGAAGGGTGCCATTTTGATCGACGCATGCCAACTATTATTGTAAGCAAACTCGATCAACGGTAGGTGAAGCTCCCAATCATTACTCCAGTCTAAAGCACAAGCCCGTAACATATCTTCCAACGTCTGAATCGTCCTCTCTGTCTGACCATCCGACTGAGGATGAAAGGAAGTGCTCAATCTCAACTCGGTACCCAAAGCCTGATGAACGGCCTGCCAAAAGTGTGATACGAAATGGCCGTCTCGATCAGAAACAATGGTCTTGGGGGCACCGTGTAACCTCACGATCTCAGCAATAAAGGTTCGAGCCAGTCTATCCGGTCCCCAAGTATCCTTAATACCCAAGAAGTGTGCAGACTTGGTCAACTGATCGACAATTACCCAAATCATATTCATTCCAGTCCGAGTTCTCGGCATGCCAGTGATGAAATCCATCGAGATGTCTTCCCACTTCCACTCGGGGATGGGGAGTGGTTTCAACAACCCCGCTGGTCGTTGATGTTCTATCTTGACTTGTTGACACGTCAAGCACCGTAGTACAAACTCCGTAACATCCTTCTTCATGTTATTCCACCAAAAATTGCGCTTCAAATCTTTGTACATCTTACTCGTCCCAGGGTGGATTGAGTAAGGCGTAGCATGAGCTTCTCGGAGAATTCTCTGTCTCAACTCTAAATCATTCGGAACACAAAGCCTGCCCTGAAATCTCAGAATACTATCCTCGTGTACCGTACAGCCAGGAGCTTTTCCTTTAATTACATCTTCCTTCAGTTGAGAAATCATCGGGTCACTCCACTGCTTCCCTTTGATGTCATCAACTAAGGACGAAGTAATTTCGAGAGTACACAACTGTCCCTGTACTCGTTGAAGCCAAACTTCTATCCCTTGCTCAATTAAATCCCGACGAATTTTCGTCTGGGACGTAAGAACCTCGAGCATTTGAAGAGATGCCGATTTGCGGCTCAAAGCATCCGAACGACATTGGCTTTCCCGGGGTGGTAAAGAATTTCCAAATCATAATCCTTTATCAACTCTAACCAACGCCGCTGTCTCATATTCAGCTCCTTCTGACTGAAAATATACTTCAGACTCTTGTGATCGGTATAAATCCGGCACGGTGAACCATACAAATAATGCCGCCAAATCTTGAGTGCGAAGACAATTGCGGCTAATTCCAAATCGTGAGTAGGATAATTCATCTCGTAAGGCTTTAATTGTCGTGACGCAAAAGCTATTGTCTTATCATGCTGCATAAGAACACAGCCCAGGCCTTGACCCGAAGCGTCATCAGACCGCAAAGCCCTCGCTACCATGCGGTAAAGTTAAAATTGGCGCAAGTCAAACGTCTCTTTAGTTCATCAAGCTCGTTGTCTCTCATCCGTCCAAACAAACTTTTCGGTCTTCCGGAGTAATTTCGTAGCGGTCGAGCGAGTTTCGAGAACCCTCGACAAACCGACGGTAATACCAAGAAGGCCCAAAAGCTACGAACCTCCTTAACATTTTTAGGCGGTGCCCGACTAGCACCGCCTCGATCTTCTGCGGGTCTACACGAACCCCTTCGGCCGAAATCACATGGCCGAGAAACATAACTTCTTCCAACCAAAACTCACATTTCGAGAATTTTGCATAGAGGTGCTCGGTTCTCAAAATGTCAAAAACCAAACGCAAGTGTCGGGCATGTTGCTCCTTATCTCGGGAATAGATTAAGATGTCGTCAATGAAGACGACTACACATCTGTCGAGGTCCTCGATGAATATCTTATTCATTAACTGCATGAATACTGCTGGTGCATTAGTCAACCCAAAAGGCATAACTACAAATTCATAATGCCCATATCTCGTCCGAAATGCCGTCTTCGGAACGTCGGACTCCCTCACCCTGAGTTGATAATACCCAGATCTTAAATCAATTTTCGAGAAAACTGCAGCCCCTTGCAATTGATCAAATAAATCGTCTATACGAGGTAGAGGGTACTTGTTCTTGATGGTTACTTTGTTCAACTCGCGGTAGTCGATGCACAAACGTAGTGAACCATCCTTCTTCCTCACGAAAAGAACAGGCGCGCCCCAAGGCGAAGCGCTCGGTCTGATGTACCCTTTTTCCAGAAGTTCTCCCAACTGATTCTTCAATTCTTGCATTTCGGAAGGTGCCATCCGGTAAGGTGCTTTAGAAATCGGAGCCGCATCTGGCTCTAAGTCCATGGTAAACTCTATTTCTCGATATGGCGGTAATCCCGGGAGGTCATCCGGAAAAACATCAGGATACTCATTAACAACCGGAATCGAAGAGAGATCGACTTTGTTTCCTTCCATTTTCAAGGCATAACACCAATAGCCCGCACAACCTTTATTCAAAAGTTTTACGGCCTTCATGGCACTGATAAGTAACTTGGGTAGTCCCGACTTACGCCCCAAAAATGAGTACTGCACCGTCTTGATCATCATGGTGATAACCTTGGTACGGTAATTCATAATCGCTTGATGACTATCAAGCCAATCCTCACCGAGGATTACATCCTCGCCTTCCATATCAACTACAATCAGATTCGATAACCATTCCATACCGGATATAATCACCGGAAAATCTCTAATCTCCCGGTTCCCCACAATTCTATCCCCGCTAGGAAGTTTCACGATGAAGGGATCGCAAGCAGTCAAACAAGTTATATTCAAACGGCGTACACACTCCAAAGAAATAAAAGAATGTGTAGCATCCGAATCAAAAAGTACACGGACCGGATGAGATAGAATATGAATGGTACCTGAAGCCACCGCCGCGTCGGGTTCGTCTGCTCGGCGCATCTCATAAACCCGTGGTTGTACCGAACCGACGCTAGAGTTCCCCCCTCCAGCATTCTGGCCCCGTCCCCGGCCCCTGCCGAAATTCTGGTGAGGTTGACCAAAAGATTGCCGCTGATTAATACCTTGATCAAGTGGTGTTGGGGCAGAAGCCCGAGTATCCAAAGTCTAGTTCGGCTCGGAGCAATAAACCGCTCTATGCCCCATCTGTCCACACGTGTGACACTTTAATGGTGGAAAGTAGCATTCCGAATTTAAGTGGCCTGGGCGGCCACAATTATAGCAAGTCACCATGCGATTTGAGGTACCTGGAGTGGGACGGTAACCCCTCTTCCCTTTATTAGAACGCGACGACTGTCCGGCAAAACGGTTAGTCGTCTGAGACTTCTGAAAGTTGCCACCTTTAGATCCAGAAAAATTTCCCGCGACTTTCTGTTTCTTCGGTTCTTCAACGGTATCGTTGTCGGGGCTCAACATATCATGGGCTAAAGCTCTGTCCTGATACTCTTTCAGCGTGGTACAAGCAAATCTGGCCATGTACCGTCGTAAGTCCAAATTCATCCGCATATCAAAATAACGGATCTTATCACGCTCGTTACGCACTTGATCCTTCACATGGATCAATTGTTGGTTGTACTCCACGATCGCCTGCAAAACGGGAATATCCTGTGGTTTAGCCTCGAAGAAGGCTCGGATTCGGCTCTCTCGTACCGGCCAAGGGCAAAACTCGGCCTCCAAGAGCTCCTTAAATTCATCCCACGAGGCAATACGATCCTGTGGCTTGATGACCTTCCACCAAGTAGCGGCCTCCTTAGTGAGGAAATACTGAGCAATGGGTACTTTCCTCACCTCGGGGCAATCAACCGCCTCGAAAATATTCTCTAATTCCGCTAGCCAGTCTTCCCAGCCTAACGGGTCTGTGGCACCGCCAAACTGTGGAGGGTGCATACGGATTACATTCTGAAGCAAGGCATCCGTGTTTGGGTTCGGGTTATTCAGTTGAACAGTTTGGGCCAAAATAGTCATCTGAGTAGCCAATTGTTGAAGTGCATTCGCCACTCCAACGTCCGCGTTTTCCACGACCATCCGATCGTCGTGGCCGATTTCGGTGTCGGGATGCACCGAAGTTCGACAAATCGGGTTGGTCGACCCCGCAACTGAACTGATGGAAACGGCCGCGCCACGACCTCTTCCTCGTCCACGGCCACGACCACGGCCACGGCCCCTACCAGCTGACATACTGAAGAACACACAAGGTACGTAAGCACAATTCAAACACACGTCATTTAGGTGATCGATTCTAAAGAACATCCATAGAAGAAGCATAATGAATAAGGAAACATCAGAAGAGTAAGAGGTCTTACAAGTACCGGTCGCACTGTGATGATGGCAGAGTAGTGATACTGTGGAAAATTGACGACTCATTCGACCCAAAAGACCGACAGCCTAGGTATCCATAGACCTAAGTGTAATATCCGCATTTTTCTTCCCCTTGTATTTTTCTTTTTCGGCGTATTTCCCGATAGTAGTGACCCTTGTGTATCTTTCAGTGTATCTTTTCTATTATCTATGGGTTTTATCCCCGTTATTGTTGAGCGGAACCGCCGTTTCGGGGTTGCCGTGGGTCCATTCTATGATATGTTAACCGTTGAGATGTTCCGTTGGATGTTTCGTTCACCTTCCGGTGTTTTGGGAACCGTTCATATTTCATACCTAGCGCACGCTATTTTTCTGCATAGCGCGCTAGGGGTTCTTAGTAGCGCACGCTACGCTTGTTCCAGAGCGCGCTATCGAGTAGCCCCAGGAGTGGCGGTGTTGTTTTTCCACCTTACGGACTAGCGTATTAGCGTACGCTACATATGCTAGCGCACGCTAACGTCGAGGGCTAGCGCACGCCGATGATGCCCAGAGCGTGCGCTAGCGTGAGTGTCCAAGATCTTGGGCGATTCACTACCGAACCCGTTCAGTGCCGATTAGCGCACGCTACGCTTGTATGGTAGCGCACGCTAACGTATCGTGGGTTCTCGGGCGCTTGCCACCGGACTCGGCCGATGTTCGTAGCGACGCTATTGGTCGATAGCGCGCGCTACCGAGAGGTTATTAGCGCACGCTACTCATGTATGGTAGCGCACGCTAACGGCCAAAAACCAGTTACCGGATCGGGACGCTAACGATAAGATTTGTAATCTTATCCCGTTAGCGCACGCTAATCTTGAGGCTTTAGCGTGCGCTAACACTCCCTGGCTATATAAACCAGGGAGTTGACCGAGATGAACACCATTTCTCATTTCTTTCCTTCTTCCGCGGCCGAGCGACCCCAGAGGCGATTTGAGGCGATTTTCTCCTTCCAATCACTTCATAGATTCTTTTGCTTGAGTTCTTGGTGTAGACTAACATCATCCACTTGTGTTTCTCATCCTAAATCCAAGGTAATCTCTTAGAACCCTACTTTTGGATAATTTGGGGGTTTTGGGATTTTCTTCCGATCCGTTCCGTTTTGTTGATGGATTCATGATGAATATGATTAATCTTGTTGGTATTCTTAGTTTCCCTACGGATTCATGGTATATTTCGTGATTTTTACGAAATCGAGAGGGTTTGGTTGTGGTCCGCCCTCGTTGTTGTTTTTATACGAATATACATGAATCTTAGGCGGGTTTTCGGGTGTATTCCAATTCCGTATTCATTTAGAAACGGTTGTGATTGTGTTCCTCGAATTGTTAGGTTCGGTTTCGTTGGTTCCTAGCGGTTGTCGGTGACTTTCCTTTCCGTTCTTCACGTCGTCAATAATTCGAGGCAAGTATTTTTGGAAACCTTTAAGCTTAACATGAAATGGTGATGTATATTACTTGTGTGTAACTCACCTTGTGTTGATTCGACGGGTCAAGGAGGGAAATCTATGCTGCCGCCCTGGATTTCACGAGTTTCGTACCGCTAGCCAACTCGTTAGGGTCCTTGCAAGGCCTCGAGTGAGAATGTATGCTGCCGCCCTGTTCTCACGGCATAGCGTGTGCGTGGTTTTGTTTTTCTGTAATTGTAGCCAACTCGGTAGGGTCCCTGCGAGGCCTCGAGTGAGAATGTATGCTGCCGCCCTGTTCTCAAGGCTAATTGTGGACTGTATATTTTCCGGAAAAGACATGTCTTGTTTTGGTTTTCGAAATGATTTTGGTGCATGTACTATGAAATGTGTAAGCGATTGGTTTGCCTTGAATACTTGTACTAGCGTAATTGCTAACCCCTTTGGGGACCCGTTGTCGGGAAATTCTTGTTATGGATTTCGAGTTATGATTATCCTGACGAGCGAGCACCGGGACGATCAGGATGTTGGCCAGGGTCGTTGACATGTGCATTTGGGTCTACTTATTTCCTTTGTCCATTTCGATATGGTTGTTCCCATAGTTTTAAACTTATAGATTGTACTCGCGAGTACTTAGGCTCTTTTTTTCAAACTCCGTATTGTATTGTTTTTAAACTGTCTCGTTGTTGGTTGATGCTTATTTTGCCGGTTGCTCCGGGCGTATCTTTGTGTGTCATATTATTTAATTGTGTATCCTCGCTAACCAAGATGGTTAGTCGAGTAGAGTTTTTCTATTGTAGCCTGGTAGGTCCCATGTAGGGGTCTACGGCGCTGTAACATATTCCGAATATCTCGGGGTGTTACAGAAAATGGTATCGGAGCGCTAGGTTTATGGATACCTAGGCTTGTCGGTTACTTGGGTCTAGTCGTGTTTTGTTTTGCACATTGTCACACCGCTGCCGGCATCTCAGTACTTCCAGTGCTCGTAAGTTTCCTTACCCGATTGTTTGCTTTCACATACTGTATTTCGTTTCTTGAACCGTGGCTATTCTCCCTCTTTTGCTTATCATCGTAGTTTTCCTTACACATCCTCGATATGCTCCTGTTATCTTTTAACACCAGTATGGATGCCGGAGGAAACCGTGGTCGTGGTCGTGGCCGTGGACGCGGCCGAGGACGTGGGGCACGGTGGCGGCCACGCCGCACTCTTCAGAGCCGGCAGACGGCGACCGTCACGGTCATGCTTCTTCTCGGGAGCGCGCCGATCTTGGTATTGCTGCCGTCATGCGGCAAATGGTTAACCAGATGGCGGCTATAGCACAGTGGTTCGTAACCCCGATCGTGCCCATGCTAATCGGGCGGAGCGGATCGCCGCTTCGGATGTCATCAAGATGCATCCTCCTCGCTTCGGGAGCTTCGGACCCGATCGGCCGGGAAGGGTGGATCAAGGAGATATCCAAAGTCTTCACCGCTACTAATTGCCCCGAGGACCGTAGGGTCCCTATTGCTCAATACTTTCTCACGGGAGACGCCACAGATTGGTGGGAGGCCGTTGGTCCCAAAGATCACGTTGCTTCATGGGCCGAATTCCAAGAATTGATGGAGACCGAGTATTGTCCGTGGCCGGTCGATGTGCTCGAGTGCATGCTTTCTACGATGCTCAACCTCGGGATATTCCCGTATCCCAAGCTATTGCTGATTTCAACAAAGAGTTGGGTTATGTGAAGACCCAAGTTGTCGCAGAGCGACAAAATTTTCCATTTTTCCGTGAGGATGAAGCCGCCCATTCGGGACTATATGTCCAGGCCTGCCTGTACTACCTTAAAGGATTATCGAGTCGAGCCCTTGCTTATGATATGTCGGTGACGGCTAGCGATTTGGCTCGTGAGAGCAAGAAGCGTAAGTCGGTCGGAAATTTTTCTCGGTCCTAAGAGTGGAGGCCGCCAGAAATCTCAAGCCGCAAATATTTCAACAAAGCGGTTCGGCTCGTTTCTCTGGGAGTTTTCGGTGCCGCCGAACCTCCGCTCGTGAACCCACATGTTTTAACTGTGGTGTGCGGTGGCCATAGGAACCGGCAAGTGTTCTCGTCCAAGATTACTTGTCACACTTGTGGGACACTGGGCCACAAGGCCCTTTTTGTGAGCAGATCAAGCGGCTTCGTGGCGCCCGTTCTTCCCAATCAGCACTCTAGAGCCGAGTGTGAACCAGGGGCTCATTTGCTCGCCGCCTCCACCGAGTGCCGGCCGAGGTAAGGGTCGGGGTCAGCCCACTAGGGGTGGAGCTTCCAGTGTCGGCTCTGCTCACCACGTATCAATGAGATGAGGAGGGCCGATGATCCAGCAGCTACTGTGGCGACAGGTACCGTTCACATTCATTTCCATCCTGTCGGTGTGCTTTTCGATTCGGGTGCTACGCATTCATTCATTTCTCTAGAGTGTGTACGCCGTTTAAGTCTCGACTGTTTGTCACCTTGCGAGCCTTTCATCGTTAAACTTCCTAGCGGTGATAGAATTGTCGGTGATCGAGAGGTCCGAGACTGCTCTGTGTTTATTTGTGAGAGAGCTTGGCTCTCTAATCTTATTGTCGTTAATATCGAGGGTGAGGATTTGATTCTCGGGGATGATTGGCTCGAGCGGCATGGCGCAATCATGAACTACCGCACGAGAATCATCACTATGTTAGCCGAGGACGGCACTGAGCACTCTTTCGCGGGCGAAAGAGGGGAAACCAATTCGTCATTAATGCCTTGAAGGCGATGAGTCTCCTACGAAAGGGGTGTACCGGATATTGGTGTTACGCCTTGAAGGCGGAGGATGGTGGAGTCGAGCTTTCGTCGATTCCATCGTTAATGAGTTTCTGATGTATTTCCTGACGAATTACCGGATTGCCACCGGATCGTGAGGTTGAGTTTGCTATAGAGTTAGAGCCGGCGCGCTCCTATTTCAAGGCGCCTATCGCATGGCACCTTCGGAGATGTCCGAGTTGAAGAAGCGGTTGAGTGAGCTTCTTGAGTCGGGATATGTTCGACCAAGTGCCTCGCCTTGGGGCGCACCGGTCTGTTTGTGCGGAAGAAGGATGGTTCACTACGTTTGTGTATCGACTATCGCGAACTAAACAAGGTGACCATCAAGAACAAGTATCCTTTGCCGAGAATCGATGACTTGTTTGACCAAGCGGTGGAGTGCGGTATTCTCAAAGATTGATTTGAAATCGGGGTACTATCACCGGGTGAGAGAGTCCGACGTGCCGAAACAAAATTTTCTGGACGAGATACGGACATTATGAATTCGTAGTTATGCCTTTCGGTTAACTAATGCGCCGCGGTGTTCATGCGCTTGATGAACAAAGTCTTTATCGAGTATTTGGATAAGTGTGTCGTCGTCTTCATTGACGATATTCTTATCTATTCGAGGAATGAGGAAGAGCATGCCCATCATTTGCGAGATAGTGTTAGACATTTTGAGGACCGAGCAACTCTATGCGAAGTTCTCGAAATGTGAGTTCTGGGTGAAGGAAGTGATGTTTTGGGTCACGTGATTTCACCAAGGGGTTCGTGTGGATCCGCATAAAATTGAGGCAAGATTGGATTGGGCATCGCCACAAATGTGAAGGAGGTCCGTAGTTTCTTGGGTTTGGTGGCTACTACCGTAGGTTCGCCGAGGGTTTCTCAAAACTAGCTCGGCCACTTACTCGCTTGCTCCATAAATCCGAGAAGTTCGTGCGGACCGATGAGAGGCGCCGAGTTTCGAGGAGTGAAGAAGCGTTTGACTTCAGCCCGGTCTTGGCGTTGCCATGTGGCAACGAGGATTCGCCGTTTATAGCGATGCTTGGTCGTGGTCTTGGGTGCGTATTGATGCAAAGACGGCAAGACCATTGCCTATGCGTCGAGACAGTTAAGGCCGTATGAACTTAACTACCCTACTCACGATTTGGAATTAGCGGCGGTAGTCTTTGCACTCAAGATTTGGCGTCACTATCTTTTCGGTTCTACATGTCGATTTTTACCGATCATAAAAGTCTCAAGTACATATTTACTCACGGGAGTTGAATATGAGGCAGAGGAGGTGGTTAGAGCCGATTAAGGATTATGACCTTGAAATCCTTTATCATCCAGCAAAGCGAACGTCGTGGCCGACGCCTTGAGTCGGAAACCGATTGCGTTGCGAACGCTTGAGGTCCTTACGCCTCGATCCGAGCTCCGGCGGGCTCGATCGAGTTAGATGTTGAAGTTTTGTTGCACAGGAGTGGCGGGCAACTTTGTGCTCTAGAGATTTCATCGTCTTTGATCGATGAAATTAAGCTGAAGCAATTAGAGGATCCGATGATTTCTCAAATCCGAGAGAACGTTCTTAAGGGAAAGTCTCCTGGGTTTGTGATTCACGAGGATGGCGTTGTGAGATTCCAGAGTCGGCTTTGTGTGCCGAACGATCCAGAGTTGCGACAGAGTATTTTGCATGAGGCCCATTCCACACCCTATTCCGTTCATCCTGGTTCGAGTAAGATGTACAAGGACCTGAGGAGGAACTTCTGGTGGAATGATATGAAGGAGGAGGTCGCACGGTTTGTGGCGAGATGCTTGACTTGCCAGCAGGTCAAAATCGAACATCAGCGACCGGCGGGATTATTGCAGTCACTTCCCATTCCAGAATGGAAATGGGAAGATATATCGATGGATTTTGTTACGAGTTTGCCGAGATCAAGGTCGGGCATGAATATGGTATGGGTGGTTGTTGACCGTCTGACCAAGTCGGCACATTTTCTGGGCATCAAGGACACTTGGGGCCCGGAGAAATTGGCTCGTGTGTTTATCGCGCAGATTGTGAGACTTCACGGTACTCCGAAGTCTATTGTTTCGGATCGTGATGGCCGTTTTGTATCGCACTTTTGGCAAAGGTGCATAAGGCGTTAGGTACCCGTTGCATTTGAGTACCTCTTTTCATCCCCCGACGGATGGACGGTGGAGCGCACTATCCAAACATTCGAGGACATGTTGCGTGCTTGTGCCCTCGATTGGAGTAGCGATCAGGAGGAGCACTTGCCATTGATCGAATTCACGACAACAATAGTTGGCACGCGTCGATTCGGATGGCACCGTATGAGGCACTATATGGGCGCGATGTCGATCGCCGATTTGTTGGAATGAGGCGTCCGATTTGGTCGGGACCGAACCGGATGTCGTTTTAGAGACGAGACGGAAGATAGAATTAATTCGAGAACGGATGTTGACCGCCCGAGTCGATGTAAGTCATATGCCGATGTCCGTCGTCGACCTTTAGAATTCGAGGTGGGAGACCACGTTTTGCTGAAGGTTTCACCGACGAGAGGAGTTTTCCGTTTCGGGAAGAAGGGGAAGTTGAGTCCGAGATTTATTGGACCCTTCGAGATCCTTGAGCGAGTCGGTGGGTTAGCATACCGGTTGGCGTTACCCCCGGCCCTGAGTCATGTTCATAACGTTTTTCATGTTTCCCAGCTGAGGAAATATGTCCCGGATCCTAGTCACATCATCGACTATGGGGAGATTGACGTTGCCGAGGACATTACTTTTGAGGAACGTCCTTTGAAGATATTAGAGCATCGGGAGAAACGGCTGAGGCATAAGACCATCCCTTTGGTCAAGGTGCAGTGGTCGAGACACGGTGTCGAGGAGGCAACGTGGGAGACCGAGGATAGTATGCGTGCTAGGTACCCTGACTTGTTTGTTTCTTAAGTTTCGGGACGAAACTTGTTTTTAGAGGGGTAGAATGTAATATCCGCATTTTTCTTCCCCTTGTATTTTTCTTTTCGCGTATTTCCCGATAGTAGTGACCCTTGTGTATCTTTCGGTATATTTTCTATTATCTATGGGTTTTATCCCGTTATTGTTGAGCGGAACCGCCGTTTGGGTTGCCGTGGGTCCATTCTATGATATGTTAACCGTTGAGATGTTCCGTTGGATGTTTCGTTCACCTTCCGTGTTTTGGGAACCGTTCATATTTCATACCTAGCGCACACTATTTTTACGCATAGCGCGCTAGGGGTTCTTAGTAGCGCACGCTACGTTTGTTCCGTAGCGCGCGCTATCGAGTAGCCACAGGAGTGGCGGTGTTGTTTTTCCGGCCTTCTCGACTAGCGTATTAGCGTCGCTACATATGCTAGCGCACGCTAACGTCGAGGCTAGCGCACGCCGATGATGCCCGGTAGCGTGCGCTAGCGTGAGTGTCCAAAGATCTTGGATAGATTCACTATCAACCCGTTCAGTGCCAAGTTAGCGCACGCTACGCTTGTATGGTAGCGCACGCTAACGTATCGAGTGGGTTCTCGGCGGTTGCCACCGGACTCGGCCGATGTTCGTAGCGCACGCTATTGGTCGATAGCGCGCGCTACCGAGAGGTTATTAGCGCACGCTACTCATGTATGGTAGCGCACGCTAACGCCAAAACCTCAGTTCTTGGATCGGGACGCTAACGATAAGATTTGTAATCTTATCCGTTAGCGCACGCTAATCTTGAGGCTTTAGCGTGCTAACACTCCTCGGCTATATAAACCAGGAGTTGACCGAGATGAACACCATTTCTCATTTCTTTCCTTCTTCTCGCGGCCGAGCGACCCCAGAGGCGATTTGAGGCGATTTTCTCCTTCCAATCACTTCGAGATTCTTTTGCTTGAGTTCTTGGTGTAGACTAACATCATCCACTTGTGTTTCTCATCCTAAATCCAAGGTAATCTCTTAGAACCCTACTTTTGGATAATTTGGGGTTTTGGGATTTTCTTCCGATCCGCTCCGCTTTGTTGATGGATTCATGATGAATATGATTAATCTTGTTGGTATTCTTAGTTTCCTACGGATTCATGGTATATTTCGTGATTTTTACGAAATCGAGAGGGTTTGGTTGTGGTCCGCCTCGTTGTTGTTTTTATACGAATATACATGAATCGTAGCGGGTTTTGGTGTATTCCAATTCCGTATTCATTTAGAAACGGTTGTGATTGTGTTCCTCGAATCGTTAGGTTCGGTTTCGTTGGTTCCTAGCGGTTGTCGGTGACTTTCCTTTCCGTTCTTCACGTCGTCAATAATTCGAGGCAAGTATTTTTGGAAACCTTTAAGCTTAACATGAAATGGTGATGTATATTACTTGTGTGTAACTCACCTTGTGTTGATTCGACGGGTCAAGGAGGGAAATCTATGCTGCCGCCCTGGATTTCACGAGTTTCGTACCGCTAGCCAACTCGTTAGGGTCCTTGCAAGGCCTCGAGTGAGAATGTATGCTGCCGCCCTGTTCTCACGGCATAGCGTGTGCGTGGTTTTGTTTTTCTGTAATTGTAGCCAACTCGGTAGGGTCCCTGCGAGGCCTCGAGTGAGAATGTATGCTGCCGCCCTGTTCTCAAGGCTAATTGTGGACTGTATATTTTCCGGAAAAAGACATGTCTTGTTTTGGTTTTCGAAATGATTTTGGTGCATGTACGATGAAATGTGTAAGCGATTGGTTTGCCTTGAATACTTGTACTAGCGTAATTGCTAACCCCTTCGGGGACCCGTTGTCGGGGAAATTCTTGTTATGGATTTCAGGTTATGATTATCCGGACGAGCGAGCACCAGGACAGTACGAGGATGTTGGCCAGGGTCGTTGACATGTGCATTTGGGTCTACTTATTTCCTTTGTCCATTTCGATATGGTTGTTCCCACAGTTTTAAACTTATAGATTGTACTCGCGAGTACTTAGGCTCTTTGTTTCAAACTCCGTATTGTATTGTTTTTAAACTGTCTCGTTGTTGGTTGATGCTTATTTTGCCGGTTGCTCCGGGCGTATCTTTGTGTGTCATATTATTTAATTGTGTATCCTCGCTAACCAAGATGGTTAGTCGAGTAGAGTTTTTCTATTGTAGCCTGGTAGGTCCCATGTAGGGGTCTACGGCGCTGTAACATATTCCGAATATCTCGGGGTGTTACACTAAGCTCTGATACCATATTCTGTAACACCCCCAAGTTATTCAGGGTATATTACAGCGCCGTGAGCCCCGCCGTGGGACACACAAGGCTAAACATACGCGGAACTATAAAGCTTGACCGAGAAGGTCTACATACAATGGGAAGAAAGACGATACAAAGGTATTCAAAAACATAACCAATGTATTCACAGACATTACATCACAAATCAATACTTCGGCAAACACAGGCCGGAACTTCAAGGAAAGAGGAAAACAATACTCGAGTATTCAATAACCAATCCAGTACAACAACACTGAATGGAAAACTCAAAACATAACTGGAAGAAAAACACAGTATCACACTTGCCCACCATCTTCATGCCGACCCGATACCTGCCTGTCCGATCTCCTGGAACCTGAAATACATGAAACGTATTTCCCCCATAAAGGGGTTAGCCGTCGAATAGCTAGTGCAAGTATATCGAGTATGAAACACAATACTCCTCGACAATAAAGTAAATGTAACCGTCAATTCATCAATTCAAGACTAGTATTCCGGAATAACTAAAATCTCATGACGTATGTGAATGCCGTAGAAACGGTTCGTTCATATCATACGCCGTTACATGTAGGAATGCCGTCAAAACGGTTTGTTCATTTCATGTCAACAATACATATATGAATGCCGTAAAAACGGTTCGTTCATAATATGCCATCAATATATCTATGAATGCCGTAAAAACGGTTCGTTCATATCATACCATCAATACCTCTTACTTTCAAAGTCGAGAACGTACAATCATAAATGTATACTTGCCTTTGAGACATCGAGAAATCGAACGGAGGAAGGGTATGAGTTCGGTAGGTCCAAGAACGCACTTCCGGCACCTAAACGATTCGCAAGGAATATGATAATCAATCATCCATATTCAAACTACACGAAGGAACTCCCGAAACCCGTCTATGATTCATAAAGATATACGGATAATCAACTAGAGGTTGGAAAATCGTCCTAAATCTCACAAGTCCGAAAACGGCACAATCTAAACCATAAAATCGTAGGGAAAGTATACATACGATATAGATACATCATAATCTCAAGGTTCTCAAGCTTCAAAACGGATAAATCGGACGAATCTACGAAAAACCCCAAAATTCCCAAAAGTAGTGTTCTAAGGATTTTACCTTGATTCGGATGTTAGGATGAATTAGATGTTGTGGAATCCTTGTTCTCCAACCGAATATATTGTTGTTAGAAGGAAGATCGCTTCCAATCGCCCAAAATCGTATCTCCCGAGTGATTCCCGTCGAAAAAGAGTGAAGAAGGTGAGAAATGACGAAAATAAAGTCAACTACCATATATATATATATGTCTAGTCTAGCGCACGCTACGCCTCCTTCATTAGCGTGCGCTAGCGAAGTCACCGGATAGTCCAGTGGTTTCTGCCGGTTCCGTTAGCGTGCGCTAATCGTCTGTCTCTAGCGTGCGCTAGTCCAAAATGTGGCATTCAGTACTGGAGTCCAGAACTTACTGTCTCTGCCCTGCTCAAAACTTAGCGTGCGTTACCGCTATGGTTTAGCGTGCATTATGCAATAGCTTTAGCGTGCGCTAGCCGAATCCTAGCGTACGCTACCTGATAGTCCAGAAAATCTGGCAACTTCACTGCCTCTGCTGACCAGCCCGGTAGCGTGCGCTACGGACGGATGTTAGCGTGCGCTACTAACCACAAATAGCGCGCGCTAACAACACCTAGCGCGCGTTAATCCGCCAGTCCAGAGAGCAGTCCGAAATGCTGGTTCTGACCTGACTGATCCTCTTAGCGTGCGCTACGGCTCAAAGTTAGCGTGCGCTAATCAAGCAGAATTAGCGTGCGTTAGCGTAGGCCTAGCGTGCGTTATATCTCTGGCCCAGAACATTTCCTCAAGGTCTAAACGACATGATCAAAAACCAAACGAGATACGAAACTCAATAACAATATTAACAACATCTCCAAGCATTTACAGAGCGTCAACATAAGAGAAACGGCAAGGTCAAACAGTCAGTAAAAGTACGGGTATTACATTGACATCATAGCATGGACCGTGGAGTTCTACGATTCCTTGTCACACCACCACGAAGATGGTCGATACCGATTCAACCAACTGCGACCACCACCAAAAAGAAGAAGGAGGATACCTACTCCCAACCCACCATACAGAACTAGGCCGAGAGGAAGATACTCAATGCTCAGAGTAAGTTTTTTGATTTTGTTGTATGTGTAGTGACTATCATTGCAAATTAATGTGTTCCATGAAACAGGGCCTATTTAAAAACACTGCGAGCACTCCAGCCATACTAGATGGTGATGATGATAATGATTTGGAGATTTCTGAGAATAAAAGCAAAAAAGTTATTTTGGAAGAGGAAGTTCATGAAGACGGTGATACAAGACTAAAGATACAGCAGCAGATTGGGGAAAAGGGATCCAATTGATTGTTTTTTTTATGTTATTATTAGATATTTTTGTGTGATGGTGATTAAATTTTGTTTTGTAAAGTTATATGCTTTGGAACTGTAAACTATTGCTCTTTGAAGTGAGCTACTTTGTTATGGTTAATGTTTGGCTCCATAATCACCTTTATTTGCTTTACATAACTGAACACTTAAATTTCAATTCAAAGGTAAAGAAAATAGACACAAAATTATGCATTTAAACTAATAATCAGAATACTGAATCCATACATGGTCCATCGAGGATCAAAATATCAACACATGATTGTTGCTAGTAAGTCACAAAATATAAAAATACATAAGCAATTTAAGTTTCACGGTATGGACATCCCCTTATGTCATGGTCATCATTACGGCAAATGCTACACCTCTTCTTCTGCCGGCGCCTTTACCTCGGTTGTTCATCGATTTCTTGAGTTTCTTCAGGGATATTCAAATCCACACCCCCTATGAGAATGAATGCTTTGCAAGATTTTCTATTGTGGCCGGTTCCTTTACACCTACCGCACACCTGAGGCCGTCCACCTGCGGGCAAATTTTCAACAGCGGACCATGCGCGACTCATCCTTAGTCGGCCGGCTTGTCGTACCCCCTATGGAGGTACGCAAACGATGGATGAGATCTCCGGTGGGACATTCCACTCATCAGGATGTGGGATGGGACTAATATGCTCCTTATAAGTCTCTCTAAGGCCTTGTTGCTTGAAATAACGACTAACAAAATCATACACGGACAAACCATTGCCGGCGCGCCTGTTACAATAAGCAATTATGTCAAGGATGTTGTATAGGATAATGTATTTTTTATATTGATGAGGTGATAAATCCAGACCATCCCTGTTTTGCAAACGATGGCAAAACACGATCGCGTCGATCGTGTGTTACGATCACGGTGATCGTGGGGTTACGATCGTGCCCATTGGGTTACGATCGTGCCCATCGTGTGTTACGATCACGGTGATCGTGGGGTTACGATCGTGCCCATTGTGTTACGATCGTGCACATCGTGTGTCCCATCGTAGGTTACGATAAGGGCGATCGTGGGTTACGGTCATGGCGACCGTGGGGTTACGATCGTGCCCATCATTGGTTACGTTCGTGCCCATCGTGGGTTACGATCGTGCCCATCGTTGGTTACGATTGTGTCCATCGTGGGTTACGATCGTGCCCATCGTGGGTTACGATCGTGCCCATCGTGGGTTTCGATCGTGACCATCGTGAGTTACGATCGTGCCCATCGTGGGTAACGATCGTGCCCATCGTGGGTAACGATCGTGCACACAACAGCATAGACATGTACCTTATAGCGGCAGCGGCATGACGACATGGAATCTGATCCAAATCAAACTCACGACAACAACATGTCCATGTTCGAAGGTCGACCTCATAAGAAACTTTGTTTTCTTCGACTTTATAAACAAGTGGGGTGGTAGCTCGAACGGTAAGAGTCAGACTGGCTTGCACAGAGTTAGAAAGCTTTTCAAAAGTGTGCATTGTCAACTCATGGTCTCTTGACGTAGCTTCTCCCCGCTTCTCATCAAACCAATTCTCTAAAATTAGGCGAAATATCTCAAGTAACGAGCAAACAGGTAAACGTCTAGCCCACAACATACGATTATTAAAGCATTCAACAGCATTGGATGTCAAGAAGTAATAGCGTCGTACCGGACACTTCGACCTAGCCCACCTCTCTGGCCCAATTTCAGAAAGGCGCCTGTGCGCCCCATTAGGGCTTTCGATATGTAGTTTCGAAAAGTAGTTTTCAAAAACTTCTTCTCGATGCGTGTAGGCAGCAGTTCTAAAGAGTCCTATAGCATGCGCACCATAGGAGGTCAGATTTTTTGCAAGATGGTGATAGCAAAACTCGTGGAATGCATTCGGATAGACGGCTCGAATAGCATTCTGAATGCTCTTATGTTGGTCACTGACAATCAGTAAATCTTCCGTCGGATTGTAGCATCTGCGCAGGTTATACAGAAAATAAGTCCATGACTCGTCGTTCTCTATCGGACCGAGACCAACAACAAGAGGAAAAACTTGCTCGTTCCCGTCAAATGCGACGGCCGCAAATAGAGTTCCTTTATTCCTTCCCTTTAGGTGGGTCCCATCAACTATAATCACCGGTCGAAGGCACGTATCAAATGCCCTAATACTCTGTCCGAGTGCAACGAACATGTGGCGAAACACTCCCTCACGAGTCGTCTGCAAATCATAAATTGTCCCTGGATTACGCTGTTTTAACAAATACAGATAAGATGGGAGCCTCTGATACGACTCATCGAAGCCGCCATATGTATTCTCTATCGCTATATTCCTCGTCCGGAGAGCAAAACTGTATAGCATGTCAATGCCATACTCCCTACACATCTCTGCAATCATCTCCTTTGGCCTCAAAGTGACCACCTCACCGGTCAATCTTTTAGCGTGGCAACCTCAGAAGTGACCGATCGTGCGGCAGCACGGTTCAAATCAGGGTAACAGCTGTGCTCCAATGTCAACTTAGTAATTCTCCAAATAGTTGCACCCTCAATAGCACACAACCTAAACTGACAATTTCTTCGCCCACTCTTACAGACAAACACTATACGTTTATCGGCGAGATCGCAAAGATACATCTGTAGCATGTTTTCCAAATGATACATTCCTACAGTTATCCTCAACTCGTCTTGAACGAAAGATGGACCCCACCTCTAGGTGGCCGTGCAGGTGGAGGCCGCTCGACCCAACCAAAAGTCCGGCACTAGGGGTCCGAAATGGAATGATCGATTCGCATTGATTGTAGATGCTCATGCTCGCTCATGATTGATGGTCGGATGAGAAGTTCCGACGACTCATAATCCTATCCATTTGGGCCGGTTGGCGAACCCAAGCAAGAAATTCCGCAGATAGTGACTCAAGCAAGTCTTTACAACAATCTTCATCTTCGGATGTATGCATCTCTTCATCTTCCTCATCTTCCTCGTCTTCCTCGTATTGATACTCTTTGGAAGGCATGTCATAATTTATGTTTCCGGTCTCTACTCTCGAGCTGCTACATCCCATATTAACCTCGGGAGTGGAGGAGCTGCTGTTCTCAACATAGACCTCAGGATCCTCCTTGTATTCTACTAGTAATCGAAGTATCTCGGTATCACCCCTTAATAGGACTTTTACTTTGTTTCCTTTGGCCATGTGTGTCAAGTACCATAATTTGTAATCGGACTCATTTGGACCACCCAAACCCTCTCTGATAACCCCCACGAGGTTTGCACGACTAACTTTGCTCGTGTCGATATAGACAAAAAAAGAGTCCCCGTCTACATATGTCGATCGCTCCCAATGACCACCATGATGTATCAAAATACGCTGCCACGACATCTGATTACAAAAAGATGAATAACTATTCAGAAAAATGAGCGAACAATATTACGGTCTGCCTTGGACACGACCGATGCACACGATCGTATACTACCGTGTGCAGTGATCGTGTGCAATTTTCTGTCCATGAACACGATCGCTGCACACGATTTTAGACGATCGTGTTAAACGATCGTGTACACGTTAGTGTTGCGCACGATGTTAAGGTCGTTGCGCACGATCGTTGCACACGATCGTTGCACATGGTGGCTTCCCATCGTGTGCAGCGATCGTGTCCGTAAGAACAAATCTGGAATTTTTTTTTTCATCGTTCAAATAATGATGCATACCTTCTTTATGAACTCAGAAGCACGACAAATGAAGTCCTATTTCAACGTCAACTTTTATTTTCGAACAATCTTGTGATTTCTATAAGATTTTTTGAGACCCTTTGTCAAAAATAAAATGGTTGTGTTGTTTTGATGTATATGTTTGTAGTTAAATTTTGGTTCTTGGACATTAATATCGATCGGAGGAGGAAAGTAAAAAAGATAGAAGTCAACAATACAACAAAAGAGAGGACATTTTAGTCTTTTGAATCAAAATGGTACCAAAAACTTATAGTTTTATGAATGAGGATATAGAACTTATCAATTTTATGCTTTGGTATTAAAAAATTGATTCCCACTAGATTAAAATTAGTGAAAATTGAAAAATATGAGTTTTGTGGTTCGATTGGCGGCCTATTTCCTGGCGGGCCGTCAATCGGTCGTTGGCGGATCTAAGGTGACGGGCATATTTTTTTTGTCTCTGACGATCAATATATTTTTATAACAAGGTAATTTGATAATAATTATAGATCCTCCACCGTGCCATTATAGTACTGGTTATCCATTAGACTTCTATAATACAAATTATATTGGTGTTTTTTGTCGTGTGCAATTAGAAAGACCAATGTACCCATCTTCATTAAATTTAATAACATTAAAAACTCAAAAATAACAAACGTCCAAAAAAATTTAGAATATTAAATTTAATAAATTTAATATTGACTAGCAATGGGGGAATCCGGGAATGTCGATAGACCTCCGGTGAATTCTTTCTTTCTCTTTGGCAGCTGGCCTATCTGCCTGCGGCGGTCGGCAACGAGCAATTTTTAGCAGAAAAAAAAATATAGTCTTAAATCTATAAAACCTCTTATTTTTCATATTTAGGAGGGAACTCTTTAAGAACAAGTCCCTTGCACGCTTTCTCTTTAATAAAAAACAAACCGACATTTATGTGTTTTTCTGAAAAAAATATACTCCATCCGTCTCAGTTCAATGCAATACTTAAAAAAAACTAGTGTATTTTATATTAATAATTGAATGTGATAGATGTGTAAGTTTTGTAAGTACTATGAGCGTGTGGTGTAGATTAAAAGTTGAAAAGTATTGATGATTGGTATGTTGTAGAGATTAAAAAGTAAAAGGTAATTGTTTGATGTGATTTGATGTATTTAATGAACTATTACACTTCAAAAGGTACATTTTTTTGAACCAAATATTGCATTTCGAACCGGAGGGAGGAAGTGTCTACTTCCTTTTATCTTTTACATATTATAAAAGTGTTTTAAGTTTCTTTTATTTTTTAGTGTAGCTATTTTCTGTAATACCCGAGATTTTTCATTTCCGGTTTAATTTGAAATTCTCTTTGTAGAACGGAAATTTCTCAACTGTCGAGTGTCAGCATTTAATTATTTCTCCCTCTCGACGATCGATTTTGTATCTAGGGCCATATGTGGTGAATTGTTGTATATCATTATTTTCATTTCGGAGCATTGATGCGGTCCACGAGCTTTTCGTCGTGTTCGTTCCGTGCTTGGGACATTTCATGCTTTGTAATTTGCTTGTTATCGTTTTGGATCATAACTGGTACGTTATAGTTGCAATACTCGAGATTTCTGTTCCGGTTATTTTCGAATTTTGCCGGTTGCACCGGTCAGTTTGTTCTGCGGACGACTTCTTGGTACGGCGTGATTTACCGTGTTGTGATATTCTTCGGGTACGACTTATCACTGTGGGAGTGGAGCTAATCGTATGTCCTGTTTTATTATTTTCCGTCTCCTTCCGGATCGTCGTTGTGGTACTATTGTAATTTTCGGATTGTGCCGGAATCATTTTTCAACCGGAGCTTCGCTGGCCGGACTGTCTGGCGGCGGTGAAAACGGCGCCGCTGAAGCGCCGTGTCTCGCGCCGGTCGGCCAGACTAGCGAACTGCCGAGACACGGCCAAGAACCCGCGCAAGATTTTCGCCGGGTGTTGAGCCGTGTCGGACACGGCCGAGACACACGCGCAAGTGTCTTGCGCCGGGTGTTGCGCCGTGTCGGTCAGGTCGCGCACTGACCCGCAACACGGCGGTAGACACGGCACTGGACTAGGCCATTTGTTGCGCCGTGTTGGTCAGTCGCTCATGGCCCGACCCGCAACACGGCGGTAAACACGGCGCTGGACTGAGCCGTTTGTTGCGCCGTGTCCTGCACGAGTATAAATATGACGGGACAGACGGGTTTACACCCATTGTTCTACTCCTTTTTCCCCTCTTTCCGCGGCTGGATCTTGGAGAACATGAGGGCATGTTGTTCCACTATAAATCCACGAGATTAGTGAGTCCATATCATCAATTAATTCTTCCATAACTTGCTCCGATCGATCGAATCAAGGTATGATTTCCTAAAATCTAGTTTTGGGGGTTTTAGTTGACTTTGTCCGATTTGATCGTTTTTACTCATATTTCTGATGGATAATTGTAGATTAAGTAGTATTCTATCATTTTCATCATCTTTCCACGGTTTTACCATTTCCAATTCGTCGTTTATATGAACTTTCGTTTGACGCCTTCAAGGTGTCCGGGAAAATGCCCCAGAGAGAAAATTGGTCGTTTTGCGGTGTTTTTCCTCGTGTGATTTGTTGTTTATTTGATGATAGGATACTAGGGACGAATTCCCTACAAAAATCTAGTGTTGAGCCTTTCCGATCGCCGTTTTCATTGGAGTTCCGGATTTCTCCAATCAACCGCATTTTCCGAAGTATTCGTGAGAGATGACCAAGGCAAGTACCTTGATATACGAATTGTAACTGCGTGAAATCATTGTTGTCGAAGTGTATGAATTTATACAGATGTATAAATGTGTGTATATATATATGTGTATGTATATATATATATATATATATCTAGTTTTATATATGTATATATATTTATATGTTAAATATATGTATGTATATACATATATTGATATAAGCGCCTATATTGGTGAATGACGAGTGATAAATACTAACACTAGATGACATACTCGACTTGGATTGATGGGTAAACTATATTTATTCTTATAATATAGTAAGGTTATATATATATATATATATATATATATATATATATATATATATATTCGGTTGAGTCGCAATATAGGGATATATGTGCGGTGTTGGTTGGTTATGCTTGAAGGCTTATTGTGATTGAGTTTGATTGATAACGTGCGTGTTATTGTTTATTTGTGTGGTTATGGACTGGCGGAGAAAATTGTGTAACTTGATGTACCAAGTTGATAATTGTGGTGACGTTTGTCTGTGTGCTTGGTGTTTGAAACAATGTGGATACTTGTTGTGAGAAACGTCATATCCGGGAACCTCTGAGGGCGGGGCGTGCACTCCGGCCTGGTGTACTCTGCAATGTGCGGCTCTATATGGGTGGTGAACGCCGGTGTTACATAATGCGTGTGTCAAGGGGCGGCTCTTGCGGGAGTGATCGCCGGCGCAGTGACATGTTCAAGGAGCGGCCAACATAGTGGAGTGAACGCCGGTACACAGGTGCGCAAGGGAGGCGCCTGGCAGGCTTATTGGTTTCGAGTATTTGAGTGATAGCTAAGACCCCGTTACCGAACGATGTTCGTATCTAAAATATTTCAAACTCTCTCTTAAACGTTTGTCTTGATATAGACCACGATTCGTGTTTTTGAAAAGTTTGTTTCAACTTGTTTTTAAGGCGTTGGTATCAGGGGTAATTAACCAAGGAGGTTTGACGAAATCTCCGAGGGTTAATTAATCGGGGGTCTTGAGCAGGATATGTCGAATGAGAGATTGTGCCTTTGATTGTATTGTGGTGCTATTCTGTGTATTGGGTCGAGGGCCCTGTGAACGTTGAGATGATTGATCTCGTGATGATGTTAATTGGATTGGGTTGAGAACCCCGTGAGATGTTGTAATGATTTCATTTGTGACAGTGTTCTATAAATTGGGTTGAGGATCCTGAATAATGTTGACATGTTTTCGTGCAATCATTTTCCATATCTTGGGTCGAGAACTCGAGAGCTCTTGAAATTATTTTCTAAAAAGCATTCACATTCGATTTTTGTTTAAAACCCCAAGACGACCCGAGTCATTAATAATGTTTTCAAACTATCTTATCAAAATACTTTTCCCTTCATAAGAATAGATTTACAAAGTAAATCTTTTGACTCCTTGGGCTCGTTTAAAGTTTAATTGGTGTTATGTTCCATATAGAGAATATGACTATGTGATTATTTTTCACCTTGTGTATACGAGTGCTATACTGTGTAGACTTTGGGAATGTATGGTTTGTGTTAAGACTTCACGATGGTTGAATTTTGTGTTGTTATTGTTCGTATATCTTGTATATTATGTACATGCACTAGCAAAATTCCAGTTTGCTAACCCCCGAGTTTTCGGGGGTGGGTGCCTGTTATGCGCTCAGGTTTTGGCAGCTCGGGAGCAGTCACGGGATTGGCTTGGAAGAAGATGGAAGACGACGATGCTAATCACACAAGAGTCAGAGTCTTTCCTTTTGTTTTCACTTTGGTCGGCATCCCCCTTTTTGGTCGAGTATTCACCCTTGCATGGGTGTAGTTTTCATTTATTAAATTGAGTTGTCATTTCTTTCTGTATTGGAGTTTATTCTTGTCATTGTGAGGTGAGTTTCTTTAGTTCTGAATTGTTTAATGACCTTGTCGGTCCGCTTTGTAATTAGATTGACCCCGGTCGGTTAATCATTTAAGTAGTCTATTGGAGTGTAGCCTGGTAGATCCTTGTGAGAAGGGTCTACGGCGTGTGATATTCCCGGACGTATTCTGGGGGTATTACATTTATGGTATCGGAGCTTAGGTTTGCGAAAAACCTGGGCCGTTGGGTCAAGTCCATGTCCGGTGTAAGTCGCGTGCATCCGAGTTGTGATTAGTATCGTGGTTCCGACATCATCTTCAAGCGATCCGTGATGGTAAGTCTCCCGATCGTAAGTCCCTTTATATACGTAGTTGATTATATTGTGCTAATATACTTAATGTGAACTAAGGATTTGAAACTTGTTAGTGATATTATTGTTTTAAGATATAGCATGCGTATGCGGTCCGAGTAAAAATGGTTATGTAGTATGCTTCGGAAGTCGAGAATATTTGTCTGTTCCTGCACCTTATTAAAATAAATTTATGAATGTTAATTTTATCCGCTGCGTGAATATTTTGAGATGGCTTTTGGTATCTTGCAAACCGAGTTTTGATATTTTGGTCTTACACGTTTTGATAGTATTCTTATGACGGTATTTGTTATCTTATAAATGACTTTTGGGAGTATTTGAGAATATTACCGACATCGACCTTTTTTGCTTTTTGAACATTTTTGTTGAAAATGATTTTTAGCCAGGTGGCTTCCGGCACGGGGCCCACGGCGCTATAGTATCACGAACATTGTGAAAAGCCCTAATTTAATGTCGTCATGTCAAATGGTCACGTATCTCGGCGGAAAATTCTTTCGAATAAACGTTTTGGTAGAAGAGGAAATATTTTCAAAATTATGGTATTTGGGACTCAACACTTTTGAAATATTTCAAATTAATTACAATTCAATTTTCAATTTCCTTTTATACATCACTCGAAAATAATTTTTAGAATCGTTATATAAACTTCCTCTTCCGAAACAAAAGACAGTATTTACAAGTTTTGGGCGCAACGTGAGTAGCCCTCTTTTTCAAAAATTAGTTTTCATTAAGTGCATGCATATAATGATCGTCCTCGTCGAAGGACTCGAAATTGACTTCATAAAACTTTGTGCTTTACGATATTACCATTATTCTAAGGATGCTAACTAATAGTCGGGTGATAATTGTGGTATATTGTACAAATGATAAATTAATATTGTTGAACGGTATTATCTGTATTAGTATGTCGAGCCTCGGCAGACGTAGACGTGATGATGGGAATGGAAGCGGCGAGCTGGTTCGTACGACAACGATTCATGCTACAGTGAAGGAGTATCAAAATCAAACGATATCCTATGAAATCTCCTCAGTAGTCAAGCCCACGAGCGAAGCCAAGAGACCGAGGACATCTAAGAAATTTTTGGTCGGTGAAGAGTCTAAGGCTTCCAAACCCTCACGTCGTTCGATAGCGTCATCTTCACGGTCGGGAGTGAACGCTGGAAATCCCAAACCAGCATCGGTGACTCGCGGTAAGAAGAGAAGATGCTTCAACTGTAACGGTCAGGGACACGTACGTGCAAATTGTCCCTCTCCACTCTTGACTTGTTACCGGTGCGGGTGTGAAGGTCATCGGGAGAAATATTGTGAGATAATTTCCGAACTGGCAATGAATGCTACCCTGTTGGCGAACAGAGTAAGTGACCGGAGATTGTCCCGAAACCCTATGTCTCCTTTTGTGGAGCCTAACATGGGAGAATGAATATTTTGTAATATGTCCTAATTGTTGCTGATTCCAACAATCGTGACTTCGATCGTTTTTCGTTTCGTTGTTTTGCATTTCCATCTTTTGTTGTTCTAAGTTTCGGGATTGGATGTCCTCTTAGACGGGGGAATGTATTACCCGTACTCTTCTTAGTATTTTAGGTATGGGATGACTTTCATTGTTGGTAATTCATCTGTGAACCTTTCGATCATTTTAAATTGCCTTGTACTTGCTAGGTCAGTTCATCATACTTCTGGAACCTTACGTTCACGCTTTGCTCGTGATGTTTTGGGGCTAAGCACGTAATTACTTTTCCTTGATTTTTCCATCGCTCCTTACTTTAAGTTTCGGGACGAAACTTATTTTAAGAGGGTAGAATGTAATACCCGAGATTTTTCATTTCCGGTTTAATTTGAAATTCTCTTTGTAGAATGGAAATTTCTCAACTGTCGAGTGCCAGCATTTAATTATTTCTCCCTCTCGACGATCGATTTTGTATCTAGGGCCATATGTGGTGAATTGTTGTATATCATTATTTTCATTTCGGAGCATTGATGCGGTCCACGAGCTTTTCGTCGTGTTCGTTCCGTGCTTGAGACATTTCATGCTTTGTAATTTGCTTGACCCCGGTCGGTTAATCATTTAAGTAGTCTATTGGAGTGTAGCCTGGTAGATCCTCGTGAGAAGGATCTACGGCGTGTGATATTTCCGGGCGTATTCTGGGGGTGTTACATTTTCTTTGTATCTAAATAAAGTACAAATGAATTCAAATATTCCTATAGATTTTTATTAATAACAAAAAGGAAAGATGGAATAAAGACAGATAATGACACTTTATATATAAAAATTGGAGAACCTAAAAGAAAACTATTTTTTCCTAAAAGAGAACCTAAAAGAGAACCTAAAGATAGATTTTTCCTTCGTCCCATTATAATGTGTATTTTTTGTATTAATTGGTGTACGTAATGATACTCCTTGCGTTTAGGAATAAGTGTCCAATTGTATGTTGGGCACGAAAATTAAAAAAGCTGGTAAAATTATTGTGACTTGGGAGTGGAATAGAGGTCCCATCTCTTGAGAGTGGTAAAAGTGGATTTGTGTTAAAAATAGGGTATTACTAAACACCGCCCAAAATTACTAGCCACCGCCCTATAAGATTACCTTTTTATCCATTTCAAGTCTTTCATTATTTCTAAACACCACACCACACCAAAATCTTTCAAGCTCAAGTTTTTCGAATATAACACACAATCAAATATATATCGTCAATATTATCGACAACTACGAAAATGGACGAGAATTCGCATCTGGAGGTAATTTTTCGGAGAAAATGACGCAGCGTCGATTATTCACTTTGTTCCATGGTACAGGCGTCCCAGTCACTTTGGACCATGGTACGGGCGTCAGTGCGGGCCTCGGTCCTAGGTCTAGCGTCTAAACCCGCGCTGAACCATGGTCGGGGCGTCCGATTGACGCTGTGCCATGGCTAGGCGTCCGATTCGAACACTGTCCGTGGCCGGGCGTCAGCGACGCCTCGGCCATGGTCAGCGCAATTTTTGGATGCTGGACCCTTTTTTTGCACGATTTTAAATATTAATAATAATATTATTGGTATTATTATTAACATTGTGTCAATTAAAAATTTCAGGTTATATTGGAAGAATTTGAAGGCGACGGCGTTGATTATAGTGGTTATTTCGTTAATGACGAAATATTCGCTAGTGATTGTGATGCGATTGCTTGGGCGAAAAAAATTGCTCTTCAAATTGGTTTCGAGTTGATCATTTCATCGTACAAGAATAAAGGAAAGACAAAGTTATTGAGATGTAACCGTGGTGAACGGCACAGAGGGGTATTAAGAGATTTGGATGTCGCTGTTCGAAAGGACACAAAGACGACGAAAGCATGCAAGTGTACATTTCAGATAAAGGTCGAACAATTACATGACTTGAGTGGTTGGATAATCAGATCGATCTCTGGGAGTAAGGGTATGCACAATCACTCATTTATTGTTTATCCGGGGGGGCATCGTCAAATGAGTGGACTGAGTAAATCGGCCAAACAAGTTGTTCGTGAGACGAGTGCTGCTCAAGCCAAGCCGTGTGCCATCTTGGCGGCCATTCAGAATAAATTTCCCGAGGACAAACCGACTAGACGACATATCTATAATTATAGAGACCACTTGAGGAAGCATGATTTTGAAGAAAGAGATGTCGTCGGTCAGTTTCACCATTTGGCTGTGACGAATAACTACGTACATTGGGCCGAGCCGACCGGATATAAATGTTGTTACCCACGTGTTCATGGCACATCCAACATCAATCAACTTAATCCGGACCTACAGATGGTTCATTGGCATGGATTCCACCTACAAAACGAATAAGTACAAGATGCCATTTCTCGAGATAGTCGGGATGACTCCATGTAACAAGAACTTCCTAATCGCCTATGCAATTATGAAAGATGAGACCGAATCGAGCTACGCGTGGGTGTTACAGAAGTTGAAAATTTTGCTTGGGTTTGATGTTCATCCGACGGCTATTGTTACGGATCGCGAGTTGGGATTGATGCGTCCTATTGAAGAGATATTTCCAGAGAGTGCCCACTTACTTTGCACATGGCATATTAATAAGGATGTTGAAGACAAGGTCTACAGAATTTGTGGAAAAGATAAAGAAATAGGCCAAAGGTTTAAAAATGGGAAATAGAAGAAAATCATGGAAGCGGCAACCGAAGAGGAATATGATCAAGCGGTGCAACTCATGAAGGATACATGGAGATGGAATCCTAAGGTGATATCATACGTTGAGGGTACATGGCTAAAATACAAGGAGATGTTCGTTGTTGCGTGGACGAATAAAGTGCTTCATTTTGGCAACACAACCACTTGTAGAGTTGAGAGTGCACATGCCGAGTTAAAGCAATGGCTTAATTCTTCCACCGGAGCCCTCAATACCGTCTAGACCAAAGTGAACCAGGAGATTGAATCACAACTTACGCAGATCAGATACACACTTGAACAATCTAGGTGTCGTACAGGCGTGGTGTATTCTGGTTTTCCGTTCAACTACTTGCGCTGTCGTGTTTCCCATCATTGTCTGCGATTACTGTCGAATGAATTGACACGTATGAGAGAATTAAGTGATCAAGTGTACGATCGTTGCGGTTGTTCACTCCAAACCACCCATCAGATTCCTTGTGCGTGTGAGCTCAAGAGACATATGGAATCGCGGACCCCATGCAGTGTTAGTCGTCTTCACATATTTTGGCAAACAGTTATTATTAGTGATGGTGGGGACACGAACGAATTTGTCGATCCTTCTACCGGTTCTGAATCGGAGGACCAGCGGTACTTTCAGGCCCTTGTCGATGAGGTCAGACAGAGCGATCCTGCAGTTGTCCGAAACGTATCACTTATGATCCACGATCATCTTCACCCTGATCAAACGCATTACGTTAAACCACAAGTGAATACGGCAGTTAAGGGTCGACCAAGATGAAGTTCATCGACTATACGCGATCCTAGTGGTTGGGAGTATAGCCAAAGGGGTCGTGGTCGTTCCCGCTCATCCAGTGGTCGTGGCCGCAGCTCTTCTGCATCAGTCCACAATGCCTCTTCATCAGGTATGAACAAATTTATTAATACCGTGTCTTTTTTATATTGGACTAGGATACTTATGTATTACATGTTAAATAAAAAGATAATTTTTATTAGAAACAAAAATAAAAATAGTCTTCTTGACTAATTTTTTATATTTATATGTTACAAGTTAAATAAAAAACGTTAGGAATAAAAAAAAATCCAGTATGTAAATTGACTTTTGAATTTTTATATTTCTTTAAATATATTTCCGACATATAATAATTCAGTCAATTTATAAGAAATTTTTTTGTAGATGTATTATTTTTTGAAGTTTTTCAATGAGTTGTATCTTTTTAAGTTCGATAATATGTAATATATTGAATATGTGTTTGCAGATGGACACCACCGAGTGGAGATTGGTAACTATCACCATATCGACAAGATACAGGGAATTATTTTGCCGTTTGTTGAAGGTTATCTCGATGTCCCCGGAGACGGTAATTGCGGATTTCGTGTTATCGCCGACTACATATTTGGCGACCAAGATAAATGGCGTATTGTACGTGTATACATTGCAAATGAAATTATGGCTAACTGTACACTCTACCGATCGATCTACTATGATGGGATTGAACCTGAGGTTCGACGTATTACATGGGATGGTGGTGCGTGTGGATCAGATCATTGGATGGCTATTGCTGAAGATTTATTCCCTATTGCTACTATTTTCAATGCCGCTATCATACTATTCGGATTCGGAAACGGTAGATCTTTATTTGCATGTCTCACTGTGCTGCCATTGAAAGCACCCTCAACGGCAACACGGCCTAGCCAAGAGATTGTCATTTGTCATTTAAGAGATACGTACAAACATTTTATTCGTCTAGATTTAATGCCTAATTTTCCTGTACCGCCCATAGCGAGTAACTGGTTTAGAATCCATGATAGTAGTGTTGGTGGCTGGGAGAATTTGTATACGAGCAGGAGAGAAAAATGGAATAGATTAGTCGGTATGATGTAAAACTTTATTTGTTGTATGTTCCTTAATTAATAAAATTTTCGTTTTTGTTGATCTTTATAGTTGATAGTTGATTTTCTTTTATGTTGATCTTGATAGTTGACAGAAAAATTTTCGTTTTTGTAAGCAGAACAGAAAAAAACAAACAAAAGTAAAGTGCCAAATGCAAAACGAAAGTGTCAATCAATATACAAAATACAAAAAAAAAACAAAAACGAAAACGCCAAACAAAATACCGTCACAAACAAAATATAAAATACAAAATCAGTTGGCCAAATGCCAATCCCTCATGAACTCCTCGAGCATCGTCGTCGCTTCTTCCGCTTTGATGCAGGAAGGTGTACGTCTGATCTTTGGGTAATACAAACGAATCGACTCACCCACTGTAAAAATAGAGACAATATAATACAATGAGTAATGTATGATGAAATCAAACAAAGTACAAAGTTAAAGAACATACGTAATCGGTCTTTGGGCGAGAAGGGATCAGATCAGTCTTTTGCCGTCGTTAAAGAGTGAGGGTGCGAATACCGATAATACCACTCAATGTAATCATCGGCGCAAGCAGCCTGATCATGAGTAGCCGCCTCATAGTCAGCGAGAGGAAGCCTGTATGCACCCGGAAACATCATCCAAGCATCAGATGACATCCGGATGGGATAGTCAGCTCGACCACGCCCGAACCGCTTTCTCCGGTCTGGTGATCGGGAAAGGGATGGTCTGCACATAACCGAGCTGCAATAATGCCCGACCAGGCATGTATGGCTCGATAATATCCCGATATCGTATCTATCCAATGAATGTGGTCCTCGGGACATCCCTCACCGGATCAGGGCCATAAGGCAACCACTGTATCTGCGTACATGTAATCAACAAGTTATACAAGTTATTTTTAAATGAATTGTGAGATTGTTAGAAGGAATCGTTATACCTCTGCGGATGTCAACTGATCAATGCGGTGATGCAAAGACTGGAGGCAGTGCTCGTCCCTACCCTCGGGGTGGACATTCCATGTAGAAGCTCGAGACTGCGTGGAGTCAACAATCATACACTCTCGATGAGGTCGAAAGCAGGGAAAATACTCATAAATCCAAGCCTGAACGAGGGTAAGGCATCCACAAATCCCCATGGAGTCGCCGCGACTAGCGATACCGAGCTGACGGTATATGAAAGCCAATGCGGCCGAACCCCATGAATACTGACCGGTAGTATCCATACCGTCCCTCACCTCCAATATGCAGGAAGGCCTAATCCGGTTACCACTCTTGTCAACAAACAAGGTGGATCCAAATAACAACCACATCCAAGCTACGGCCTGGGTGCCCTCCACTCGACCTCCATCGCGACATGACCTGAAAATCGAGTCCATAAGTACGCCGCCACCCCGGTGAGTACTCGGTAGCTCCAACCGCGATACTCCAAGAACCTCCATCACATCCACTGCAAATGTGTAGATGTGCTATCGGCATCAACCAATCGCCCTCGACAGAATGCGAAGGATCGCCACACATCATGTAACATGATGGTCATCTCTCCGAGCGGCATGTGAAAAGAGTTCGTATCGGGTGCCACCGCTCAACGAACGCGAAATCAACGGAGTCAATATGTACGAACATGGCGTCCGTCGGTGGGATAACCATCCCACCGATCCGACTCACTAAAGAGGGTGACATAAGCGGCGCCATCGACTCAATCTCGACAAGCGGCGGTCATGGTCGACACTTGACAAACCTCTCATATCTCCCGTCCGGATACGCGCGGCGACATGCCCACCGAAACTCGGGATAACGCTGCCGTCGATAGGGCCACCAGCATCTCCTCGAAACCATCCAAGATGTCTCATCCTCTGCGCCCTACGCCGTTTACTCTTGGTAGACCCGAAGTCACAAACCTCCCCCTCTCCCCTTAGGGCGGCACGAAAATGAAGAAGAATCATCACCGCCCTCGATCGTCGGCCTCATCGTGCGAATAATACTCGCTCGAATCCTCGGTACCAAAATCGGTATAAGGTCGTCCCCGAATCCCCTACGCTCTGCCTCCCGTCTCTGACGGAAGCATCAACACCACGAGCTCTGGTGTGACGCGCTCAGAACCCATCAACTCTGTGACTAGCGGCATAGATTTGCCGCTCCTCCTCTCATCCGCATTTAGCAAACAATACAACTAATAAGTAATAATCATACAAAGAATACACATTATTAATTATTAATTGAAAATTTTATTTTTTCCAAAAATATGGTCAAGGCGTCCGAGCAGACGCTTGAACCATGGCACGGGCGTACAGTGCAGGCGCCACTTCCATGGTCCAAGCGTCCGAGGCGTGACGCTTATCCGGCTAGGCGTCCCGTCTGGGCGCTGGGCATGGTTTGGGCGTCCATTGTGGGCGTCACCTATCTTTGGCGTCCCGTGGACACCTGCGCCATGGACAGGCGGAATCGGCGGGCGCCTTTGCCATGGCCAGGCGTCATCGTCGGACGCCTGTAACAAAATAACGGCCGCGGCCTCTGCCGTGCACTCCGGTACGGCGGCCGCGGCCAATGAAACAGTAGAACGAAAAAATAAAGTTACCGGCGCTTTTCTTTTTCCGGACATGGCGGCGGTGCGGCGGCAGACGGCGGCAGACGGCAGTAAGATGGCGGCGGGCGGCGGCTGTGCGGTGGTAGTGTGGCGGCGGTTCGGCTGCGTCGGGTGGGTTGTTTAGAGAGAAAAGTATTGTTAAATTAGGATCCAAAATCTAATTAATATGAATTAAGGGCAAAAAGGTAATCTTATAGGGCGGTGGCTAGTAATTTTGGGCGGTGTTTAGTAATCCACTAAAAATATTGTGAGTGGAATAACGGTCATACTTGTTGTGAGTTGAATAAGGGTCCCCTTATTTTGAGTGAAAAAATTAAAATGAGAGTGAAAGTAGTATTGATTTGATTGGAAAAGTAAAGTATGACACTTATTGATGAACAAAAAAATATAATAAGTAGGACACTTATTCACGAACGGAGTGAGTAGTAAATATATGGTGATAATTGTTTGATTTGATTGCAGAATCAAAGGGATAACTTCTTGATAGACGGAAGAAGTATTTTTTTGTGCGGTTGGTTTTTACGATGTAATTTAGTACACTAAATTAATACTACAATTTAAAAAAGAAAAGGTTTAGTAGTTTCCTATTCAGATTGTGACGGAACTACATTGAACCTAAGTGTGCGCTAGCGCGCCCTGGAGAATGCTAGTCCAAAACTCCGGGTTTTCTAGCTACTACTAATAAATGTAACAAAAACCGGACTGAAGTCTGCATTTTAATCAACTATTGATGGAGGGAGGGAGTATCTTTTTTGTGTCGTTGGTTTTTGCCGTGTAATTTAGTACAATAAATTATTATTATAATTTTAAAAACGTGTAGTTTTCTAATAAAATGCTAGTCCAAAACTCTGGATTTTCTAGCTACTAGTATTGAATGTAACGAAAACTCGATTGAATTCTACATTTCAAGCGATTATTAGTAGATGGAGGGAGTATTTTTTTTATGCTGGTGATTTTTACCGTGTAATTTAGTCCAGTAAATTATTACTACAATATAAAAAAGAAAAGGGTTGTGTAGTTTTGTGTTCAAACGCTAGTCCAAAATAGAGCCGGCAATTTACCACACGATACGAAAACACGATACGAAAACGATACGAAAATTTAGTGTTTGGATTTGCATTTTGAGTACACGACACGAAAATACACGAACACGAACGTACACGACCGAGATTTAGTGTCGGTTTTGTGTTTACCCTTTGGGTACACGACACGACACGAGGTACACGAAATAAATAAATAAATAAATATATATAATATTTTATATTTAATTTAATAAAAATATATATTTTATGAATTCTGTCTATACTAAACTTTAAAATTTGAAAATACAATGTGAAGTTTCATAAATTTCGTGTAAACATTCGTATTTTCGTTGTCATTCGTTTCATTTCGTCTACTAAAACCTATAAAAATAATGTTAAGATATTAAAATTATTATCTTTTATAATATTTTAATATTGATTTTATATAATGTGCCTGACACGAAAACACGACACGAAACGACACGAATTTGCGCGGTACACGACACGACATGATACGAATTTATTTCGTGTCGTGTATGAGTTTGGACGTTTGATGCGAAACACGAAAGTCTGCTGTGACAGATTGTCGGTCTAATATATATACATATATATATATATATATATATATATATATATGTGGGGGTGGGGGGGGGGCACGCAAAGGAAATGGGAGTATATCTTGAATGGGAATATTCAACCCGAAACATGTGGAATCGCTGGAATCGGATCGAAATTCCCGGTTAGGTTCAGTTCGTGATATTGAAAATTGATTTAATAAATAAATAAATAAATAAATATAACATTTTATATTTGATTTAATAAAAATATATATTTTATGAATTATGTTTATACTAAACTTTAAAATTTGAAAATATAATGTGAATTTTCATAAATTTCGTGTAAACATTCGTGTTTTCGTTGCCATTCGTTTCATTTCGTCTATTAAAACCTATAAAAATAATATTATAATATTAAAATTATTATTTTTTTAATATTTTAATATTTATTTTATATTATGTGCCTGACACGAAAACACGACACGAAACGACACGAATTTACGCGGTACACGACACGACATGACACGAATTCATTTAATGTCGTGTATGAGTTTGGACTTTTGGTACACAAAATACGAAAGTACACAATACGAAAATATACGACACAAACGAATTGCCAGGTCTAATCCAAAACTATGAATTTTCTAGCTACTAGTATTGAATGTAACAAAAATCGAATTGAAGTCTGAATTTCAACCGATTATTAAACAAAATTCAAGTGATCACTGGTACTCATTAAAATTTGTGTTAACGATCGCCAAATTTAGTGTATCATTTAGTTCATATATTAAAATTCTAAGGATATAGGTTAAAATAAAAAATCTCTTATAATAAAAAGTGTAGGAATGATTGTGGGAGTGACATATGTCATCCCCATTCCACATCATATGACACATCATATGACATGTGTCACCCCCCACCCCCATGTAGGGTGGGGAGTGGGGGGGTGGGGATGGGGTGCCACATGTCATATGATGTGGCATGATGATGTGGCAAGGTGACACATGTCACTTCCACAATCCTTCCTACACTTTTTATTATAAGAGACTTTTTAGAATAACCCTACCCAAATTTTAAGTACATATATTTTTGAGTTGGCGGCAATCGAATATTAATAGTCTAATATAAAATTTACAACCATACATTACCTTATTACTCTTGCAGCAAAAGGCGAAATCCCTCGCCTTCAGGGCCCTCACCCCCCGGTCCGACATGGCGGAGGAATTAAATCACGGTATTTCAGCGGTCACTAGGAGCGATGTCTCAGTGCGCGAGGCTATCCCCCACATTGGAGGGATAAAACTCCCACACTGCGGCTGTCAGGATTCGAACCTGCATCGTTGTAGCAATCTGCCACCCAGAAACCAGTTGAGTTGCCCATGCGGACACCTTATTACTCTATTATTGCAACATTTGATCTTTTATATTGTTCATTCTACTTTGACTATTCTTTTTAATCTATACTTCAAGCAAAAATATAATTTGTATTGTATCGCATCTTGTCAGCGTCTCGTTATATAATTTATATTGGATCTTTTCAAATTCGTCTTGCTATATCGTTTAAAATATCAACTTTAATTAAATATTTTATTGGTTAGAGTTGTGCATTAACTATCATAAAAATCAAATATTATAGTTAAAATAGAACGAAAAAGTATCGAAAGTATTGTAATTTTTATTACAAAATTACTACTATATCTTAATATAGTAGTATATTTTTGTTCAATAATGAACTTTTGTGCCGTTTCAAAAAAAAAAATATAGTCCGCTATTTTTTAAGTGCGTACTGGAATAAATCATCGGCCTGGACGTAATAACCTGCAAACTACGCCAATCAGTTAAACTATACTAGGCGAACCCCATGTGACAGGCTCAATCTCGTGATATATCAGTCCCGCACTCATCTACTCTACCAATCCGACTACCCTTGCGGGTAAAATATAATTGTCATTAATTTATATGAAATGTATTACACCCAGTTCCATATTCCAATAATTGGAAATTCGATAAACTCGGAAAATAGTTATAAAACAATAAGACTCTCTTCTTTTGGACTGAATGAATCTGAACTGAACTAAAGTGAATTGAACTGAAATATATATTAAGGGTAAATAATAGTAATAATAATGGTAAATAATAATAATAATAATAATAATAATAATAATAATGGTAAATAATAATAATAATAATAGTAATTAACAACAACAACGATAATAGTAATATTATTAGTAATAATAACAATAATAATTAAGATTAATAATAATAATAATAAGAAGAAGAAGAATCGAAATTTGAACTAAATGAATCGTCGAATGGACTGACTGACTGAATCGAATCCCATCGAATGGACTGGTAATCGAATCAAAAGCTGAAAAATAAGTCCAAAAGAACAGGGCCTAAGACTATATATATATATGATCAAATGAGAATAATTCTTATCCTGCGAATTGCGAATATGCATGAATTTTGTATTAATTATACATGAAATATATGCATTTCGTGCATCAAAATTGCAATGCATTAAAATATGCATTATATGCATCAAAGTATCGATACATTAAAATATTGCATTATATGCATCAAAAGGAAGGTGAGGCCAACGAGGAAGATGTTGAGGTAATGATTGCGGATCAGATCGTACCCCGTACGGATAAGTTCAAGTATTTGGGTTCGATCATTCAGAAGGAAGGTGAGTGTGAAGATGATGTCACGCATCGCATCAAGGCGGGGTGGCTAAGGTGGAGAGAGCGGCGACAGGGTCTGTGCGACAAGAAAGTCCCTCTAAAGTTGAAGGGTAAATTCTATGAGCGTGATCCGGCACTGCAATGTTGTATGGCTCGAATGTTGGGCGATGAAGAAGTCGCTTGAGAGCAAGTTGGAAGTGGTGAAATGAGAATGTTACATTGGTCGTGTGGTCGCACAATGTTAGATAGAATTGCGAACGGGGTTTTCGAGGCAACTAGAAGTGGCGCCCATTTCGGTGAAAGTTAGGGAAGGGAGATTGATATGGTTTGGCCACGTCGCGAGGAGGCAAGCATCTGCTCGGTGAGGAGGGTCGAGAGTTTAATGGTTGTCGGGAGAGGAGGAGAGGCGGGCCAGGAGGACGTGGGAGGAGCAACTCAGATTAGATTTGAAGGCCTTAAACCTTTCCGAGACCATGGCGAGTGCGCTTGGGCGCCGGATCGAGTTGTGGATTCTTTTGTAGGGAGCGGTCTTTGTAGTTGAGAGCCTCGAGTTTGGGTTGTCTCGGTTAGCTTTGACCTGAGCATTGCATTTTACTTTTATTGTATATTTTATCCTATTGTCTTTGCGTGTGGTGTATTTTGTGAGGAGTGTCTGTGACCAACCTCTCTTTTGTTAGAAGCGTCTATCGGGAGTGAAGTAGCCAAATTCCGCTTAGGTAAGTCCCATGGATCAAGCCATGGGCTCATGTATGGTCTCGAGCTTTTTGAATCATATGTTTTTCCTTTGTATTTATCACACAAGATTCTGCTTTGTCTGCCTAAGTTTGAAGTCTTTGGAAGCAGTATCCTCTAAGTAATAAGTAGGGGCATGGTCTGCGTACATCTTACCTTCCCCAGACCCTGCTCTGAGCGGGATATACTGGGTATTTTTGGTTTAGTTTGGTTTTATGCATCAAATTTTGATGAGGATAAATCTAGATAATCATTTATCAAGATCTATGGATGAAATTTATTCTTATTTCTTAACTTAAATTGCGTTAAATACATTCACACATATATATATATATATATATATATATATATATATATATATATATATATATATATATATATATGACAGTTTATAATGAAGAGAATCATAAAATATTATTTATTAAATTAAAAATAAAATTTCTAATTCGAAATCTTTTACATGTTCTTACTTTTTTTTTTTCTTTTCATGTCATGGCTTTTTTCTTTATCCGGAGAGTGCGACTCTTCTAATTTCACTCTTTTACAGTCGCCTAGTTGGCCTGACTTTCAAGTCTATAAATACCATCACCCCAACCTCACATCGATCATCCACACCACACTCTTTTGTGTTTACACACACACACACACACACTAAAAAAAAGGGTGTACTAAAATAACAGACAATTGCACACAATCCTAGCTCCTGTCAAAAATCCATCTTCATCCCACCAAGAAAATGCATTGCGGATCTTGGAATTCCTACAACATTCCTCCAAAACGCAGCGTCGCGACAGATCCATTTCAGCGCATACAGAGAATGGTGTCGGCAAGCGCGGTGGTGATTTTCAGCATTAGCACGTGCTGCATGTGCCACGCCGTGAAGAGGCTTTTCTGCGGATTGGGCGTAAATCCGACGGTGCACGAGATCGATGAGGATCCAAGGGGAGAAGAGCTGGAGTATGCCTTGTCGCGACTTCTCGGAGGGGCATCCGCCGTACCGGCTGTGTTTGTCGGCGGGAAGATGATCGGCGCGACGGACAGTGTTCTGGGGTCGCATATTAACGGCACGCTTGTGCCGCTTCTCAAAGAGGCTGGCGCCCTTTGGCTTTAATTTTTTATTTTTTTATTTTTAGGTTTATTCTCTCTCTCTCTTTTTTTTTTTCTGAAAATAACTTATTTGTCGCTCCTTGAACGTATTTGTTGATGATTAGGAAACAAAAAATAGGTGGATTCGTCTGTAATTTCTTGTCATGAGATTTTCTATTCGACCTTGTGTTCCGTAATACAAAATGAAACACGAAGTCTCTAGCCAGTTTCTATTTTCTTGAATATATATCATCAGGTGATGAGAAATGAGAATGATTTTTATATTATAAAAACTCTGCATTAGATGCATCAAAATATCGATTCATTAGAATATTATATTATATGCATATGTTTTTTTGAGAATGTCATCCATTTAATCAAGATTTATGGATCAAATTCATTCTTATTTTTTAACTTAAGTATCATTCGCACAAGAACTCACCCCTATATATTAGACCCGACAATTTACCACACGACACGAAAATACGACACGAAAATTTAGTGTTTGGGTTTGCATTTTGAGTACACGATACAAAAATACACGAACACGAAAATACACGACCGAGATTTAATGCCAGTTTTGTGTTTTTAACCGAACCCGAATTATAAATTCGGTTCGGGTTCGGGCACAGTTGAAAAAATCGTAAAATACCCGAAATGATTTTTTTAGTGAAGCATGTGAATAGATTCACATAGACAAGAAAAAATAAAACTGAAATGTTGCCTGAATCGAATCAAAAATTTCAATCGGGTTGTGTTCGTTCCTAAATAGAAAAATATAGAACCGAACTCAAAGCACATAATTTGGTTCGGGCTCGGATCCTACAAAAAAAATTCGAAAACCGAATTTTAACATCCTAGTTTTGACTACATTTGTACTAGCTGCAGCATCGCCGCCGCCGCCTCCTCTCTCTCATTATGTTCTTCTAACTAAAGAAAATTGAATAGCTCCTAAAGACAAATGATTTTCTCTATTTACCTTTTTCTCATTTGTATAAATTCCGTTCTATTTATGCGCACAAACATTAACAAATAAACATAAAATATTTTAAGTAATCAATGAGAAAAAGGTAATCTGGGAGCAATTCCCTGTTGGGCTTGAAAACCCAGCACTTTTACTGGGCGTCTCCATTTGATGTGATGCGTAAATCTAACTGTTCAGTATATCAACAACCCTTACTAGTTCCTCATAACCCCTACTAACTCCCCAATTTCTACTATCATTTTTTACACTACTTTTGTGCCCACTGCCCAGTATGGGTGCTGGGTTTTCAAGCCCAGCAGGGAATCCGCTCCCGGGCAGATCTATGTAGATCCTGCACCGGCTCCAGCCCAGTGCAACCCCATAATAAGTCCTTATATATATAGCTTAAAATGAGCTCAAACCAATTATAAGCCCACACCATAAAAGATAGGAATTATCACCAAATTTAATAATTATTCTCAAATTTATCTAATTTTAAGTGGGTTGATCATTATAAAATGAAAATTTTATTCTATTTTTGTAACATTGTTATATTACTATGTTTTTATATAATTGGCTATTTATAATAATTTATTATAGGGTTTCATGTAATTATTTTTAATTTATTTATCTGGAACCACATATCCAATTGGATTCGATAGTCATCAATTGTGTTTTGTGTTCAATCCTTTAAATTGTGGGAGTTTTCACTGAATTGGTAAGTTCCATAAAACTTTTAATTAAATTGTATTGTCAAGTTGGTACGAATTATTAACATACTTAGGCTCTGTTCTTTTGGACTGAATGAATCTGGCCCAATCCAGGCCGAATTAGGCGAATCGAATCAATCGGCCGAATGGATCTCGAATCGAATCCAGATGGACTGAATCGAATCGAATCAAATATATATTAAGGGTAAATAATAATAATGGTAAAAAATAATAATAATAATAGTAATCAGCAACAACAACGATAATAGTAATATTATTAGTAATAATAACAATAATAATAATTAAGATTAATAATAATAAGAAGAAGAAGAAGAAGAAGAAGTGAAGTGAACTGAAGTGATCGAAATCAATCGAATCAACCGAATCGAATCCAATCGAATCGAATCAAAAATAAAAATAAGTCCAAAAGAACAGGACCTTATAGACTTACATTATAATATGAGATTAAATTGTTACTTGCAAATGAGTTTTTTGTAAAAAAAAAAAATTATAATTTGTTTTATTGAATTAATTATGAGGAGTTTAGGATGACATTTTTAAGTTAGATTTTTCTTTTTTTTTTATAATTTTCTAGGAAATAATTTTATACTTTCTTTTATTTTGTTTAAAAATATTGTGTGAAATTTAATATATTAAATATTTAACTCTCATTCCACCTAACTATCAATTCCTGGATCCGCCACTCACCCTAACAAAAGGATAAATAAGAAATATGGTTTAAAAATATAACGTAAATATAAAACGACACTTATTTATATATAAAAAAAATTAACCTGTTACGCCTATTGGAATGTGGGATACGCCACTTCAATCCTATATTCTGATCTGAAACAATCAGATTAAACTTTGTTATTAATTTGTTAACTAGGCTTTTCTAGTAAGAAAAAATTTGGCCTAACGTTAGGTCGGTGTTAAAATTACATTTTTTTTTATATTTGTCGATTCCAGTTTGTATATTCTTCTTATTAGAGTTGAGTTGTGCGGATTGGAATAAAAAAAATATGAAAAAAAAAATATGCAATTTTAGTAATGCGCATAATCTGAAGAAAGTTTTCACGGCCCGATAAGAAAATACATCTTAATTACACTACATATTTGTTCATATTTGTCGATTCAAGCTGTATATTCTTCTTGTTAGGATTGAACTCTGCGGATTGGAATCGACAAATATAAAAAAAAAATATGTAATTTTAACATCGGTGTAACGTCAGACCAAGTTTTCCTGGCCTGACGGTAGAAAATCCCTTGTTTACTTAAAAATTAATTTGAGATCATTAATCTCGGTATAAATATGTTGGGAAAAATAACGACAAACGTCACGTCACAACGAATAAAGCGGAACCTCGTTTGACAAATTCCCACTCTTCAATCATAACTTTGTGGTTACCGACGAGTAGAGCAACAATTACAACTCGATAAAATTAATACAAATGATATTCGAAAGCGATAAATAACGAGACACAATTTTAGCGTGGAAAACCCCTCAAGACGAGAGTAAAAATCACGGGACCGAAGCCGCTTAAATCCACTATCACCAATACACACAAATACACAATCGTCCCTAATACAAACTAGGGGTATACACTACTTGGTAATAAATATTCTTCAAGTATTTTGAATCAACAACAACAAGATCGAGAAAAGAAACAACCGTAAATAGCTTACACAAAGAGCTAACGAAATACCCGAACTTCCGGAGTCAAAATCTCGATCTACACCGGTGAAAAGATTTGCCCAATAGCTACCAAGCTCTTGTCAAAAAATCACGACGATCCGACCGATAAATCTCCGGGAAATTGAAGAAATGTATTTCTCTCTCTTGTTTCTCTCTCTATCTCTCTCTCTTGTTCTTCACAAAGTGTGTGTGATAATTGTGTTGAAATCCCGCAACAAAAGCTGCATAAAAAGATCCCTTTTGCAAAGTTGACTTGTGTGCCGTGGCCCGGGCCAAATGTGCCGCGGCACACGCTGAAATTCCGCCCAGGAGATCGAGCAGGGGCCGCGGCCCGGCCGGCAGTGTGCCGCGGCCCCGACTACAGACGGGTCGGCATATGTCAGGCAAAATGACGAGGGCCGCGGCTCGCGAGGATGTGCCTTCAGCGGGGCAGCGAGGGCCGCGGCCCAGTCTGATGGCTCGGCATTCGAAGGAAATTCGGGGGCGGCCATTTGTGTCTGCATGGTCATTTGTGCAAAGTGATAAAAAAAGACCTATATTTTGAAAATTACTCCTACAAAATAGAGCAATGATTTCCATAACTAAACACACTTCCTCATTTTGCATTTTCAAAGAATACATTCCATTTTGATCTAAAGCTTCTTGGCCTCTTAATGTTGTAAATCATATAATCTGTCAAATAAGTACAACAATACTTATTCAGTTATATGAATATAGTAGTACTTTTTGAACGAATAACATATAAATGTTTTAATATATTTAAATATGATTTTAATACAAAAATAAGCGCGTGGCTTAATTCTATGGATGATTTTAACAAGGGTTATGCCCTAAATAATTGGTAAAGATGTCTTGGTTTGCTTTATAAATTCTTATAATTAATTTTATAATAATAATGAGTATATTGACAGCGAATTAGTAAGATATATAAAACCCTTATATTCATTTAAATGTGGTCTAATAGATGAGGGATGGATAGACATTTAACATGGGAATTTATTACAAAGTTTAACTAACTTAATACTAATAGTTTTAATAATGCACAAATGAGTTTGACGGAGGATCCAATGAGGAGCTTATTTTATGCTATTACATTGTTGGAGGGATAATACATATTTCACTTTAAATTAGACTAATACTCGTAGTTTGAACAATTATAAATTCGTCTAAAAGTCAACGTCGGAAGTGTGATTTGAATGTGGATATAATTATTGAAACAAACCATTCTTTTTCTTTTTTTTTTTTTTTTTTTTTGATCTAGGGTTAGAACTACCTTTGGTAGTCATAGGGATAACTTACCACATGATCTTATTCTGGGTTAAATCGCGAGATGTGTGTATCGCTCCCTGGGTTCTTAAATATCCTCAACTACCGCGCTTGCGAGTGTCGTCAAGTGATTGCTCCATCTTTGGACCCCCTAAATCCAACCGCGAGTTCCGAGATCCGACTCTCACCGCTGCAAGCCCTCAATATTTAATTGTTCCACCAACAGGCTGGGCCTAACCCTTAGTCAAAGACAAGGGATCGTTATCGTAGAAATTGATTAAAGTGTTGCCATAGAAATTGAGCACCGACCTCCATTAAATTGAAGGTCGGGTGGCGCTGTGCAAAGCGATTGGTTGAAACAAACCATTCTTGTTATCAAACAGTTTGAACAATTACATATTCGTCTAAAAGTCAACGTCGAATGTAAAATTTCGAGTGTGGATGTAATAAATCAAACTGTGAGTACTGATATATAGTGGACCAAAAGACATGAATACTTTATGTAATTTGCTCTATTATTGAAGCATATAAGAAGGTATTACATTATGGTATTTTATTGTTGGATAATGTCAAAAGATGATTACTTTATGATATTAAAATTTTAGCAGGCCACTTCAAAAAAAAAGGTGATTAAAAGAAAATAGGTAGTATAATGAATTTGAACAAATAAAAATAATACATAAACATACAAATTTTAAACATATTCAAATCAAATAAAAAGTATAATAAGACGAGATGGAGAAATAAAACTCGGAGGAGAAGAGAATCTGCCGACTCGTCTTGATTTTTCCTTATTTTGAATCTCTTTTATTCTCCTAGATGATTTAGGACTGAATTAGGATTAATTAGCTTGATAGCTTTCTAAGAGGTTCTAAGGTTAAAATCTTTGTATTAAACACCGCTCAGCAATACGGATTGTGTCGCGTGACAATCTCCGTATCGTAACATTTTAAATAAGCTCATGAGCGTTACCTGCTGACATGGCCACTGACACGGGAAGGTCATATTAGTTTAAATAAGTTGTTTAGTCTATTTTGTCTCTTTTTTTATGGGGTTAATGACTCCAAAATCCACAACCTTTCATCCGACTTTCATTTTTTCCACAACTTTTTCAAAAATCCTGTAAATCCACAACCTTTGACACTTGTTCGATTTTTCCATAATTTTGATTTAGCCCCAAATTCGGTCCTACGTAGATCCTACGTGGACGCCGGGAGTGTGTCGCCGCCGAAAATTCAAACTGCATCGGTTTTAAGCTTAGGGTTAATAACGCAAAAATACACAACCTTTGATGCCTCTTTCATTTTTTCCACAACCTTTTGTCGACATTCGATTTTTCCATTAGCAGCATCTAAAAAGTTGAAAAATATTTTCAATTTTTAGTTTTTTGCACAATTTTAAGGACGACTTTATAATGTAGTTCTATTTTTTTTTTTTTTGGTTTTTCCGAAAAAAATCAGTTTGTAGAGTTCCTCGTTTTAGATTTATGACTAGTTAGTTTTCCAATTAGTATATCATGATATTAAAACAATATACTTCCTAAAAACTGAAAGCTAAGAAAAACCAAAAAAAAATACAGTTGAAATATGGGGAAAAAACAGATTATATTAGGGTTAATGACGCCAAAATCCACAACCTTTCATCCGACTTTCATTTTTTCCACAACCTTTTCAAAAATCCTGTAAATCCACAACCTTTGGCACTTGTTCGATTTTTCCATAATTTTGATTTAGCCCCAAATTCGGTCCTACGTGGATCCTACGTGGACGCCGGGAGTGTGTCGCCGCCGAAAATTCAAACTGCATCGATTTTAAGCTTAGGATTAATAATGCCAAAATACACAACCTTTGATATCCCTTTCATTTTTTCCACAACCTTTGGCACTTGTTCGATTTTTCCATTAGCAGCATCTAAAAAGTTGAAAATTATTTTCAATTTTTAGTTTTTTTGCACAATTTTAAAGACGGCTTTATAATGTAGTTCTATTTTTTTTTTTTTTGGATTTTCGTAAAAATCGGTTTGTAGAGTTCCTCTTTTTAGATTTATGACTAGTTAGTTTTCCAATTAGTATATCATGATCTTAAAACAATATACTTCCTAAAAACTGAAAGCTAAGAAAAACCCAAAAAAAAAAATCAGTGTTTTTTCTTGTGTGTGTGTGTTTCAGATATCAATTGTTTGTTTGTAAGGTGATTTGATTTTATGGCAATAAATAGGCAAGAATGTTTTCCTTAATTATTTGCACTTATGTAATATAATCTGTTTTTTCCCCATATTTCAACTGTATTTTTTTTTTGGTTTTTCTTAGCTTTCAGTTTTTAGGAAGTATATTGTTTTAATATCATGATATACTAATTGGAAAACTAACTAGTCATAAATCTAAAACGAGGAACTCTACAAACTGATTTTTTTCGGAAAAACCAAAAAAAAAAAAATAGAACTACATTATAAAGCCGTCCTTAAAATTGTGCAAAAAACTAAAAATTGAAAATATTTTTCAACTTTTTAGATGCTGCTAATGGAAAAATCGAACAAGTGGCAAAGGTTGTGGAAAAAATGAAAGAGGCATCAAAGGTTGTGTATTTTTGCGTTATTAACCCTAAGCTTAAAACCGATGCAGTTTGAATTTTCGGCGGCGACACACTCCCGGCGTCCACGTAGGATCCACGTAGGACCGAATTTGGGGCTAAATCAAAATTATGAAAAAATCGAACAAGTGTCAAAGGTTGTGGATTTACAGGATTTTTGAAAAGGTTGTGGAAAAAATGAAAGTCGGATGAAAGGTTGTGGATTTTGGAGTCATTAACCTTTTTTTTATCAGTAGTCTTTTTCTTATTTTAAATAACATGTTTAGTTTATTTTGTCTTTTTTCGTCTTTTCTTTCGTGTGCATCGATTCTTCAACGTTCGGGGTTGGTACTTGCTAATGGCCTCCAAATGCTCGAAAAATATCTTAAAATCATCCGAAAAATTAAGTTGCCTCTTCAGAAAATTTATATTTACCACCTTACAAAATTAAATTAAAGAATTTCTTTTTATTTTTCATTTTTTAATATAAACAGCCCTCATTAGCAATACTTACACAACTATAAATCTATCATGTTTAATTATTGTCTAAAAATTTACGAACATACACTCTCTGACAACATTTAACCAAAACGAGGAAAGTATAACCCTACCGACGGACACGATCGATCAGTCTCAGTCGGTCATGGTGTGAGCGCTCCTTTTCTCGAAAAAATTAAATACCCTTTATAAAAATGGCTATGTAATTTCTACCCACTTCAAAAAACTATATGAACAAAATACCCATTTTTATATTTTAATGGGTTTGGGTCCCACTATTTCATGTGATTCCTCTCTTTTTGTCTTTTCCGGTCGGCTTTTCCTGTCTTTTTGGTTGCAGCATGAGTATTCATTATCATTTAAATAAAGAGGGTTAATTTGAGAAGAATTTTTTTTTATTAATTGGTCTGCTCTAGTTTAGGATAACATCTAATTTGAATGGAGGGAGTATTAAATTAGTATGTAAAGATTAAAATGTTTTTTTCTCTTGTTTTTTTTTCATGCCATATAACTCTATCTCTATAAACAAAAACTTATTTCATTTAAGTTATAATAAAAAGTGGATGTCCAATTCGAATTATTGAACGAAATTAAAGGTACTAATGTGCTACATTCGGGCAGTTAGGTCCCGTGTGACCTGTTTCATTGCATAGCGGACATCTGCGTGACCCACGAGCTCGGCGACGACCTTGTTCACCTCTGCCCCGACGTCTTCTTTCCCTCGGTCGGCCCGGCAGACGTGTCCATACAGGGGGTAGGATTTCTAAGTCTGTAAGAGCCTCGGGCAAATTCCATTCGGGCTTCCTCGGGACTTGTAAGATTTGTCCCTTGTAACACTCGACATACGTCGCTCTTCTGTAGTAGTGCGAAACATACTGTACGACGCCGTGTCCCATTGCCCTAAAGTGACAAAAAATCGTTAATGGAAACGAAATAAAAAATGAACTACGAAGTTTTTATTAAAATGATATTAATAATTCACTTACGTAATCGCCGCAATCGAATGGGCACAGGGGACAAGATCGAACTGCCATCGCTGGCATTCACACATCATCTTGCCAAGATGAACGATCATTGTCCGCTCAGATGTTTGAATTTTGAACTCGAGCTCATCTCCAATTTGCGTGGCTGTGTATGATCGGGACCATTCCATTTGGAGAGCAATTTTTCTCCTAGCCTCTTCTGTTACCGGCTCTCGGTCCTTTTGACATTTTGTTCGACGCTCGTTAAACCATTCTTCAATTACTAGGCGAACAGCATCGAGACAAGCGCAGATTGGAAGTCGGCGAGCCCAAAGCATACTATTGTTGAAAGACTCAGCGGCGTTCGACGTGAGGTTGCTGAATCGTCGAACAGGGCACATCGATCTAGCCCACTTAGCGGGGCCTATATCCATTAACTTTTGGTAGGCGGTGGGCTTACTGGCACGGATCCCTTCCATCATTTTGGCGAACTCCGTCCTATCGTAAGTGTATGCAGCTCGTAGAAACATGGCGCCCACGACTTTCCCGAAAGGAACCATTTTCTTACTCAGATGATAGTAACACAGGCCGTGGCTCGCCTCCGGAAACACAAGACCGACGGCATGTTCGATAGACACATGCTGATCAGATACAATCAACGTACCTGACAAAGCCCCGTACGCCGTTCTCATACGTTGCATGAACCACGTCCAGGACTCATGGTTCTCAATCGGCCCTATTCCATAAGCCAATGGGTACAGCTGCTCGTTCGAGTCCTTCGCGACAGCTACGAACATTATGCCATTGTTCTTTCCCTTCAAGTGTGTGCCGTCGACTATTATCACGGGCCTTAAGTAGCCGGCTGTGTACGCTGCCCGAGTTGCGCCGAGGGCAACGAATACGTGTTTGAATCGATAGTCGGGGCCGACTTCATAAGCAGTGAATGTGCCGGGATTTCTCCTCTCGAGCATGTAGAGGTAACCGGGCAGGTCCGGGTAGGAATCCTTGAATTTACCGTATATCCTCTCGATTGCGTGATTCCGTCCCCTCAGGCAGACGTCGTAGCTAGCTTCAATGCCGAAAAGTGCGCGAAGCTCATTCTGAATGACCTTTGGTTTCATTATCTCAGAGTCACGTAGGATTTTCTTTGCAAAGAAAGCCCCGATCACCTGGGAATGGACCTTCCGCCGTTCCAGTGCTATTATCCCAGATTCCCTACACTTGTGCTCAGTGATGAACTTCGTTACGGCCCAAACTCCCCGGCTCGTGGCGAGTAATCCGAAAGGACAATCTTTCTTATGTTTACATATGAAAATCAAACAGTCACTATCGATTTACACACCTGTATTCTTTTCTCGATGCAAATGCCACGGTCCATTGTGAGATAGTTCGGCCTTGGTGAAACACGGCGAATAAGCCCAGTATCCGATATCCAGCTCATCATCACGAAATACCGGGGAAGAGGTGGGTCGGAGGGGGACTATGGGAACTAGCCAATTACTCATATGATCAGTATCATTATCTACCTCAACTTCATCGCCTTGCAACTCTGGATACATCATTCCTAACAATTTTTGCATGCCACCTTCCTCCTGTATCCAAGCAGTCCACTCCGCAAATAGGGCCCTGTTGAGCTGCCTATCACCATGATACACGTTCGACTGACCATCGCTATCTGTCGTCTCCTCCTCCTCCTCTTCAGGAACGTAATCTTCGTCCTCGTCGTCTTCTTCGTCGTCAGGGAAAGGCTGTTCATTCAGGGGATCTTCAGCAACCTCGAGTTGTTGGGAACTCCAAATCTCGGTGCCCTGCATGTGAGATTGTCCGAACATAGGGGCATATGAAGAAAATTCACCGGCATGCGAAGATGATGCGCTCTCGTTTGGGCACACGTACACTGTTGGAGCAGAATCTGTACTCAGTAGCCATTGCAATTGCTCGTCCGTTGTGAGCCGAGATTTACCAGATGGACGGCCCCACGATGTCTTCAAATAGAAAATATTAAAATCCACCCCCAAGAAGCTGCAATAGTTGTATATGTTGTATCTCAAACTGTAGATAGATATATCAGATCGAAGTATCGGGACATCAAGAGTAGTGCCGCCGATATAGCTACAATCGTCCCAACTACCTCCGAAATGCACTCTTACGAACACGAAATCCATCTACAATCCTCCTCCTTCTTCTTCTTCTTCTTCTTCTGTGTGAGGACTCCTTCCCCTGTTTCTTTCTCTTCACTTATAAAAATATTTGAGCTTTTTTTTTGTTCCTTCACATTTGTTTCTCGAATTTAAGTGATGAGCCACATATATATACATAATCGCATAGGATTCCTCTTTTTATTCCTCTTTTTATTCGTTCTCAATTTGACCACCAAGGGAGGATGCTGCACACTTCCCACCACTTCCATTCTATATCAAGTCATTTTCAATGTTACACACACTTGTTGCATGCGGTATCTGACATTGTTATTCTTTTTTTTTTAATCCATTTAACAATTATTTTCCTTATTTTTCTCTTTTGTCTTTATGTATCAGGAAAGAATATAATTCCCCATGTGTCCAATATCAGTATCGATATCAGAAGTGGTGCAAAAGTGGTGCAGATCTGGTGCAGATCTGGTGCAGAAGTGGGGCCAAAAAAGTATTAAAATATAAAAGATGGCATTTTTTACATGTGTATGAAAAAAAGGGTATTTCATACATATGTTTCTCAAAATAGGGTATAAATAAGTATTAAGAGTAAAAAAATTGCCTTTTCCAAAAAAAAAAAAAAAAAAAAAAAGATCATAAGATATTTAAATGTGAAGTGCAAATAACAAAAACCTACGCGACTGAGGTGCGAGGCAGGCCCCTGAGACTCTATTCCTGTCCATTATTTTTGAGAGGGAAGTTAATGTTGACCGTATGGGCAAAACATGGACTTATCACTTATGGACGTCATGCTCTTGCCCCTATCACTTGTAAGTACAGCTACCAGCCTACCATAGGATAGGATAATCAATAATGTTTGAGTTTTATATTTTATGATTTTAATGAAACTCATGAACTCTTGTAACGCAATTTATTTTAGGGGTCTGTTATACAGACCCCCCTAGGAATACCCCCTATCCCCCCTAGGAAAAACCCCCTTTGTCCTTTTCTTTTTTTTTTTTTTTTTTGTTTTTTCTGTTTTTTTGTGTGTTACGTTTTTTTAGTGTTTATTTGTTATGTGTTTTTTATGTAATGTTTTTTTAGTGTTTATTTTTTATGTTTTTTGTGTTATGTTTTTTATATTCGTCTAATGTATTTCTATTTAATTAAACAACAACACCAATAACACGTTAAACATTAACAAATTAAACAACTACAACAACTGTTATTAATCAACTAAACAACAACAACATTAACACATTATTTAAAAACAACACCATCAAATATAGTGTATTTACTATGTTTGTGCTCTTATATTTACAACATAAATCAGTAATCATTTACCCCTCGTGATTGCCCGTGTGGGGGCGGCAGTATGCTCACTACATTTATCGACGCTAAATGAAAATTCACCACTCCCAATAGTCACCCACAATGGGAGCGTCAGACTTCCCAATGCATCCGCATGGGAAACTTTATATTCCAATCGACAACGCATGTATCTAAATTATTGAGAATATAAGAGCACAAACATAGTAAATGATTCTTGATTTATGTTGTAAATATAAGAGCACAAACATAGTAAATGCACTATATTTGATGGTGTTGTTTTTAAATAATGTGTTAATATTGTTGTTTAGTTGAATAATAACGATTGTTGTAGTTAAGTGTTCAAACGGATATCCGGACATTCGAGATATCCGAAAGTTCGGATAGTAGATTGTGATATCCGATATCCGGATCGAAATTTGGATATCCGAATATCCGGAAAAATATGAATTTTATTCGATATCCTTATATTCGAAAAAAATATTCGGATTTGGATATCGGATATCCGAATATCCGAAAAAACTTCGGATATGGATATCGGATATCCGAATATCCGAATACCTTCTATTATTTAAAATATAAAAAAATAAAAAATTTAGGATTTTTCGGATATTTCGTGTAGTTGTTTAATGTGTTAATGTTTAACGTGTTATTGATGTTGTTGTTTAATTAAATAGAAATACATTAGACGAATACAAAAAACATAACACAAAAAACATAACAAATAAACACTAAAAAAACATTACAGTGAGTCCACACCATTAATTCTTAGGGCTGGGACCGGTTCGGTTCTTGGTAAAAATTAAAGAACCGGAACCGGTTTTTAAATACATAAACCGGTTCGGTTTTTGACCATTTTTTTCAGGAACCGAATTAGGAACCGGAACCGAATTTAATGTGTAAAAACCGAGTTTTTCAGTTCTTTTAGGAACCGAATTGTGCAAAAAAACCAAATTTTGTAAAAAAAAAAATGAATTTTGAGTAGAAACCGAATTTAATGTGTAATATTTTGAACAAAATACATTTAATTTGTTTTATTTAATACCTATATTATGTAAAATTTATATATAATATTATTTTTATTATTATATAATATAATATATATATATAGAACCGGTTCCAAACTAGTTTTTTCTAACTCCATTGTGGGGACGACGACTGTGCTCACTACATTTATGTGACACTGGATGAAAATTCACCACTCCCCAATACTCACCCACAATGGAGTGCGTACAGACTTCCCAATGCATCCGAATTAGAAACTTTATATTCCAATCGACAACGCATGTATACTGAAATTATTGAGAATATAAGAGCACAAACATAGTAAATGCACTACATTTGGTGGTGGTGTTTTTAAATAATGTGTTAATGTTGTTGTTGTTTAACTGAATAATAATAGTTGTTGTATTTTTTAATGTGTTAATGTTTAACGTGTTATTGTTGTTGTTGTTTAATTAAATAGAAATACATTAAACGAATACAAAAAAAATAACACAAAAAACATAACAAATAAATACTAAAAAAAACATTATACAAAAAACACATAATAAATAAACACTAAAAAAACACAACACACAAAAAAAAACAACAAAAAACAAAACAACAAAAAAAAATTAAAAAAGGACACCCTCCCTCCCTAGGGAGGGTTTATTTAGCAATGTAGGGGGGTCTTAATAACCCTCCCCTTTATTTTATATTTTAGGATTTTAGTGTCGATTGGAATTGATCACGAATATGTTGGTTTTCTTGAACTGAAGTGATGAGAATGAAGTCGAGGCTAGTATTGGATACTATCTCCTCCTCAAGATGAAATTGCCCCGTATAAAATGCTAACGCTTCTTGGCAATCGTCCCTAAGATACAACGACTTTCTAGTTTAAGTTAGGAGCACTTGCAAAGCGCAAACCTTCAGCGAATAACTCCGCGTTTTGAACTTTCGAATATTCAAAGAATGGAAAGTTGCTCGAATTATATGTATTTTATGTTTTCGCGAGTGTTTTGATCATTCAGATGGGGGTCTTTATATAGAGTTTCAGGTGCTCCAAAGTGCGTCTCTAAGCGCCCAATGCGACAAGTGCGATGTTGATGTCTCGGGCTCGGACGGTGCTACGCAACGTCCTCTTTTAATTATAATCATTCACCGGGCTCAGGCTCGGACGGTGCATCTTGAGCTAGCCTCCAAATTGATTTTTAAAAAAATTAAATGCTAATCTCGTCTACTAACAATGTAGATTGTGATTTCACAATTTATTTTCATTTACGAAAAATGAAATCTACTTAAATAATTGGTCAAAGTTTGTGTCTAACCCATTTTAATAAACCAATATCCAACATTTAGTAAATTATTTTGCTTTTAATCATTTAAATCAAAAAAGAATATGTCATAAATGCTTTAGTCTTATTGTATGTAGAAACGTTCTTCGTCGCGTTTTGATCATACACTTCACTTCATGTTTTTTTTTTTTTTTTTTTTTTTTTTTAAAAATACACTTCACTTCATGTCCTCCTTTTACAATCTCTATTGTTACAACCTTTATTTTTTTAAATTGAAAAAAAGAAAAGAAAAGGAAAATATGACTAAAAGTTGATTAAAGCATTGCACCATAAAACTGTCCAAACAGACCCCCACCCCCAAAACTATAAATTCTAGGAAGAGTGAGTGAGTGAGTGATAGGTCCTGCAGCTTTTATTTGTCGCCAACATAGTTGGGGTTACATGATAATTCATCATCATCTTGCGTCTTGCTTTAATTTACATCACTCGCCTAAGGGCTCGTTTGCTAGATTGTATGGGAGAAAGTTTGATAAGATTGACTGAGATTCCTTATACAATATAAAAAATTAATATCATATTTGGTACGATATATTAAATTCTCTGCAAAATATAGATAACATGGTAGTTTATTGAATTTATTAGTTGCAGTATTGTTTAATATCACCTAATACCACCTCTTAGGTGGGATACGTAATACCAAAAATCAGTATTATTTATACGAGCCCGAATTTTATCAAGGGTCATATACTTTATACCAAACAAGATATAAACGTGTATTAAATATATTATACACCTTAATCACACATAGCAAACAAGCCCTAAATAATATTTTTTTTTGATAACTAGTTGATCCCAGTTTAGCCGGACTAATCCTAGTCCCTCAATGAACCCACTCCTAACCCATTGAGAGAAGTAAATCGCGAGTCGCTCGAGCAATTCTAGGATTCTCAATGCCTTTTATGTACACTTCTGCGCACAATGGGAAGTTCTTAACTTATTAACAGCGCCTCAGGTTCCCAGCAAAGTTCTCGGGAGAATAGCCACTGATTGGTCAGCACCTCCGGGTTCCCAACAAGGAACTACTCCCACACTGCCGCTTGACGCGAGATTAAACATTGATTAGCGGTCGCTCGAGCTAGCCCCGGGGAGCTAGAGTATTATAAAGAGGAAAAACCTCCTCTTTCACCTTCTTGGTGGGAATTGAACTCAAGACCTCTCCCAAATGAGTGTCTCAAGTGTAGGTGTCCTACCACTGGGCCACCAACCAATTCCCCACTCGCCTAAATAATTTGATTGGCCCGGATATTGTACACATATTCCGTCGCGCGGAGAGTTTTACATTTGTAGAATCTACGCATGTTTTTTCCGATAAATGATTTGATATGATAGATCGGTAAATTGTACAAGCAGAAAATTTCGTTTTTTATTTTTATTTCTTCTAGAGATTTCAGATTTTAGTGCAAAATTGCTGGTGTTATTATTATTATTATTATTATTAGTTTTTGTAGTTGATTTTTAATATTTAGGGTTCATTTGTTAGTTCATTTATAGAATTTCCTATTTTTAAATTTGGTTTCAGGGAATCCGTCTTACGGATTAAGATCTGCAATACTGTCTCGCAAGAGATCTACTTTTCAAATTGCTTATTCAAGTTATTTTTGAAACACCTAATTGTATTCTAACTAAGGCCATGTCCTCCTCACATTAAATTAATAATATTTCGTAAAAAAAAAACAATTTTAATTATTCAAATCAGTTCTAATTAGGAAAAACCTTTTTAGTTCAGTAGAAATAAATTAAGTATTACTGAATTCAGTAAAACTAAATTTTACTCAGTAAAATTTGTTTTAATCAACTAAATTAATTTAACAATTTACATTAATAATTATATATATATAACTTTTTATAAAAAAATAGATGTTAAATGATTTTAATTTTGGTTGCATCTCATCACAAAAACGAAACCTTTCTACGACGTTATTTTAAATTATTTTTTCTTTACAAGTATACTATTTTTCTGCTAGATTTTTTTAGATTAATAATTTTATGGACAACTATCTTCTATGATTGTGCCTAATTCTAAAAGCCGTAAAAACGAGCATCATTATTTTATCACGTAGTAGTAGTAGTAATAATAATAATAATAATAATAATAATAAATTGTTCATTGTTATGGCGGTAACATTGGGATTGTAAAAAGAAGCGCAATCATCTCGACGACATATATTCTTCATAATTTTATTTACTTGTGTGAGTTACGAATACCAAATCACAAATAATTATAAATATCGAGCCTATAACACATTTGATATAATTAGCTTACTCTGGTATAAGTAGAATATTCGGGATCCAGGTTTGGTTAGATTATGGACACTCCAAATTAACTTAGATTCGTATTTGTGAAAGAACATGCTCATAGATGACAACAATATGCAAGATTATGGACACTCCAAATTAACTTGATTCGTAATCGTGTCCAGTAATACATGTCTAGCAGCAAAAAGGTTTGGTTAATCGAATACGTTAATCGGGGAAACATCCACTATCTTAATCGGGGATTTCTCGTCCATCGGCTTTTCGTCTTTGCATTCTTTGAATTATTGTGTCTTGTCTATTTTCTCTCTTCCGGTAAGCATGTTAATCGAAGGATATTCCTATATAGTCCTTGACATAACAGCATCTTCTTCCAAGCAGGGTCTGCCTAAGGCCCAAGCCACTAAAGCAAGGGCTTTGAACTTTATGTTTTTTTACAAAAAGGGCCTCAAATAAATTTTCAGGTAAAAGAAATTTCGGATTATATCACTAAAGTTAAGGTAGCTTGTTCGTAGACAAGGGTCTCATTTTCCACAATGCCCTGGGTTCGATCTATGAAAACAGCATTTTGATATTTTTTTTGAATTATTTGATTACTTATTGGCCAAATATATGTCATTGATTTTTTGTAAAAGGAAATATATCATTCATTTGCTACATTGGCACATTGAGTACCCAAAAAAATATTTTTTTTTTCTTTTTACATAATTATATTAAGATGAATTTATTCGTATAAAATGCAATTGAAATTCTCTTCTTAGTAAAAAAAATTCTTTTAAAATTCTATATATAAAAAGTAGTTTACTATTAAAATTTACTCGCGACGTTGATATTTTGCGCATCACAAAAAGCTCAAAATATAGTATCTTATATACTTAAAGATTCAGTCTCTAAATTTAACGTGCAAGAGTAATTGTGCACAAAAAAAGGTACGGTACAACTTCTTTCAAGCCCTCTCTTAAAGCTATATCAAATACATTAGAGGCTTCAATTCATTCAATTGAATGATGTCAAAAAGGGTGTTACAGAAGACAAAGAGGTTGCAGAATTTCAACCTCGAAGAATACAAACCATCTGCAATTAATCATTTAAAAACCTATATTTATTGTTCAACTATTTCAACTTATACTTCCTTATAAATAGCACAATCCAGAACCACAGCCACCGGAACCACTCATCTCACTGAAACACAACAATCAAGACTCGACTCAAACCCAAATAACACACGATCTCAGTACTTCTTTCGTATTTTATCAGAAATGTTTTAAGACCTTTAAAGATCTTAACAACACGAAAGTATACCCATCATTGATTTATCAAAGAAAAATAAAAATCGAATACAAAATCAAAAGAACCTACCCGAGACCTTTGGTTGAAAGATCTTGAAGATGATATACAAAAAGGTTTGGGCTTCTTTCTGTGTTTGTTGCCTGAGTCACGAAGAAAGAACAAACGCACGGAGGGGTTCAATTCGTTCAAGAATACCGTTTGTGTGTGATTTGGGTGAAACAGAGAGAAAACACAAAATAAGAAGATGGGGGCGCAGGTTTATGTGTGTATTAAGGATGAGATGAGTCGAGAAAAATTAGGGTTGGAATGGGATTACGATTATAATTTTTCTAACTGCCTCTGGAAAGTTATCAGGCCTTAAGAGTTGGACTACAAATCAATTTTTGGCAAACGGGTACTGCTCACCCCCTCCTAAAGCCCAATAAGCCAATAAGGCAATAACTTGACGTCACTAAGCAGTTAGCCCATGGACTACTACTACATAAGACTTTTAATCAGCTCCTAGGTCGCCTTCATATCAATTTAGTTGATATCAATTTATTTTTCCGTCATTTATGTCCATATTCATCTAGATTTTTTATCAATCCAAATGTATGTATATTGGATATCTAACAAACTTTTTTCTCAAATAACATATTACAGTTTAATGGATTGTATACATTATTGTCATCAATAATGTATACAATAAATCGTTTCGAGAAAGACATACTTCAAAGTAAAAATTTAAACTAAACATCTCATATTAAACATAAAAAACAAATTATAAACACATAAATATGACATGAAAACTTAATGTCTTGTGAAACTAAAACAATAGCTAACTTGCAGTAAATGGGAACTTAAAAATTTCACAATACTTTAATTTTTGAACGAAAACCCATTTATAAAGTATAAACTATTGATATGTCATAAAAACGTTAATTATATTCATACAAATGAGGCACGAGTTAGTACATTTGTATAGTTATATATACGAGAAATTGTTTCATGTGATAAATGTGTGATTTACGAATGACAAAGCATTATCCATACGTGAACCACGAAACAACCATATCTATATCCGTTATTAGTCCATTTAGTTTATTCATGTCTACAAATGGTATATCGAGTCGGAATTGCTAAATGTCTCGGATGAGAAGAATATAGCCACTTTTGACATTACCATGAACATAATATTACCTAATGTCATGATACAAGGTTTATGCATAGCATGGCTAAAAAAAGTATAGCCGCACTATTTTATTCATGCCTTACAAGTTAGAAGAAGGTTAGCCCCACCCACATACACATTACGCGATACGTTTACACCAACATTACGCAACAAACATTTAACTACAACCTTTGTGCATCACACATCTTACTTACACTTCAACAATTTACACAAACATTATGCAATGAACAATTAGATACAGCCCGTGTTTAATAGTTTATCGAAAAAAAAATGGTGCAACACACGGATCTAAATGCCTCGTAGTATTTAAATTTTCCCGCTACATTTAATTTGTAATTTAATTTGATAAATGACTTCTTATGAGAAAAAGATCCAAAAAAATTGTTAAAATATTAAAAGGCTTCATTTTGAAACTCGTTTTGGACATCATTAATGATTGGATCGGCCCTGCTTCCAAGCTCCAAGCACGTTGTCTTGTTTCCTCGGAAAAGGGCTTGTGCCTTGTTTGGATTCAAGTCAGTGAAGGATCTGAATATCATTTGCTTTCTTCCATTCGTTTGCAAAAAAAAAAAAAAATCATATATGTCACTCTTAGACTGTGTTTAGCACTAGCTTATCAGATAGCTTATAAGTTTCAGGAGCTTATTTGACCATTGACTAAAAAACTCGTTTCGTAAACGACTAACTTCTCAAATCAGCTAGCTTATCAGCTAGCTGATTGATAAGCTAATTTTTCAAGCTTATGAAAAAAAAAAGCTAACTTCTCATCTTTATATATTCCATATATGTCCTTGACCTAAATAAAAATATAGGGTTTTTATATAAACACTCTATGAGTAATTGACATATTACAAATAAACCCACCATCCGTTAACTTTTCAGGAAAAAATGAGGCTTCAGATGAGTGGTGGACGTGAAAAATTATGGTTAGTCTGATCATCACTCTATTACACTTGCTAATGAATTACTTTGTTATAAATATAATACAATAATTTTGTGTTCGATTTATCTTTTATATTTTACGAAATCTTTTTGATACATATTGTTGTTGTGAATTTGTTCATAACTAAAATTATACACGCAAGTCCTATTCAGCGGCAATTTTGAACCATTAAAAAACAAATTATCAATGACTTTTCAAAGTGACAGTGAAATGTAAATAATACATATGTGTAATATAGAGGTAGTATATATTAAAATAATAATAGAGAAAAATATCATTTATTTTATTTTGTACAATTATTGTTAAAATATAATGAGAAAGTTTAAAAAATAATAAAAAAATAAAAGTGACGTCATTTTATGTAATTTTATAAAAAAACAGCTACCTTATCAGCTAATTTACTAAATATATACATTAAAATTAGCTAGCTTATCAGCTACCTAATCAGCTATATAATCAGCTACTCAATCAGCTATCAGCTAGCTTATCAGCTACCAACTACCTTATCAGCTAGTTTTTCTAAACACAGTCTTAGCCTTCTTTTTGTTAATTTCTATGCCTTGTGATCTATTAAGCCACAAAGGTTTGCTCACTGTTAATTCGGTGCTATGCTGCAACTCTAGGTTCTATATTAAAAGGTTGATGTTGTATTTCCATAGTTAATAATGAAATGATAGATTAATTATATTATTATATAATTATTATTGATTGTGAATGTATAATTAAAATAAAAAAATAAAAATTTATGAATTATAAGTTTATGGCAAAAATTAAATGATATAAATCGTGATCGGTTGTTGATTACTCTCTCCGTCCCGCCCAAAGATTTACATTTCTATCAAAAAGTAGTCTCTTTAGTAAGTTTACATATATCACTTTTTACAATCAAATCAAACAATCACTTTTTACTTTTTAATCTACATCACTCATTCATCATCAATACTTTTTACTTTTTAATCTCCACCACACATTTAATCATCATTACTTATACCAATCATTACCTAAAATACACTAAATATACACCCTCTGTCAACCTTTTGCTGGGACAGAAGGAGTATATAAAAGTGACATATATGATTTTTCTCAAAAGCTGAAAAATAATTCGATGGATATAGTGATTCACCAAAAGGTGTAACATCCGTCGGACCGAACCTCATTGCGATGCAAAAGTCTAAAAGGCAAAAGCAACCAAAAGCGGAAGGAATAAAAAAATTAATAAAACTGAAACTGTTTTTGAAAAGAAAAAGAAAAACTCAAAAAGGAAAAGGATAAAAGCAAAGAAGGAACAAGAAGAGAGAGAGAGAGAGAGAGAGAGAGAGAGTCGACTGCACAAAGTGCGTAAATCATCAAGATCTGGTCTAGGTTTTCTCATTTTCAAAGTATAACTGACGCAATAAAAATTCAAAAAAGAAAAAGAAATCCTTGGAAATGCTCCTTTTTTAGCTCTTTTAATCTGGATGAATTTGCGGTAGGTGGGTGGGCGGGACGTGGATTTGGGGATTTGCCGTGTTTTCCTTATCGGAGGGGTCGGTTTGGGGAAAAATTGGGCGTTGATTTCGAAAGTTTTTTGAGAAATTTGGGAGAAAACAAATGCCGGAGGATAAGACAGTGGAGCTGAAGGTCAGATTGTACGATGGATCAGACATCGGTCCTTTTCAATTTTCACCGGAGACAACTGTTGCTCAGCTTAAAGAAAGGGTTGTGGCTGAGTGGCCTAAAGGTTCAGTTTACTGCTTCAACTTTGTTTTTGAGCTAGAAACTATTTTTTTTTATGCTTTTTGTTTTTGAACGTTTGATTGGATTGTATCGATTATTTGTTTTATGAAGTTTTATATGTTGCTTTTCCGACGTCAATCCAGAGTTTGTCTTCAAATTTAAGAGTGGATGGATGTTCAGTGTTATATTAATGAGTTTATTTCAGAGTTCAATACAGGAGAGAAAAACCCGATTTGTACCAGGAATTAAGTTCTGAACAACTTGTATTGCGTGATGAAGTCTCACCACTCGATAAAAGTACCCGAACAGCTTGTTTTTGGCTATTGTGCATGCCTATCATTGTGTCATTGAACAAAAGTTTTCTTTGTTGTCAGATAAGAAAGACGCACCAAAGGCAGCACACGAAGTGAAATTAATAAGTGCTGGGAAAATCTTAGAAAATAATAACAAGATACCACTGGGGATACAACTGGGGGATCCATCTCTCAAGGTTATCACCATGCATGCTGTTGTACAGAAAACTTTAGCCAAAGCAAAGACAGGTGACTCCTTGACTTATCACTTATTACTTATCACTTATCATGGTTATAGTATAACTAATCTATATCTGCTAGGATTTCAGTTGGACATCTCCTTTTTATTTTGATTCTGATTGTTCGAGTTCTTTGGAATTTCAGCGCCTAGTTATGTGCAACTATTTCATGTGTGGGTATTTCTTTTTATCATTGTACTTGCAGAGGTTAATTGGGATGGGTTGGTGATCCCACCGATGAGTTAGTGTGATGATCCTTATCAGAAATTTAGCTATTGAATCTCGAATATGATACTATCATAATTCATAAGCATGTATTTTATTGTTGAGAGTTAGTTAGGTAAGTATAGAATTTAAGTGGGAAAAGCATGACTATAGATGAGTAGAGCTGTATTTATCCGACCATAGAGTTGGAGCAAGATTTTTTTGCAGTTTTTTCTGTTGTGCACACTATTGTCCTGTTATTTTTCTCGGAGGAATTGTTCTATGTGATACACTATGTTTTTCTGCTTATTTTGGTCTGATGCCACTAAATTTCCATGACTTCATTTCTCTGTCTATCCTTTCCTTCCCCGGCCCCTTTTCCGACTCCATACCTTTCTCTTTTCCCTTTCATTAGGAGCGCCTTAGTAGTATTGTAATTTGTAACAAATTTCCTGGTAATTCTCAATTCATCTCTATCTATGATCATAATAATGCTATAACACACACACACACACACGCACCAATCCTGTAATGGGACCTAATTATAGCAATTATCTCAACGGATCGCGGTATCATGATGTTTTCCATGCAAGTGGAAAAATTTATGATGATGAGGTTTTGGATTTTCATCTCGTATCTCCTTCATGTGAAATTTTCATTGTTTCTAATGAGGCCAAAGACTCCTTATTTTTGGTTTTGGATTATAATGGAATAAAACAAAATGACTCACTAAACCGGCTGCACTTCTTTTTCTCATGAAGTACTAGTCATTCCATGCAATTCTCGATGCAATTTTCATTTTGGATTATCCGGAAACAGCTTTTCTGTGTTAAGACAGGGGTAAGGCTGCGTACATCCGATCCTCCCTTACCCCGCTTTTTGCGGGAGCCGTTGTGGCATTGGGGTAATGTTTTATAATGTTGTATATCTCCTTCATGTGAAGATTCCGTGTGAAGGTTGCGACTGGAAGAGCATCCGGCTTAAAATTTTGCTAATTTGCTTTGTGCATGGTTTTGTTATAGTGATTTAATTTTTCAGTAAAACCTTTATCTAAGAATAGCCTTGGGACCAAATTATTTATATTCTAATTAAGAGGTTATAATTAAATAGAGATATTGGTACAAAATGAAATAAAATAAAACGCAAAGAGGTATCAAATTTAACAATAATAACAATAAGAACTCCCTAATACCTATTATTCGGGAAAAAAAAAATATTATGTAAAGTAGTTTGACACATTTATTTGCTCGTTAGAGTTGTTACCAGTCCTTGAACTGGCGGGTATGTAATGAATGTCATGATATGTACATATTTAATACTCCCTCCGTCCCCCAAAAAGTACAATATAGACATGATATTGTACGTGTATAAAAAAACTATATGGTTCCTTGATTCCACATAAATAAATGTCATGAATCATGATATATACATATGTATTTGGTTATATAAATTATTAATATGTAGAGGTGTACTTTCTTAAAGTTTAGAGGTTTAGAGGTTATTCTTGTTTATAACTGACCCAAATCAGGACTAATTTTTTTTTTTATATAATAGAATTGAGGTTATTTTTATATAGAGTATTCTTAGATAGATGTATTACTGAAATCTTAATGCAGCCACTGACCCCAACATAGTTGGGATTAATGTGGAGAACCAGACATGATATTGTTGACGATGATATACATATATGTGCAGAATTTCCTAATATGAACTGATACCTATTTCTAACATCTTGTTTGTTCTGTTGCTATGGAAGTCTTAGCTAACTTTTGATATAAGGAAATTGGCTAAGAATCCAAATGTCTTCTCTAAAATCTAATTTCTTTTGCACACATGTTTTGTGGAACTGATTACCAATAATACTCGTTGCAACAGACATATTTAGTCAGGCTGCCATTTTAATCACTTCTGAGTTTTTCCATTCTAAAATCTTAATTTTCCTCAACACCCCTCATATAGTTGAATGATGGCGAGTTCACCATTATCTTCTTCTAGTTCTATCCACAGCATATTTGTGTCATGTACGGTATGCACAGTACTTCATCATCTGTTATTATCTTTTTTCCCGGCCATGGTATCGTGTTTGCCTATGTTATTACAAATTTAGCCTGTGGGAGTAGTTGACTGTCTAAACTTTGTTCTGAAATACATGTATATCCTCAAAGTCACTGTTGGTGATTGTCTAGATCTCTCTTTTTGTTTACTGCTTTCTGGAAACAAGGAGCTATATGACAAGTGCATTTTTTTATATCCTTATGATGCTATCATTATTAAATCCTTTTGTCATTGTATTCGCAGAGAAGAAGGTTGACGAAATTCCTAAGAAGAATATATGTTCGTGTTCTATAATGTGAGAGTGTAAGTTTGATTCAGCCTTTGTCTTACCGGTGAAGTCGTGAAGAAAAATACAATAATTTGTAAACAGGACAATACTCATGATTCGGTGTACGCTTGATGGCATTTCTGTGTAACCATTGTTTGTTATCATGTATTTGTGTGTTTTTTTAAATTATTATTATATAAAGTTGTTGCTTCTTGTACATTTGTAGCTGCAGATCTTTTATGTACTATGAGAATAGAGTCTGTGGGCTCTGTTACCTTCTACAGGGTTTTGCACCAGCCGTCTTTTTCTGGTGAATACAAAGCCTCTCTTTCTCACTCAATTTATTTGAATACGAAGTAGTTTTTTCTTCCCTAATCTGTGTTGCAAAGCGGGAAAAGAGAGGATCTTCTCTCTGGAATGTCAGAAATCAGAGAGGTTTGGTGGAAAAAGTTCACCATTTCTCGATATGGATCGTTTCGTATGCCGGATTTCGTGGATATGAGCACATTATCCCGTAAAATTACATGTTTGATATACAAAAAACAAGGCTCGGAAACTACACGGGTCGGAAATCATTTTTCGAGTTTGAAGAAATTATGATTATATAATCCCATAATTTCTTATACAAGTATCAGATGTTGCGTATGGGTCTTGGTAAAAAGCAAACTTCCTAAACTAGGTGGTAGTTTTCGAGTAAAAGACGACATAACACCATGTCACTATGTGGTGCAGAATGATGTGTTGGTCAGCTCGGTGATCGAACTAGCGGTGTCTGTTGGACTGATTAATCAATCACACTGCCCGCCTCGTCATATTGAGGAGGCCTAGTGTTATGGCGCCCCATGGTGGGTCATATAATTTCTGGGTAAATTTTATAATTTTATTTCCTCCTGAGCCGAGATGTCTGATCCGGGTTTTTCAACATCAGTTTTTACCATTTATAAGTAAAAGTTATTTCCAAACAAAACAATTCAGTTCTATTCATTAAAAATCAATAACTTTATATGTTAAGATATAGTAGTAATCCATGAAAAATAGTTTTATTCAATAAAATTAATTTTAATCAATAAAAATGATTTCAATTTAGCAAAAATCATATGAACGGCGGTATCTCTTTGGTTTGTTTGCATGCATATAAATAAGAGATTTATATGGGAGACAATTATTGGATTATTGTTATTGCTTTCCTATAGTATCTCCAATGAGTACAAAAATATGCTGCGGTTAACCAGAGGCCTTGGTCCATTGATCACGGGGTTTTCACTTCAAATGAGAGACTCAAGTTCGAGTCCCTCTGAGGACAAGAATTTTTAAGGATTTATGACTCTTTAGTAAGAGACTCTAGTCCTCCGGAGTACGCTGATGGAACAATTAAATATTGAGAGCTTCAAGCGGCAGTGTGGGAGGCCAGATTTCGGTGGGACTCTGCGGTTGCATTTGAGGGGGTGTCTCATGGAACAATCACTTGGGGGACGACTCCTTATACGCAGTAGTTGAGGATATTTAAGAACATGGAGTCAGATATACATCTAGAGATTTAACAGGTAGCAGTTTGGTGAGGCTAGAGCTGTTGTGCTGAAAACTAGTAAGTTAAGTTTGGAACCTGGTTATAAAAAAAAAAAAAAAAATGCTCCGATTGGTGGACGAAAATTAAAAAAAAAAAAGATCAACTCCAATCATTTTTGGACACCCTCTTGACTCTGTCCAAACTTCAAAAGAAATATCCATTATTGCTTTTTCCTACCAGAATCTTATTTTAAATGGCTAATAGAATCCATTATCAGAGGTGGTTTCATTATTGACTGATATAATATAAACTAACATTAATAACATAAGACATGAATCAAATGAATGGACGATAGTATTTTTTTTGTAATTTACACTTTTATCTCTTCATTACGGGCCCGTAATGCATCACGTTCCAAAATCCATGATATAAATTTGCTCAGCAGAGGCGGACCCATGGTTTCTTTCAAGAGTGGGCTAATAAAGTAAAACTTGAAACATGATTAGGGCTTTAACCATTTGTTCACTCTTTTTTCTTTTTTTTTTTTTTAACAAGTGGTAGTAAGTATTTTAAAATTTGCCCTACGCTATTATAGCCTGCTCAATCTTCGTGTGATTCGGCCCATGGCCATCACCTAGCTCTCTCTCTCTCGTCTCTCTCTCTCTCTCTAGAGGTGCCCATCGCCGGGTCCGGGTCGGACCCTCCGGACCGGTCGGGCCGGCCAGACTCGACTCCATCCGCATATACGAAATGTACGGGTTGAGGAGTCAGCGGTGCCACGGTCCGACCCGCCATAATTTTTTTTAGAAGTATATAAATTTTTTTATTTATTATTATTTTATACACGAAAAATAACTATAAGTGACCAAAGAAATCATTTGAAAAAATGAGCTTGTATTTAATTTTAAGTTTTTACTTAAAATTAAATTGCCTACGTATCCTTGTGAGGAATCAAAACTCTACGTAATTCTTTTACTTAAGAAGAATTAAAAAAAAATGGGCTTGTATTTAATTTTAAGTTTTCACTTAAAATTAAATTGCCTACGTATCCTCGTGAGGATTCAAAGCCCTACGTAGTTCTTTTTACTTACCTGACTTACCTTACTTACCTTTAGTCGAAGTCGATGTCGTCGTCTTGATCATCGGTTTGACTCATTTGACTAGACTCTCCTTCAGTAGTGCCTTCTTGATAGGCATCTTGCTCCGCTAATAGGTCATCCCACTTATTTTCTTGACCTCGTAACTCGGCTTTTGTTGCCTCGAGATTTTTTGGCGTTATTCGGGATCTCCGCTCGTCCAACATATAGCCTCCTTCACTAAAAGCACTCTAAACGGGGACTGTGGATGCGGGCACTGCAAGAATTTCTTGTGCCATAATAGAAAGTATGGGAAATTCGGTTCCCCTTCTCTTCCACCAATCCAACAGATCAAATGTACCTGCATTGTCATCCTCCGGCACAAAACTAGTTGCATAATATCGACTAAGGTCATTTCTTTGACCGACGTTACTACCCCCTATTTCTTGCTATATTATAGAGTTGTTGTTGAAATGGGTTAGTGGGAGTTCTCTCGAATTCCATGTTAAATGTATTTGTAGTCATAGTTCTTGTTTTTTTGAGTTTGAATCCTATCACCATATTTAGCTAAATATTCAGCAAAAATGGTTTCTAAACTATTTTTTAAATCAATTTTTACTTGTTCAACGTCAGGAATATTTTCAAACAAAGTTTGACTTTCAACACTATCCACAATATTCGGAAACCCAAATTTTTAAGAATATTATAATATATTTCAAATAATTGTTGTACTTGATCTAAATTTAAATCGAGAGATAAAACGGCAATAATCAAGAAAACATCATGAATACGATTAAAATATTTTAGCCATTTTAAACACATTATAAATAGCAATGAAATAAAACTTTAGGAGACGTGTGATAATAACAACCACTTAAATCTTTAGTTGCATTTTCAAAAACCTTTAATAGTTTTATTAAATCTTTAGTTTCATCCCAATATGCTGGCAATAAATAATCATTTTTTGTTTAAAATCTGCCCACGTATTAGAAGCTAAAGAAACTCTATGATTTATAGATCTAAAATAAGCTCATAGTCCAAGTTTATGTTGTTTGGCTAAGTATACTACTTGTCTAGTCATTGTGGTAAGTGGAATTCTCTTAATAGCATAATTATAGTCATTTTGCATCCTATATTCCCAACACGTACTATCTGCAAAATTAAAAGGTAAAGATTCTTGTGCACATAATTATATTTATAAAGTTGAGATTCAGACATATCTTGATTGTCAGCTGGCCCGGCTCCAGTAGAAGGTTGGAAGTTGAGTTGAATTTACGACTTTTGTTCTCCGTGGATCGAGGCATGGTTATTCTCAAAATGCCTTTTAAATTTTCCATATCCATCCCCGACTTTATACGGATACTCTTTCTTGCAGTAGTTGCAAAATACCTTCATCGAACCATCCGACATTTTTTTCCTTTTTAAAGTGTTTTGAAAAAAGTTCGGATACCGGTTTCTTTTCTGCAACAGGGCAAGCTTCTTTCTCGCTTTAGTTATCTTGCTTCTTGATTTCATGGTCCATTTCTTCGTCAATATTTTGCAGTTGTTGACGATTCGGGATACGTCGAAATCCCCGGGGTTCAACTTCTTCTTTGCTGGTAGTTGTTGTACTACCGTAATAGATACTTTCATGTATAACATCATATTCAGGTTCTTGACTTTCATTTTCAAAACCGGGTGGATGTTGATTTTGGGGCTCCCGAATAATTATCCCAGATGGTTTCTTCGATTTGCCCCAAAGAGCCATTCGCTCCAACTTGGACATTTTGGATTTTTTGGGAGACATAGCAATACTATTTCCCTTGTCAGAACTCGACATAATGATTAAATGCTAAAAAAAGAGAGATTAAATGATATAGCAATTAGCAATGAGAGTTTGAGAGATAGATTAGAATGAAGGTGTGAAAAAATGAGATGGGTTGGGTTAGTATTAATAGATAGAGTTTTTTGATTTTTTTTTTTTAAATTTGAATTGTCTGTTGGACCCGCCGGGTTACGGGTCCGACCCGCCGGGTCCAACGGCCATAATTCAAATTTTTAAATTTTTTTTTCCGCCGGGTTGGGAAATGTACAACCCGGACCCCACCCGTGTATACCACGGGTCCGACAGGTTGGCCGGGTCCGGGTCATACGCGGGTCAGCCAGATCCGAGTCGACGGGTCGACCCGCCGGGTTGGGGTTTTCTGGGGGGCCCTCTCTCTCTCCTACACTTCTGCACACAATAAGCCAAAGGAAATTCACGTGTTTTTGTTTTGATATGCATAGGGAAAAAGGTGTTTCAACTCTTACCTTGTAGTTGTAGTGCTGCTGGTACTGAAACCCACAACTGCCGTTCAATTCACACACACACGAGAAGATGTCCAACTACATAAAATTGTAGCCATTTCATTTGGCACTTAATAGCCATTAAGAGAGAGAGAGAGAGAGAGAGAGAGAGAGAGAGAGAGAGAGAGAGAGAGAGAGAGAGAGAGAGAGAGAGAGGAGTTCAATCATGGCTTTTCCAATGTTTGCTGCAATGGGCTCAACATATCTCTTTGTATTTCCTTTCTTGTTTACTGTGCCATACTTTTTGCAGGTTGAAGCAGCAAAAAAATATAGCTCAAGTTCACAAATCACAGTCATGGGCATGGTCTACTGTGATATCTGCTCCAATAACTCCTTCTCCAGACATAGCTACTACTTGCCAGGTAGGTATATATCACTTTCCAACTTTTTTTTATTTTTTTATTTTCTTGAATTTTGAAAATATAGTTAATATTATTATTAATATAAAAAAAAATCTCCAAAGAAATACCCTTGTGATTGTGAGTGTGTTATTTCTTGCAACTTTATGTAATATAATATGTAGCCCACTATTATTTTTTTTAATTTGTTTAAAACAGGTGTAGAAGTAAGAATAGACTGCATGTTTAAAGCAATTTCTCCAAGAACCACTGAACAGATATCATTTTCAGTCAACAGAACTACAAATAAGTATGGGATATACAAGTTGAGAGTACCCTCTGTTGATGGCGTTCAATGTGGTAGAGATAAAGCCATTGAAAATTCATGCAGAGCAAGCCTGATTTCGAGCTCGGCCTCGTCGTGTAACGTCCCTGGTTTCCGAGCTACATCGGACGAGATATCCGTAAAATCAAGAGAAGCCAATTTCTGCATGTACAGTCTAAATGCATTGAGTTATAGGCCATCCAAGAGGGACCTTGCCTTGTGTGGAAAATAAAAATAAAAAGGGTTTCTCAAAACTTCAAGCCCCATGAATTAAATATCTATTAGAACACTTGTGTTGAACTGTTGAACTCAACTTCTTATGAAAGAGATGATTGATTTTTCCGGACTCTATATTTAGGTGGTGTTTGGCCTGTTTGATTTATCAATGTACATAGTTTTCAAGTAAAGCTTGTATTGATTTAAAATCATCTCGTTCTATGCGAGCTTCCACGCTTACATGTGACTAGTCCTTGAAAAACAACACCCGCCTCTCACGCACTAGGATCCCCGGTACCAAATCGGCGAGACAAGCCGTTTATAATTACGATAGGTGTCAAGTGGAAGTGCCGCCTCTTCTATTATATACGATAATTCGGAGCCAGATCACACGCTAAACAACCACCCTGATTGTGTGATTGGGGCATGAATTCTGTCTTCGCCCTCCTTTTAGGCTTCCTCGCTTCCCGCCTCTACCTTGGCCGGGCTTTCTCTTCTTCTTGCTTCTGTGTAAAGTGGATCCATCCATGTACACAGTAAGATGTGCATCTGGCTACCAAATTCATAATATTCTCTCGAGTACTGCGTACAAAGAGTCATTGTCGTTCCCAAAGTGACTTATCCATACTGAAACTTTCAGTCATCGATATTAATCAGTTCCACCAATGTTTCCAAAGATCGAACTCTTAACCTCTCGCAAGAGGTCAAAGGTACCTCACCATTACCATTTACCACTAGGCCAAGGAGTCATTGGTATATAATTAAGAACATGAATTATTAGAAGAAAGTAAATCGACAATTCTAATGTACCACTGTGGTTAAGGCTCTCAAGCCTAGACCAACAATTTTCGGGTTCCCACCACCCTCTGCCTTCATCGATTGTGTATATTATAAATTTAAAACAAACTAAGATCTGATTTCAAAATCCAAATTACAGGTTGTAGTACTCCCATTATGTTTACACAAGCAGTATATTTCAATTATTGATGACAAGAACTAATGAAAATCGAAAAGGTACAACCTCAGCAGCTGAATACATGGATTTGTCAGTCACGTTGTAACATGCTTTCACTTCACTTGCAAAAATTAAGATCTCTAACAGGGATTGGAATTAAAAAAAAAAAAAAAAAAAAAAAATTGACGGAGAAAATTCTCATCATGCCTGTCCACACTTGCTTAAACAAGCAATTCCCTCTTCTAAATAATCTTGTCTGCTTATCCAAAACTCCGGGGCATCCTGCGATATAATTACACTATCATCCTACTATACATATATATAACTCTTCAGAGTTTTGAGGTGACAGAGAGCCCACAAAAGATCGATTCAGCGTCAAACAGGAAATACAATTTAAGGAAGAAAAACATAAATTCATGCAGATACACAGGCACTTCAGCCTAAGAGTTAATGCCGGGAAAGCTTTTTCCTATTCTCTAACACCAAATAATTGATAAGCATAAATAAGCATGTTGCTATATAGTGAATACTGGTAATGCTTGGCATCCCTGCAGAAAATATACATCACAATTATTTTTGGAGTCTCGGTAGATTTTTGGCAATTTATCTTTTTGGAAAAAACTTAGGCTCCTTAGCCGTTTTTTGGTCGATTTGTCCATTTCACTGTTACCTCCATTTCTTGGGGCGCAGCACGATTCTAGGATCCAATAATTGAGTTTCTTTGACCAAAATGATTTCTCGGATCTTAAATATTATTTACGAGATCCTATAAATGTACAGTGCCAACTATCAGGATCATATTTAATCAAAATGGGTAACAAACCTTTTCTTTCACTAAAAATACTCTCTCCTTTTTTGTTTGTTTGAAAAGATGGATGACCACTTTAAAAATTCTTCTTAGAAAAAGTTCGTGGGATATTTCACCCCAACCCGGTTCCTTTTCTTCAGGAATTGGAAACGGGATTTTTGGTGTACCAATTGGCATAATTTAAAATAAAATTATGTCCTGTACCATGTACATCTTGGACCAACTTTTACATAGTCAAGTACCATGTATATCCTGGGCCAACATGAATGTCAAAAGGTTTAGCGTCAATTGAAGATTGCTATCATATGATTATCATATAAATCATAGTTTTCCCATGAAAGGATCATTTGATTCCTAATTGGAGTCTGACAAAACATAACAATGTTCACATACACTGTGACTACTGTCTACCTTTGAAGTTAATTTTTGGTGTCAACTTCCAGAGGTTCTTGTCAAATGCCTCTACTTAAGTCAACACACTACCTCCTATGGCTAACCTTGATACGAGTAAGGAACCGTATTTTGCATGTTACACTCAAGTTTGCATGAGTGTAGAGAGAGAGAAGGGAATAAAGGACGTGTACCTTCATAATTCCTGCAAGAACTGCGCCTCCAAGATACACCATATGTTTTCTCCGTGGTGGATCCTCTATCCGCAGACGTAGTTTCTATGTCAAACAACAAAAAATATGGTCATTCGCCCACACGGTATAAGAAGAATGAACAACAAAGTACTAATTATAATTTGGTTTTTTAGCGGCAAGTTATATTTCTCGTGTTTGAACTTTAAGAAAGAAGAATTAAAAAAAAAGAAGAAGAATACTGTAAATTCTTTTGTGCTTCCCAAAAATATGAAGAATGACTTATATAGCACTTCTTTTTATGTATGTTTGCGATATTTGAAATATTTCATTTGAGACCCAAGAAAACATGGATAAAGGTGATTGAAAACGATATGAGGTTCATTATGATTGGAGGAAATATGGCGATGGAGAGAATTGTGGAGGAAAAATATACGAGTGGATGATGGAGTTTGGTTCTTATTTATTTTTATTATTTTTATTCTTATTTTTTTATCTTATTTTATTTTATTTTTGGGTTAGTTTTCAGACTCTTCAAACTTTTTCTCTAATCTTCTACTATCATTCTTAATATTTGAATAATTTTTATCTCTTGAGTCGATTTGATTATCCATTACACTTAATATTTTCATTTATTTATGTCGTATTTTTTTAACTGCTATTAATTGATCTTAATGGTGGTTGACGGTTTCAAATGATGATTCATCTTAGCCTTCATCATCATCATCAACTATACCTTAATCTCAACTATGTTGGGGCCGGTGACATAGATTATAGTGTCAATTAATTGTCTACAATTAGTTAAGAAAAGTTTTACGCCGGATATCCTTCGTGTCGCAACCTCCATACAAAGGAGAGATGACCATCAACAGCATAGGTTTTCTAGTTACATGGAAAATATCATGAGATCATGATGAGCCGACCTCAAAAATTTTGGGATTAAGGCCCAGATGTTGTTGAGACCTGAGGCACTTATGCATCAAGGTTTAGAGCAAAACAAGGGTGACAGGTGAGGAAAAGAGAATAAAGTTGGCATACAAATCCAAAGTAGTGAACTCCACAAGGATTCATTTTCCTAAGCAGAACGATCACTAGTTTACCTTCAGCCCATCCTTATTTCCCTTCAGAACAACGTCCAGATAACGATCTGATATTTCTTTCTCCAACCTGAAGAAAAGATGACGGATTAAGAAAGAAAGAGTGACATTGTAAACGACATGTCCACGGCAAAAACCAAAAAGCATTTTCATAAATTTCACGATTGACAACACTTGGATTATTCCTAATAATAGGAAACTACCACAAAATACAACTCCCGAATTAACTTTTAGATGAGACCATTAGAGGGGCATGCGTGGGTGGATGATGGCCTTATCCAAAAGAAAGATACTGATATTATTCTTCATCCAATAAATAATAACACTTATAATATCTTTTATGATTGGAAGGTAAAATGTACTTTAACGGACACAATTTCTAGACAGAATACAGCTATATTGAGCGGTGTAGTATATATTACCGACTAGGTAATCCAGGATACATTGTGCTCCCACCACTCAAGACAATATGTTGGTAGAGCTGCAAAATAAAAAGGTTTTAGTTGCATGAACATCTGCATCGTGCTTTCAATAAAGACCTTGCAGCTAAAAAAACGATTAATACCATCATCCTATTGTCGATATCCATCTCCTGAATGCAACGAAATACCATGTCAGCCATTCCATCTCCTTCAACATCTATAAGCTCCTGCATGAATTACATCATCAAACCTTATGTCCTAGCAGCCATAAAGCATGGGTGAAGCAGTAATTGAAGACAGAAGCAAAACAAGAATACTCAACAAGACATAACACTAAGCAAAGGCATTTATTTACAGAAACATCAGGACCTCACAGTAGTCCATGTGAACTAGATTCAAAATTTGTTTATCCCACCAAATTGCAACTTCTCAAAGTCAAAGGGCCAGACAATCAAATCCTCCACAAGAAAACAGAATCAGTACAGAAAATCAGATAAAGAAAATAAGAAAACTATTTGTTTAATTGCAATGTCCACCCGGGTCCACTATAATTGCTTTGAAATGACATATGCATACTTACTGGAGTAAAAAGTGCCTCAGGGGCTTGAAACCGCTCGTTGCCAACTTTAATGACTCTTCCATCTGGAAGCTATTTATCAAAGCAATTTCAATATCAACAGTTTCAAATTATTGCAGTTGTCCAATAAAACATAAAAACTCGCAAAGATTCATCTTACTGTATAATTTTTAACAAGGATGGTAGTCTCAAGCCCAAGCTGATATTCCCTTTTGTAATCGTAACTGCGGCAGAGTAGATAATGTTATAGCCTATATATTGAGTGACATGCTACTGAAACAGGTGAAAGTCAGTTTACCTTATGTAACATAGCTTCTCTTTAATACTCCTCACGGTCTCAAAGTCGGCAGTTCTATTCATAGCATACCTTCAGAGATAAAGACATAATTGTTAACGTGAAGGTGCCACACAATAAGCTTAGCCAACTTACTGCATTGACTGAACTCGGGAATTTTAAGAACACTACCCTCTTCTCATAAGCAAGTCAACAAGATATGAAGTTATGTGGCGCCCGGCTACGTTCATTCGCTTTGTAAGATGAGGGAATGAGTATCCATCGACCACTGGGACCTGGGCAACAAATTTCACGCACACAATTATCAAGCATCATTTCCCCCTAATACCAGTGTCCATGAGCAACTTGCCACCATTAGATGCACATCCACCCAAATTAATCAAAACAGAGTCCTGTCTCTATTTACACACACTAACCATCCATGAAACTGTTCTTTACAATGAAAATAGGTCATTCAGCAAACAAACATGATAATATATGTAATAAGGCTAACAGCTAAATAACTATATAGTTATCCTAACAATAACATGGCTAAACACATGAGAAATATGGCATATAGGTATCTTACCACATGAGTGACTCCATCGCCAGAATCAATAACTAGACCCGTGAGCAAGCCTGAATCATTTCAAGAAAACATTGAAGCGCATTACTACGCTGCCCAACATGAATGAAAAGAATGTGAACAAAATTCTTAAAAATTGTTTGCTGTTGCCATTATGGACATATTACATTCACTTAATATTATTAGAAACCAGTTTATAGTAGTCAACAGTCGGGTAGTAGAAAGTTAAAACCACATTTTTCAAACGTTTAACTGCAATTCAAGTCCATAAGCACCTTGAGCGTATAAGGTTAGAACAGCTTGTATTTGAATGAAAACGCCAGAGAAGTTGTATTTCTCAAACATGATTTCAACCTGAAATTTAGATTACTCAATTAAATCATGACATCCTGACAATACCAAAATTCAAAGAAGAAACATTAATAACTTGATATATGTATATATTATATAATATATATATACACACACACACACACACATAAGTCATCTCACCATCTTTTCACGGTTTTTAGATGGATTCAAAGGTGGGTCAGTGAGCAATATTCTACATTCTGTAGGATCTACCTTCAAACAGAATAAACCAAATCAAACTAGAAGTACAATTCATAACTGACATTGTCAGCACCTACAGAGATTTACATGAGGTAAGTAAGAAAACCTTTAATTCACTAAAAAAGGCATGATCCCAAACATGCCCCATGTCGTCCCAATTTTGCACAATTCCATTATTGACAGGATAAGACACGTCCAGTTGATGCCGCCACTTTAAACAAGCATCCCCAACAAGAATATCCTATGGATATAACATAACAAAAGCCTACAACATCAAGAACAAGGTGGTCTAGTACAAGAATATTTCTAAAACATAATAAGTATAAACAATATAACTTTGCTAATGTGTTTTAATTCAGAGAATTAAGATTATGGAGTAGGAATTGATGAAAATTTGGTTCAAATACGAACTACATAATAATACAAATTCTAAGGGTTCAAATCCAAGATACAGAATTACAGATACACTTGTTGTCTCTAGCAATTGCAAAGGAAGCTTATTAGCAGTCTTCAACTGACATGAGTCTTCTTGCACTTAATTGGATTTCTACTGCATTTTGTATGAAGAAAGAAGTATATAAACACACACACATACAAGTAGCGGTTTATCGTAATTCCCCACCTTTCATATTCATTGCAAAATGAAGAAAAACATGCAACATTTGTTGTTTCCCCCTAAAAACTATATGAAACTAACTTGAGCATTTTATACACTGAAAAATAAAATTTAAACAAGTTTAAATACTCTTCAGATACGATTACCTGTTGCACAAAGGTTCTCATTATTTTCTTCATAAGAACTTCACTCTGAGGGAAACACTCAAATGGAAAAAAAAAAAAAAAAAAAGGAATACCAAAAGTGGATTAATGCGAAGAACATAAGCTGACCGTGAGCTCTTGTTCCATTAATGATTCTTCATAACGGAGCATTGGCCTTCCGACCACACAAGGGAACACCGATGTTGGGAAATTCGCACCCGCAAAACCACACTTCACATACTGCGATGATCAAGCAAGATAAAAACCAAACACAATAATTCCCACTGATTGTAACAATCATCACAATCAAAAACTCATAAGTAGCCGTAATCAAACTAAAAATATACTGAAACAATCAAATAATTACACCGGCACTGAGCTGATAGCTAGCGAAAACATATAATTCAATATTTAACCTTAACATGAAGAATCAACTGACAAAATCAAACAACCACGGTTGAAGTACTTCATCACGCAAGCAAACGTCACACCTCCCACAATTAACTAAACGAGTAGCAACAATCAGAAAATCAAAAAAAAAAATACTGAAATCCGGCAGCTGGTGGATCGATATACTGAAATGTATAGGACTATTGAGCAAGTTGAGGTGGAAAGTAATTACGCCGGTGCCATTATCGCATACGACGACATTTCTGTTATCCATGGGGAGGAGGTTTAGCGTACAGGGAGATCTTTCACGTAACAGCAGCAAATCATTAACCAACGTTTCTTTGAATTGGAACAACCTCAAAAGAGAACACAACTCTCTTTTCAGCTTGATGACTGCTGAACTGCAATCGCGACGAAGACGCCGTCTTTCACCAGACACATTTAATTTCTCAAATTAAAAAGTTGTATTTTATTTAAAAAAAAACAAGTATATATAAATAAAATTATTCCGACTCAATTCATAATTTGAATTTATTTAACTTCATTTCAATTCGAAAAACTCGAACTTAAATTTGAATGAGAATTATTTATTATATTCAAATAAATGAATCCAAATTCAAATATAATTATATTCAATCTCGAATACTCAATGTGTTCTCCACATAGATCCTTCCGACAAAGATTTATCAGACTGGATACAAACAATCAATTATCAATATTAGATGTTCACCGGTGCAATGCACCGCATAAGATATTCTCTTATTAAAAAATAATTTCTCGATCTCTAAATTTATTTTGATGATTTACGACATGAGTATCATATTAACGTAATATGAATAAAAGACTTATTGAGTGTATTATGAGTGTAATATAATTCAAGAAAGAGTACCACGTTAGCGAAGTGTTAAGTCAATTAGTTTCCATTACATTAACAAATTTCCTGGACATACCGAACAAAACTAGGAACAAATTTTGGAAACGAAAGTAATATGTGATTAAGTCTTCATATATGTGTGTGTGCGGTGTATGTTTTATTATTTTTAATTATTATAATTAAATAAATATCATAATTTATTTTTTATGTAAGCAATAAATGAGTTAATATATTTTTATTTTGCATTAATTATTTTACTGAAAATAAATATTCATAAATTTTTCTAATATAATTTTTTTTTTGCTATCAGTCATTATTGTAAATCCATCAAATTAATTATATTCATACGGATGTTTAGTTTAAAATTTGGGTTTGTAGTAGACCTGACCACGGTTTGGTTTTAACCATAAATCGAACTGTAGCCGAACTGTGGTGAATGGTTAAAAAATTGTGGTCAACAGTTTACGGTTTAAAACCGTAACCGGACCCGGACCGTGGCCTTAAGGTTCGATTAAGGTTCATGCTTTTTCCGAAACCGTGAACCGACGGTTAAAACCATATAAGAACTGCCGGTTAAAACCAACTATAAACCGTCACTTTTAGTAAAGAAATTATATAAATATATATTATGCATGAGGGGAGAATCGACCTCTTGACCTTGAGAAATATAACTATGTTGATTTTTGAATAAGACATATGAATTGAGTAATTTGAAATGGTGGTCCCAAAAGACTGTTGAGAAAAACACGACTAACGTCACGTCACAACGAAAAATGTGGAACCTCGTTTGACATTTCCTAATCTTCAATTGTAACTCCGTGGTTACCGACGAGTAGAGCACACAATTACAACTCGACAAAAATAATACAAACGATATACTAAAAGCGATAAATAACGAGATACAATTTTTGGCGAGGAAAACCCCTCAAGACGAGAGTAAAAACCACGGGACCGAAGCCGCTTAAATCCACTAATCACCAATACACAATACACACTCGTCCCTAGTACAAACTAGAGGTATACAACACAATCGTCAAATACTCGATAATAAACGTTCTTCAAGTATTTGGAATACAACAACAATAACAAGATCGATAAAAAGAAACACCAAAATAGCTTACACGAAAAGCTAACAAAAATACCCGAACTTCCGGACTCAAACCCTCGATCTATTCCGGTGAAAACGTTTGTCCGTTAGCTACCAAGCTCTTGTCAAATAATCACGACGATCCGATCGATATATCTTCGGAAAATCACACAAGTATTTTTCTCTCCTTGTTTTATCTCTTGAATCTCTCTTTGTTGCTCTCTCAAAATGTGTAGGTTGGATAATGAAAAATCCCGCAGGAAAAACCTGCTAAAAAGACCCCAATTGTACGGTTGACCTCCGTGTGCCGCGGCCCGAGCAAAGTGTGCCGCGGCCCGAGCAAAGTGTGCCGCGACACACACACAAAAACTGCCCAGGACATTCGCATGGGGCCGCGGCCCGACAGGAGGGCACCGCGGCCCAGAGTACAGGCGCGGAGGGGAGGTTGGCAGCCAAACAAACGGGGGCCGCGGCCCGGAGTACATGAAGGTGAGTTGGTTTTTGCACATTGATGTACCGCGGCCCGGAAAACTTGTGCCGCGGCCCGGAATATGAAGAATTCGCCATCCCGGCGATCGAACAACACACTTTTACCTTCTCTCTACTCAACGCCTTGGTTAACATATCAGAACCATTATCATCGGTATGAACTTTATCAAGTTCAAACAAACCATCCTCCAATGCATCTCGGATCCAATGGTATCTCACATCAATATGTTTTGTTCTCTTGTGAAAAGTCGCATTCTTCGCTAAATGAATCACACTTTGACTATCACAAAGAACCACGTAACATCGTTGTCGGAAGCCTAGCTCTCGTAAAAACATTTTCAACCATAAGAGCTCTTTACTCGCTTCCACCGCCGCAATATACTCGGCCTCCGTTGTAGATAAGGCAACGCACTTTTGCTTCCACCGCCGCAATATACTCGGCCTCCGTTGTAGATAAGGCAACGCACTTTTGCATCCTTGATTGCCATGACACGACTCCCCCTCTAAATGTCATCAAATAACCGGAAGTGGATTTTCGGTTATCTTCGTTACCGGCCATATCCGAATCGAAATATCCAACAAGCATTGCTTTCCCATTTCCAAACGTAATCCTCAATTTAGAAGTACCCCATAAATATCTAAATATCCATTTTACGGCTTCTCAATACTTCTTTCCCGGATTTGACAGAAACCGGCTCACCACTCCCAAGGCATGAGCAATGTCGGGCCTAGTACATACCATATCATACATTAAACTCCCGACCGCCGAGGCATAAGTAATTTTATCCATATCCTCAATCTCCTCCTTCGTAGTAGGGCAATCCTTGCTCGTCAATTTAAAATTGTTAGTAAGCGGCGAACTAACAACTTTAGCTTTGTCCATGTTGAAGCGTTTAAGCACCTTCTCGATATATTGCTCTTGCGACGTGCGTAATTTCCGGGCTGCTCTATCCCGAGTAATTCTTACCCCAAGAATTTGTTTAGCGCCCCCCAAGTCTTTCATGGCAAAAAGACTTGTTCAACTCTTTTTTCAAGTTGGCAATCCTTTCGGCATTCTGGCCAACGATCAACATGTCGTCCACATAAAGCAATAAGATGATAGATTCATCATTTCCATATTTCTTAAAAAATACGCAATGGTCGAGGGTCGTCTTCCGGTAGCCTTGCTCCCCCATAACCGACTCAAACTTCTTGTACCATTGTCGTGGTGCTTGCTTCAACCCGTATAAACTCTCCTGGAGTTTACAAACATAATCCTATTTGCCTTTGACCTCAAACCCTTCCGGTTGCTTCATATAAATTTCTTTGTCAAGGTCTCTATGAAGAAATGCCATCTTGACATCCATTTGCTCAACCTCAAGATCAAGACTAGCCGCAATACCAAGGACCAATCGAATCGATCCTATCTTTACAACCGGAGGAAAAATTTCGTCAAAATCATTGCCCTTCTTTTGACTAAATCCCTTTACTACGAATCTAGCTTTCTATCGGGGCAATGAAGTATGCTCCTCCGACTTTACCTTATACACCCATTTGTTTCTCAAAGCTCTCTTGCCTTTCGGCAATTTCACCAACTCGTAAGTATTATTCTCATGCAAGGAACTCATCTCATCTTGCATGGCATCCATCCGCTCCTTCTTCTTCTCATCCTCCATATCCTCCTCAAAATATTCAAGCTCTCACTCGTCGATGAGTAAGACATACTCATCGGCCTAATAACGAGTGGAGGGATGACGATCCCTCGTCGACCGCCTATGTGGAACAAAAGATGACATATTCTGTTGTAATCGTTAATGATTTAATTTTATTTTCTAAAATTAAATATCATAAGATCGATCTACGTTCCGAGTAGATGATCGTGGTATATTCACTTTCTCTAAAGTGATTCCTGGTGAGTGAGAAATAGTGAATTAAAGTTTGTCACTTAATTGTGAATTAATAGGGGATGGAATCCCACATTGAATAATGAACCATCATTATCCTAGTATATAAGGAGTTACCTTTATGCATGTAATAATTAATGGCACATGTGTATGGGCTTAAAGCCCATACGCGTGCACACACGCGCGCTACCGCCGCACGTCCGCCTCGCCTCACATCGGCCTCGGCCGCGAGCCGAGAGACGCGTGCCGCGGACCTTGGACCCTGGCCTTGGCCTTGATCTTGATCTTGATCTTGAACTTGGACTTGGACTTGGACTTGGATCTTGGCAATTGGTCTTTGGGCTGGTCTTTGGGCCTGTTCGTGGGCTTGGCCGTGAGCTAGGTCTTGAGCTAGCTTAAAGAATTTTTTGGACAAGCTCAACAACGTAGTTGATGGTTAAGGAGCTGATTTCAGTCCAGGTGATTCAAACTCATCCAAAAACGGGCAGTAACCTCCCAGGTGTTATGAGGAGGTGTTAAGGCTGCCTGTTCAAATTCAAAACGGGCAGTAACCACTGCCTTGAATTGTGTAACTTCTATGTTCAATGCAGGCATGAATGCGTGCATTATGACAGCCATAAGGGCTGTGTTTAAACCCCCTGCAGGTGCGAATGGCCTATAAATATTCTGTACATGCAATTTTTCGAAACTCCAGCATAAAGCATATAGTTCATAGTTTCAGCTTCGTCCTCGCCTCATTCAAGTTCGTCGGAGCTCGTAGGTCTGGTGGTGCTACTACCTACGAGACGTTGTCGTTTTATCTTTGGGGGCGATACGTCAGAACCGAGAGCACTACCGGGGCGTATTTCGTCTTGTGGATAGAGGATTCCTCGACTCGGCATTAGTTTACGGTTTTATAATTTATTTTCTTGTATTTTCAATTCTGTTTCGAGTTTTGTATTTTCATTTCCGTACGAGCTTGTAGTTTCTGTTTTCGAGTTGTAATTTTTTGTAGTCTAGTTGTAATTTCTTTTTCCGCCCACCAAGTTTGTAACACAGAAAATATCAACAAACGCAAGACAAAATACTTACTTGCTAAATCCTACAACTGGAAATGACGACCGCTGCTTCCACCGACTCCAACACCACCGCTGCATTTGCCTCCGCGACCGCCGCTTCGTGTAACACCCCAATCCACAACTGGGACATTACACGCCGTAGAATCCTCGAGGTCTACCAGGCTAACACATAACATATGAACCACGATGTAATCCCAAATGATGCGCTCAAAAGTAAATAAGGTCGTGGCCTCGGCCAAAATATTTTAACGGAGTACATGAGCAGAAGTTAAATATCAATTCATTGCCCACGCAGGGGACTTAAACCAAGTTTAAAAAATAACCAGTCTGACTCCATTACTCGACAATGCAAAGACAAAACATAAAAATGCAGACTCGAGCCACATCATCAAGCCAGCCCGTCCTTTGCGTGCATGTCCCGTGCCTGCTCCTCAGCCCTCCCGGTACATGAAATGCATAAGACGCATTTCCCCTATTTAAGGGATTAGCATTCGAATAGCTAGTGCAAGTACACAATTACACTACATTATATACATATACACTTTTTACACAATCATCTCAATCAGAAATCATTTGCCATAAATATTCCGGAATACTACATTGGCAATCAAAACAGTTCCAATCATCACGATATCACAAAATCACAACTGGTATCCCATGGCCGTACCCCTTAGTATCGACCCCCAAACATCCCGTCGAACACTCCGGGTGGGATACCACTTCCGCGGCCGTACCCCTTAGTATCGACCCCCAGACATCCCGTCGGACACTCCGGGTGGAAGTTCAATCACACACGCACCCAAGTTCCCTTCCGCGGTCGTACCCCTTAGTATCGACCCCCATATATCCCGTCGGACACTCCGGGTGGAAGGAACACAACTTACGCACCCAAAAATCACAATTCATCATTCATTTCGGAAATCACAACATACATAACGAAATGTAATACATGTACTTGCCTCGAACAAGACGAAACGAAGGAAACAACGAAGGAATAGGTTTTGGTCCGAACAATCCTCCCAAACCCGCTCCTAACACAATAACGGTACACAACAAGTCTCAATAATGCGGAAAGGTAAGAATTAATCCTAATTCTACCCGCTGGGGCAATTAATCGGACACCAAGAGTGCATAAGAAAATGAAATCGGTCAACAGTGTAATAACGGGATTTCATCCCAACCAATAACAAGAAAACCAAGGGTCACGAGTATACTATCAAAATCTAACAACAACATCGGTTAATTCGGATTAAAATACAAGATCACCACCAAACCCTCCCCAAAATCATACTAGGGTTAAAGGAGTTCTTACCTCTTGAAGATTCAAGCACTATAATCCGAAGAACACGTGTTAGATCCACAATCCGAGCTACACGATCAAAAGGAGATGAAGAAATCACACAATCAAGTGGTAGATGGAGAAAAATCCCCCTCTCAAACCTCTCTCTCTCGTACGGTGGAAGGAAGGAAGGAAATGAGGGACTCACGCTGAATAAAAACGCAGGTATAGCACTGACCGCATTGTGTGCCGCGGCCCAGCTGAAGTGTGCCGCGACACAGGGCCAAAAATTGCGCCCAGTGATCGGCAGACCACTCGGTGTGCCGCGGCCCTGACGGCCTGTGCCGCGGCACGCGGTACAGTAGGTTTGGCCGATAAGTGTCACACGAGTGTGCCGCGGCCCGGACGAGTGTGCCGCGGCAGTGACTCGGCAGTATGCCGCGGCCCTGCCGGTGTGTGCCGCGGCACACGGTACAGTCTGCTCGGCCAGGAACTGGGCAATGTGTGTGACGCGGCGCACAATCCTTGTACCGCAGCCCACACCCCCCATTGGGTCCCAAAATGATGGAAAATGAACCGGGAAGAGAATAAAAGCAATAGGAATCGATATATGGGCAACAATAACACGAAATGGAAGTACGGAAACCCCAAGCGACCCGAAATCACGATACAACATCGGATTAACAATCCGAAGCTCACAACATGCTCTACTCCACCATAAGAACTCATGGAAATGGGAAAAATGATAAAATCGGACGAGTTTAACGAGAATCGAATACACATGCGATGGAATATAACTCAAGGTGAAATTACGCAAAAACATCATCGAGACTCATCCCAACGAAGAAACTCCAATAATAAAATAGATTCAGAATTCTAAAACAGTGCCAAGCGAGTTGTCTGAAATGAATATATACCGAAAATAGAAATTACCAAAAGTAGAAAACACGGATATTACATTATCTCCCCCTAAAAATAAGTTTCGTCCCGAAACTTACAACACGAATAACTCGGGGTATCTCGATCTCATACTCTCTTCCGTCTCCCACGTGGCTTCCTCGGATCCATGCTTCGACCATTGCACTTTAACCAAAGGAATGGTTTTGTGCCTGAGTTGCTTCACCCGACGCTCTAAGATCTGAATCGGCCTCTCCTCGAAGGTGATGTCGGGTCCCAACTCGATCTCTCCAAAATCAATAATATGCCTAGGGTCCGGTACGTACTTCCTAAGCTGGGAAACATGAAGTACGTTATGAACGTGACTCAAAGACGGCGGCAAGCCTAATCGATAGGCAAGCTCTCCCACTCTCTCTAAAATCTCAAACGGCCCGATATATCTCGGACTTAGTTTACCCTTCCGGCCGAATGTAACACCCCCAAGTTATTCAGGGTATATTACAGCGCCGTGAGCCCCGCCGTGGGACACACAAGGCTAAACATACGCGGAACTATAAAACTTGACCGAGAAGGTCTACATACAATGGAAAGAAAGACGATACAAATGGTATTCAAAACCATAACCAATGAAACCATATACATCACTGCACAAATCAATACCTCAAAGACAGCCGAACATCAAGGAAATCGAAATACAATACTCGAGTATTTAAAATCCATTCCAAGACAACAACACCGAATGGAGGAATCCAAAAAGATAACCGAGACAAGACACAGATCACACTTGCCCATCATCTTCATGCCGACTGTACCCGCCTGGCCGCTCTCCCGAACTCGAAATACATGAAACGTATTTCCCAAAAAGGGGTTAGCCGTCGAATAGCTAGTGCAAGTATAACAAGATGAAACATAATACTCCTCGACAATAAAGTAAATGTAATCCGTCAAATCATCAATTCAAGACTAGTTATTCCGGAATGACTAAAATCTTATGACGTATGTGAATGCCGTAGAAACGGTTCGTTCATATCATACGCCGTTACATGTAGGAATGCCGTCAAAACGGTTCGTTCGTTACATGCCAATAATACATATATGAATGCCGTAAAAACGGTTCGTTCATAATATGCCATCAATATATCTATGAATGCCGTAAAAACGGTTCGTTCATATCAGGCCATCAATTCCTCTTACTTTCAAAGTCGAGAACGCACAATCATAAATGTATACTTGCCTTGAATAATCGACGACGCAACGAACGGAATGGAAAGTCACCCACGAATGCTAGGAACCATCGAAACCGAACCTAACGATTCGAAGAATACAATCACAACAGATTCTAAACGAATACGGAATTGGAATACGCCCGAAAACCCGCCTACGATTCATGTATATTCGTATAAAAACGACAACGAGGGCGGACCACAACCAAACCCTCTCGATTTCGTAAAAATCACGAAATATACCATGAATCCGTAGGGAAACTAAGAGCACCAACAAGATTAATCATATTCATAATGAATTACTCATCAAAATCGAATGAATCGGGCAAAACCACGAAAATCCCCAAATCTCCCCAAAAGTAGGGTTCTAAAGATCTAACCTTGATTCGCTGGATCGAATGATGTTATAGGATGATTGATCAACGATATAACCTCAAGAACTTCATGGATTTGTTGTTCAACAACATGGTTTCGTCTCCTCCGAAAACCCAGCCGCGGACCGAAGGGAAATGAAATGAAAAATGACGGAGAAAGTCGCTGGTCTGTCATTTTTATATCGGGTCGAACTAGCGTGCGCTAGCCATCCTACTTAGCGTGCGCTATCGGCCAAGACGGCCGAGCACTCTCGCCATGGCCCGCATGACCCGACACCACCGACCAAATCTGCCGACCGTGACTCGACCGCCGACCCGCTAGCGTGCGCGCGCTACGGCCAAGCTGCGCGCTAGCCGACTGGCCCAAAGAGCCACCGGATCGACGACTCATCCCAGTGGCGCACGCTAGTCGGCGGCAGCGGCGCTACTCCTCCAAGAAGGCGCGCTACGACCGACAAGAGCGTGCGCTACCCGCCGACTCCCGACCGAGTCCGTAACCTCGAGTACTCTCGCCTGTGTCCGAGACAGACGCTGGCCGACTCGACACAGTGCGCTACATCGCTGAAGAAGGCTGCTGCCCCGGCCAGAAGGCGTGCGCTTACGCGGTTCTCGCCGTGCTCGCCGATGTCAAGACTCGTCCGGCGCCCCTGCAACCGTCCGGCCACCGCCACCGCCACGACCCGACGCCGATTTCCAAAAACGCACTAACGGACACGACGAAAAGTTCGCGACGACATCAACGACTCGAGATGAAAACGTAATGCAATAATTAATCATACGCGACCAAGAAAAGGGTCAAGACGACAAATACAGATATAGATACCCGTAACTTTCAAGAAATTACAAAATGGCCCAAACGCCCTAAATCACGATACGTGATCGAATAACCAAACCGGTTCACAACACGTCTAACAAAGTTAAACGGACTTATGGGAAACTCAAATGATTAGCCGACGAGATTCGCAAGAATCAAACTCAAGTGCGGAAAAGTCGCTAAAAAGCACCGAACTCAACAAAACAACACCGAAACGAACTCGGATGACAAAAAGTGTAGAATTAATCATTCTCGAATGACGAAACGGTCATGAGCGAGTTGTCAAAACGACTTCCGCCAAAAATAGAAAATTACCAGAATCAAACTTACGGTATTACATTCTACCCTCCTAAAAGAAGTTTCGTTCCAAACTTAAAACAGTAGGGAGAAGAAATATTCCGCCAGGAAAAACTCAACGAGATACACAAGAACCGAAAACTTACGCCCAAATGGCGAGTTATCAATATAGAACACAACAATACATTACCCGAAGGTAAACCGAACCAATGCCGAAAAGATACGAATTCACAATGCCCGAAGGCTCCAACGGAAAATACCGATACATCATAATGGCTCAAAGCCGAATGTACCAAAGTCAGAATCATCACAAAATAGATCTCAAAGAAATCAACTCGATCGTCGGACATACCCTCGGCGTATGAACAACTGGGCCGCACATCGTCGGACATATCCAATACAACATGGACTACGAACGATCAACCAAATAAAGCTCAAGAGGAACATCACAGTACGCCCGATCCGGAAATGTGTCCGTGCACATGTCCGCCCCGTATACAGAATCCAGAATATACGTGTGACAATGTACCTAATTAGCCTCAAGAACTACGTCTCGTGTGCACGGTCCAATGCGGAAATATCCATGCATGACCATCGAGTGCCCGGCTAAAAATCCTACACATAACCAATCGGCACGCAGATATGATTCCGGATATGTCACGATACAACATGACAACGAAACTCAAAGGATAAAACATCCAATATAGATCATACGACTCATCAAGTGAACGATGACACACGAATAAGGAAAGATCGACACGACCAACGATATTCGAAACGACCATCCTGGGATCAGAATTCCTTAAGGACCGATTAACACGGCAACAACCACAACACCACAATTCGAAATCCTCACTCTCAACGATCACAAAATTACCGAGTTCACAAGAATAATAATGTGCTGTCTTGAGTCGGCCAACACGACAATAATAATTCAACGGATGGGAACTATCCTCGACAGTCCCAATTCAATGCTTCGATTACCGTAGAATGGCCAATCGATAACAACGATACAACGGATGAGAATATCTTTGACAACGGATGGGAATTATCTTCGATAATCCCAATTCAATACCTCGATTACCTTAGAACGGTCAATCGATAATCAATAATACGATAGAATAGATGTCCCGGTGTCTTAAATCGACCACCGAAACGGAGATGACAAAAGGATATATCAAACGTCCCCAATCGGTTAACGCAACATCATAGCAACGGATCCAATTCGACGACAAAGATTCAACGATGTCTCAGAACGACATTAATCGCGAACAATAATAACCGATACATCGATACCGCGAACCGGCTATCGATAGCAACTTCACCAACAAGTATCGTAATGCCTTGAACCGCCATTTACAAACAACGAATATTTGGTATGATTTGTCGACGCGGCGTCGTGTCAACCAATCCCTTGATATCAATACAATCATAAAGAGGCCGAGTCTCGAAATGATACACACATTCGTACACTTACACGATAACATTAATCTCATTGATTAGTACAAGTTTAAAACGTGCCTCGATATCAATACATCGAATCATACCAATTCAGATTGATTTCGTCTTACGAGTTCCTCGATCCCACCAAGTTAATCTACAAACCCTTCAACCTTAACCGCAACACAATTCATAATCTATGATCAAACATCATATCTTATTGTAAACGAAGGATTGATAATTAACCGGTTCGATGACGACCAACATCAATACCACCAAACCACGAACTCCATCGTTTTACCATATCTCGACTAATCACAACGAACAATCCAACTCCGACGCTTACAAATCCCGTCCACAATACGAGTCAAGTATGATGATCATATCGCAACCAATTCGGACCAATAATAAGGGTCTAAATGTCCCAAACTCAATTCTTAAATACGAATTGACAGGTTCCCTTCTCGTAAACCCATCGTTAAAATTTACTTATGACCGTTATCAATTCGAATCATCCGACTGGTTCTAAACAATAGATAATCATATTAAAAAGGTCATCAAACAATCCAATCATTCGATTTGAATACTTGCTCCATACGTATGGGCTTCCAAATTCCAAGATGAATAATAGTCTCATCAAGCTCATGATCACATTCGTATTTCCTATACGAATATTATTTCCAACACATAGTTTAGCTCTAGATATGAATATTCCATATTCCTATTCAAAACATCAACCTTCTTAAAAAAATTTCATCACCTCGGATAATTCAAGAGTTCGAAAGAGCATGAAATATCCGAAATCACGCTCGTAACAACATCTCCGAGGTATATAAATCTCCACGTTATCATTTCCTTCATCCTGTCATTCATACAACCTCAAGAATCAGAACAAAACCCTTATCGTCATATGAAGAAGATCTCAATAATCATATCAACATCCGAATCTCTTATTACGATTCCAATAAATCTCGTACAGCATTATCACATGATACCAAGATTGTAACACCCTGCATCCTCCTGGGAATATTACACGCCGTAAACCCTTCTCACAAGGATTTACTGTGCTAAGCACAATTTCTCCACATCATTTCAAAATGTTAAAAAGACCGATGACGGTAATATTTTTCAAATACTAAAAAAATCATTTTCCAAATACCGTCAAAACGATCAAGGTCAAAATGCCAAAAAAACTCGGTTTAGTGAGTCGGTTTTACGAAATAAAAATTCGATTGGCAATATACCAAAAGCTATTTCAAAATATTCACGCAACGGATAAACGTATAGTCCAATTTATGCATTTTCATCGAAATAAAACGAACATCAAAATACACGATTCCCAACACACTCCCTCCCAAGTAGTAATCCTTAAAGAAATGAACCACTATCAAATGGATACGAGGACTACCATGTATGGACGAACCACGAGGAAGAATAATGATCTCCATTCCAAGAATCATCAAAAACATCAAGAACAAAACTTAAATCCGAGCTCTCCATCTTAACTGTTTGAGAGAATAATCTCTCAATGTTTAGGAACTTCAAGTACTTCCCAAGGTTCTCCTATTGATCAAGGAAAGAGAATGGACAAAATGCCTCACAAAGACTCGTCAACCCTCTCTATAAAACACACGCTAGCGCGCGCTAGACCTTATATTTAGCATGCGCTACATGACTAGCGTGCGCTATCCTTCCTTGACAGCGTGCGTTATCAGGCACCCGAAGCTACTACACCGCTTCAAACTCATCTAACGTCGTAATGCCCATACATTAGCGACGCTAACAGCGTTGACTCGATGCTGAAATGCTCAGTAGCGTGCGCTATTCTTCGACCTTAACGCGCGCTAATCGTCGTTGACTTGCTACAGTATCGTGCCCCCATATGCCGAAAACATCCGCGATTATCGGGATTCCTTTGACCGATATGGAATTAGCGTGCGCTAATCATACGATTTTAGCGTACGCTAGCTCTACACGACAAGCACTCGTTGACCTTATCTGAACACGCGTCGAACATGGCCGGGTCCACCCGCTGAAAGCTAAGATTCCATTATTGGTGATCTGGTGTTAGCGTGCGCTAACTAACATGCGTTAGCGTGTGCTAACTGAATATAGAAATCAACCTGGCCTACCTGTCGGCCACTGACCGAAACTAACCCAGCCAGTCGTTACGTACGTTAGGGGTCCTCCTTAGCGTACGTAACCGAATCTCTTAGCGTGCGCTAAGTATGCACCGTAGCGTACGCTAAGTATATATCTTAGCGCGCGCTAGACATACCTTGTAGCGTGCGCTAACGTAGCTGTATTTAGCCATTTCCGCTATTCTCTACCAATATATCGACATACCAAATGATCATACGGCACAATGAATACATATACGCATTCAGCAACATTATCAAACGTTCACAACGTTCTCAAGCACAAATATCCATCAACGATATCCAACATATAAATCTAAATCACCAAGATAACCAAGAATTATCGGATAATCCAAACAACATACTTACAAGTCTGTGAAGTCGAAGATCTCCCGTGGTACTAACATGCGACTTCCAACAAAGTCTCAACACAATACCGATACACGCTAATATCGAAATTAGCAATTTGACAAGATCTCAAGGAGGGATTCAAGTCCGTAACCACAGTCACGACTTCTTCTCCTTACATCCCACATTCAAAAGGGCACACACGTGCGGAAGTATAATCCAAATCACACCTTCTCAAAGTGACCAATTCCAAAGAATACCCAGCTAAAAACGAAACGGTCAAGAAAATACAAGAAGAGTGAGAGGACTTACAAGTACGGTCGCACCGTGATGATGGCAGAGTAGTGATATCAGGCAAATGCCGACTCAATCGACCTAAAAGACCGACACCTAGGTATCCATAAACCTAAGCTCGATACCATATTCTCGTAACACCCCCAAGTTATTCAGTATATTACAACACGTGAGCCCCGCCGTGGGACACACAAGGCTAAACATACGCGAACTATAAAACTTGACCGAGAAGGTCTACATACAATGGAAAGAAAGACGATACAAATGGTATTCAAAACCATAACCAATGAAACCATATACATCACCGCACAAATCAATACCTCGCAAAGACAGCCGAACATCAAGGAAATCAAATACAATACTCGAGTATTTAAAATCCATTCCAAGACAACAACACCGAATGGAGGAATCCAAAAAGATAACCGAGACAAGACAGATCACACTTGCCCATCATCTTCATGCCGACTGTACCCGCCTGCCGCTCTCCGGAACACGAAATACATGAAACGTATTTCCCCAAAAAGGGGTTAGCCGTCGAATAGCTAGTGCAAGTATAACGATGAAACATAATACTCCTCGACAATAAAGTAAATGTAATCCGTCAATTCATCAATTCAAGACTAGTTATTCCTAATGACTAAAATCTTATGACGTATGTGAATGCCGAGAAACGGTTCGCTCATATCATACGCTGTTACATGTAGGAATGCCGTCAAACGGTTCGCTCGTTACATGCCAATAATACATATATGAATGCCGTAAAAACGGTTCGTTCATAATATGCCATCAATATATCTATGAATGCCGTAAAAACGGTTCGTTCATATCAGGCCATCAATTCCTCTTACTTTCAAAGTCGAGAACGCACAATCATAAATGTATACTTGCCTTGAATAAACGACGACGCAACGAACGGAATGGAAAGTCACCCACGAATGCTAGGAACCATCGAAACCGAACCTAACGATTCGAAGAATACAATCACAACAGATTCTAAACGAATACGGAATTGGAATACGCCCGAAAACCCGCCTACGATTCATGTATATTCGTATAAAAACGACAACGAGGGCGGACCACAACCAAACCCTCTCGATTTCGTAAAAATCACGAAATATACCATGAATCCGTAGGGAAACTAAGAGCACCAACAAGATTAATCATATTCATCATGAATTACTCATCAAAATCGAATGAATCGGGCAAAACCACGAAAATCCCCAAATCTCCCCAAAAGTAGGGTTCTAAAGATCTAACCTTGATTCGCTGGATCGAATGATGTTATTGTAATATCCGTAATTTTTCCATTTTTGGTGTATGTCTATTTTTATCGACTCGCTTGTAACCGTTTCGACATTTCGAATCTACTTTGTTCTTAGAGTTTTTCCATTTGGACGAGTTTTGATGATGTTTTCACGTAATCTCATTTTATGATATGTTTTGCCGTATGAACGTTCGATTCTCGTAAAACTCGTTCGTTTCCGTTGTTTCTTGGTTTGTACAAGTCCTTATGGTTGAGTTGGTCATGTTGAGACTTCCGGTTTGTAAATCCGACGTCGTATCGTGATTTTCGGACGCTTGGGTCATTTTCGTAATTTCCTATAAATTTAGGGAAATTTATCTCCTCGTCGTATTTTGGATTCCTCGGTAGTTGGGAGTGCATTTACTTTCGAGCACTCAACTTCCTTGTTATGAATACCTCGTATTTACACTTTTGATTCTATCCTCGTGTTGTAGTTCGCCGTCGAATCGATCGTGCGTAATGGTGTTCGTAATCGGGTGCATACGTGCATAACGTCGTTATGCATGATCCATAACGCACGTTATGACCCTTCACACCAAGATCTGAGACATTTGGTTACGTACGTTAACCAGCATTGGGTTACGTACGTAACCATCATAACGTACGTTAACAGCTTGTGTTAACGTACGTAACGCGCTGTCAGCGTTTTTAAACCTGACTTAACCTCAGTCGGTTTCTTTTCATTCTTATTCAAGCCTTCTCGCGACGTGAGTGTTCTTGAGTGCATTTGGAGCGATTTGTCCAGAACAATCCGTGGATTTCCTTTAGAGATTGATTATTGTGTACCAAGGGAGATTAATCTACAACATTCACATCTTCCATCGAATCCAAGGTAATTCCTCAGAACCCTAATTTTGACGTTTTTGGGGATTTCGGATTTTAGGTTTAATTCGAATTGTTCATATATGTTACGATATTCTTCACCGATGGTGATTATTGAATGATTCCAAATCCAGCTTCCTTGATTTTAATCCGTGAATTATCAATACGGGAGATTTTGCGTAAACCCTCACCCGTATTGATCAACGCGTCTTTTGTCGTTAATTGTAATCGGGGTTTTGGGAGTATTCCTTTCGATTATTGATGTCCGTTGGGACTGAGTTATGCTAATTCTTCGCTTAGGAACCGCTGCTTTCCATTCGGATCATCCGTAGTCATTTTTCACTTCCGATTCTTCAAGAATGTCACAAAGGCAAGTACTTAACATTTGTTTACATGTTCTAGTATTTGAATTATGGTCAGTATCGTGGTTGTTGTGGATGGTTATGTGTATGTTCACCTAGGGACGGTCCGACGGGGCCTCTAGGATACGTATTGCCGTGAGTGTGCGTATCGTGAACCGTGGTTAGCCACCAGGATGTCCGACGGACTCTGCGGGTACGGTGGCCGTGAGTCTCGTATCAACGGTTAACTTTGAATTGTGATTTGTTGGTGATATTGTGTTTTGTGATTGTATTTATTCCTGTATATTAAATGTTTTCTTTTATGACTTTTTGGCGCATATATTAAACTTATTTGAATGTATTTCAAATGGATTGTAATTGCTCTAGAAGTTGTCGATTACCCCTTAAATGGGGAAATACTTTTGTATTTCGTATTGATCGTGGGGATAAACGAGCACTCGGGACGTATGAGGATGATGGGCAAGCATGATATTGTCCAAGATTTGATTTTCGATGTTATGTCCGGTTACTATTGATGTCGATTTTGGGATTTATGTAATTATAAAATTGGTTTAAGTACTCAGTACTTCCTGTTTGAAATTGTTAATGTTGTGTTCCCGTTTTGGGAAATGGATTTGATGTCAGAATTTAATGGTCGGTTTGTAGTCTTTTATTTGAATTGTCGTTTTATTAATGATAGTTTTTCGTTGTCGAATGTCTTGTTGTTATGATAGCACAGTGGATTCCACGGTGTAGGGGTCCACGGCTACTGTAATATGCCCCGAACGTCTTGGGGTGTTACGTAAAATGGTATCGAGCTTAGGTTTATGGATACCTAGCCGTCTCGGTCATTCGGGTCTAGTTAAGTGTCGCTGGGACAAGATTACCGCTATGCCATCATCTCAAGACGCCGGTGCTCGTAAGTTTTCCTAACTTGACTCGTTTCACCGCTCGCTCTATTCCCTGTCTTAGTATCTTTGCGTTTTGCGCTTGAATTAGACTTACCCGTTGCTTCTTCGAATTCCTGCCGGTAGAGGACGCGACGCGGCCGCGACGCGGTAGGGGACGTGGGCGCAATGGTGGGGCGGCCATGTCCGATCGCTCGGGAACCGATTCGCGATGCCCTCTTTGTCGAACAGTGTTCCTAGTTCCGAGGTCACAGGACCACCGCTAGCTCCTAATGCTCATGAGAATGTTGGAGTGGCCAACATATTACAGCAAGTAGCGAACTGATGACGCCATCGACTCAGCCGCCTCGGCCATGCTAATGCCAACCCGGTTCCGCCTACCGGATCCGGCAATGATAAGCTACTTGGGACGTGATTCGTATGCGTCCTCCGCAGCTTGATGGTGTTTCCGACCCTTCCGGTTGGGAGAATTGGCTATTCGAGATAGAGAAAGTGTTTGAGGTCGCTAATTGCCCCGAGGAGAGGAAAGTACCCATTGCTCAAGATTTCCTTGCCAAGGAGGCGACGTGGTGGCAAGCGGTGAAACCGCGTGACCAAGGCAGCTACGTGGGCAGAGTTTCGAGATCTCGATGGAAGACGAATACCGCCTCGCCGCTGAAAGAGGGAGGATCCGAGCCTTCTTTGAGGCTAAGCCCCAAGATGTTCCTATTTCCCAAGCTATCAAGGACTACAATCAATGATTACATTATGTGAGAAACCAAGTCCGCGATGAGCTTGATAAGATCCGCCACTTTGACATGCGGATGAAACCGAGAGTGCGCCACTACATGTCCGGTCCAGGGTGCACGACTTTGAAAGAATATCGAATAAGGCGATGGCTTATGAGATGTCGTTTTACTGCGAGACGGCAACCGAAGGAAAAAAGCAGAAAACCGCCGGTCGAGTTTCGGGAGGCAAGTCAGAGGGTATCCGAAGACTCGATCACAGTTCGCGAGTCTTCGGGTCGATCGCCATCGGTTGGTCGAGGAAGCGGTTCTAGGTCTGCTCCTGTGGTTAGTTCGTGGTCCTACGTGCTTCAACTGCACGTCCGGTCACATGATGAGTGAGTGTGATAGGCCTCCGATCCAGTGCCTTGCTTGTGGTCGTATGGGTCACCGTGATAAGTTTTGTACGGATACGGCTCGGGCTCCGATTACTCGGATATCTGCTCCAGTGCGGGAGAGCCGAGTGTGAATCAGCACTGACAGGTTCCTCGGCCGCAGAAGTTTTGGTAGAGGTCGAGGTCGTGGTCGGCCTTCTAGAGGGGGAGCTTCTAGTGCGGGTCCATTCCGCCCGTGTGTATGAGATGAGGCGAGCCGAGATCCCGACGACGGTGGCTACAGTGCGTCCACATCCTTGACCATCCTGTTTAGTATTGTTCGATTGGTGCTACTCATTCTTTTATATCTATGGATCGTGTGCGCCCGCATGTTGATTGCCTTGTTGCTTGTGAGCCTTTTGTTGTTAAACTTCCTAGCGGGGATAGCATCGTGGGGGACCGTGAGATTAGAGATTTTTCTGTGAGTATCGCGGGGAGGGATTGGCTTTCTAATCTGATTGCGGTAGATATTAGAGATGAGGATTTGATCCTGGGTGAGGATTGGCTGGACCGTCATGGGGCGATCATGAATTATAGAACGAGGACTGTTTCGATGTTAGCCTCTGATGGTACCGAGCATTCTTTTGTGGGGCGTAAGCGGGGTAGCGGAGATTACGATCGAGCGCTTTGAGGCGGTGAGACTCCTTGGGGAGGTTGCACGGGCTATTGGTGTTACGCTTTGAGATCGGAAGAAGGGGAGTCGAGCTCGTCTATTCCGGTAGTATGTGAGTATCCCGACGTCTTTCCGGATGAGTTGCGGGTTTGCCGCCGGGCCGAGAGGTTGAGTTTACCGTCGATCTAGAGCGGGTGCGGCACCTATCTCTAAGACGCCATACCGTATGGCGCCGCCGAGATGCTTGAGTTGAAGAAACAATTGGGAGAGTTGCTAGACATGGGGTATATTCGACCGAGTGCTTCGCCTTGGGGCGCACCGGTCTATTTGTAAAGAAGAAGGATGGGTCACTTCGTTTGTGCATCGACTACCGAGAGTTGAACAAAGTGACCATCAAAAACAAATATCCACTCCAGGATTGATGACTTGTTTGATCGGTTGCAAGGAGCGACCGTGTTTTCGAAGATTGATTTGAGATCGGGGTATTATCGGCTCAGTGAAGGATACCGATATTAGAAGACGGCCTTTCGGACGAGATACGGTCACTACGAGTTTGTGGTTATGCCTTTTGGGCTAACTAACGCACTGCCGTGTTCATGCTTATGAACAAAGTCTTTATCGAGTACCTCGATAAGTGTGTAGTCGCTTTTATCGATGACATCTGATTTACTCGAGGAGCGAGGAGGAGCACGCCGTCATTTGCATATTGTGTTAGATATTTTGAGAACTCAGATCTTTTGCGAAGTTCTCAAAGTGCGAGTTTTGGTTACGGGAAGTTATGTTTCTCGGTCATGTGATCTCGGCCGAGGGTGTTCGTGTGGACCCACATAAGGTAGAGGCGGTGTTGGATTGGGCGCCGCCAAGAACGTGAAAGAGGTCCGTAGTTTTACGGGATTAGCCGGTATTATCGTAGATTCGTCGAGGGGTTCTCTAAACTCGCTCGGCCGACTCGATTGTTACGAAGTCGGAGAAGTTTGTGTGGACCGATGAGAGGCGTAATAGTTTTGAGGAGTTGAAGAAGCGGTTGGCGACCGCTCCGTTTTGGCCTTACCGAGTGGTAATGATGGTTTCTCGGTTTATAGTGATGCTTCGGGCCAAGGGCTCGGATGCGTACTTATGCGGCACGGGAGGACGATTGCTTATGCTTCCCGTCGGTTGAAACCCTATGAATTGAATTACCCTACGCACGATCTTGAGTTGGCGCGATTGTTTTTGCGTTGAAGATTTGGCGTCATTACTTGTATGGCTCGTCGTGTCGATTTTTACCGATCACAAGAGCCACAAGTACATTTTCACGCAGAAAGAGCTTAATATGAGGCAGAGGAGGTGGTTGGAATTGATTAAGGATTACGATCTCGAGATCCTTTATCATCCGGCAAGGCTAATGTGGTAGCAGACGCCTTGAGCCGGAAATCGCACGCTTCGAGCGCTTGAGTTGCTTACGGACGATCGGGACTTCGGCGTGATTTTATGAAGCCGAGCATTGAGATTATCTTGCCAGAGAGTTCCGGCGATTGCGTACTCTTGAGATTTCTTCGTCTGGTCGAGGACATTAAATCGGGATACTTGGAGGACCCGATGTTTATTCAAACTTCGGGAGAGTGTAGAGAAGGGGAAAGCCCGGGATTTGTTATTCATGAGGACGGAGTGTTGAGATTCCGAGGTCGGTTGTGTGTTCGAACGACTCGGAATTGAGACGAGAATATCATGCGAGAGGCTCATGCGTCACCTTACTCGATCCATCCGGCTCGAGTAAAATGTATAAAGATACGAGGAAAAATTTACGGTGGAACGATATGAAGAAAGAGGTAGTTCGGTTAAGTAGCTAAGTGTTTGACTTGTCGGCAAGTCAAGATTGAGCATCGGCCACTAGGATTATTGAAACCACTTTCCGCTCCGAATGGAAGTGGGAGGACATCTCTATGGATTTTGTCACGAGTTTACCGAGGACGAAACTGTATGAATATGGTATGGGTGATTGTAGACCGTGACTAAGTCGGCACATTTTCTGGGCATCAAGGATACTTGGGGTCCTAAAAGCCGGCTCGTATTTTTATCACTCGGATAGTGAGGCTTCATGGTACGCCGAGACCATTATTTCGTGAGAGATGGCCGATTTGTATCGCATTTTGGCGGGCGGTGCATAAGGCATTGGGGACTCGGCTACGTTTGAGCACTTCGTTCCATCCCAGGCCGATGGCGATCCGAACGCACCATACGAGGCGTTCGAGGATTTGTTGCGCGCGTGTGCGTTAGTGGAGTAGTAATTGGGAGGAGCATTTGGCCTTAATTGAGTTTACTTATAATAATAGGCGGCACGCGTCGATTAAGATGGCACCATATGAGGCACTTTATGGCCGACGTTGCCGATCACCGATATGTTGGGATGAGCCGTCCGATTTGGTTGGCACCGAGGCCGGATACGGTGTTAGAGACGAGGAGAAAATCGAATTGATTAGAAAGAGGATGTTGTGCTCGGAGTCGACAAAGTCTTACGCGGATGTTAGGCGTAGACCTTTGGAGTTTGAAGTGGGGGATCATGTTCTGTTGAGAGTGTCTCGACGAAGGGAGTCTTCCGCTTTGGGAAGAAAGGAAACTCAGCCGAGATATATTTTACCTTTCGAGTTATTGGAGATAGTCGGTGAGTTAGCGTACCGTTTGGCTTTACCTCCGTCACGAGTCATATACATAGCGTATTTCACGTTTCCCGATTGAGGAAGTATGCGTTCGGACCCGTCCACATTATTGACTTTGGGGACGTGGAGATTGAGAAGGATATTACGTTTGAAGAGAGGCCCGTCAGAATTTTGGAGCGTCGTGACAAGCAGTTAAGGCACAAAACCATTCCTTTGGTTAAGGTGCAATGGTCGAGGCACGGAGTAGAAGAAGCGACGTGGGAGCTAGAGGAGGATATGCGTTCGAGATACCCCGAGCTTTTTGATTCTTAAGTTTCGGGACGAAACTTTATTTTAGAGGGGAAGAATGTAATATCCGTAATTTTTCCATTTTTAGCAGTTTCCATTTTTGGTGTATGTCTATTTTTATCGACTCGCTTGTAACCGTTTCGACATTTCGAATCTACTTTGTTCTTAGAGTTTTTCCATTTGGACGAGTTTTGATGATGTTTTCACGTAATCTCATTTTATGATATGTTTTGCCGTATGAACGCTCGATTCTCGTAAAACTCGTTCGCTTCCGTTGTTTCTTGGTTTGTACAAGTCCTTATGGTTGAGTTGGTCATGTTGAGACTTCCGGTTTGTAAATCCGACGTCGTATCGTGATTTTCGGACGCTTGGGTCATTTTCGTAATTTCCTATAAATTTAGGGAAATTTATCTCCTCGTCGTATTTTGGATTCCTCGGTAGTTGGGAGTGCATTTACTTTCGAGCACTCAACTTCCTTGTTATGAATACCTCGTATTTACACTTTTGATTCTATCCTCGTGTTGTAGTTCGTCGTCGAATCGATGCGTAATGGTGTTCGTAATCGGGTGCATTACGTGCATAACGTCGTTATGCATGATCCATAACGACGTTATGACCCTTCACAATTGATGTACATTTGGTTACGTCGTTAACCGATTGGGTTACGACGTAACCATCATAACGTGCGTTAACGGCTTGTGTTAACGCACGTACGCTATTGTCGGCGTTTTAAACCCGACTTAACCTCGGTCGATTTCTTTTCATTCTTATTCAACCCTTCTCGCGACGTGAGTGTTCTTGAGTGCATTTGGAGCGATTTGTCCGTAACAATCCGTGGATTTCCTTTAGAGATTGATTATTGTGTACCAAGGAGATTAATCTACAACATTCACATCTTCCATCACGAATCCAAGGTAATTCCTCAGAACCCTAATTTTGACGTTTTGGGGATTTCGGGATTTTAGGGTTTAATTCAATTGTTCATATATGTTACGATATTCTTCACCGATGGTGATTATTGAATGATTCCAAATCCAGCTTCCTTGATTTTAATCCGTGAATTATCAATACGGGAGATTTTGCGTAAACCCTCACCCGTATTGGTCAACGCCTTTTGTCGTTAATTGTAATCGGGGTTTTGGGAGTATTCCTTTCGATTATTGATGTCCGTTGGGATCGAGTTATGCTAATTCTTCGTTTAGGAACCGTCGTTTTCCATTCGGATCATCCGTAGTCATTTTTCACTTCCGATTCTTCAAGAATGTCTCAAAGGCAAGTACTTTACATTTGTTTACATGTTCTAGTATTTGAATTATGGCTGTATCGTGGTTGTTGTGGATGGTTATGTGTATGTTCACCTAGGGACGGTCCGACGGGGCCTCTAGGGATACGTATTGCCGTGAGTGTGCGTATCGTGAACTGTGGTTAGCCACCCAGGGATGTCCGACGGGACTCTGCGGGGTACGGTGGCCGTGAGTCTCGTACCAACAGTTAACTTTGAATTGTGATTTGTTGGAGATAATGTGTTTTGTGATTGTAAATATTCCGGAATATAAAATGTTTTCTAAAATGACTTTTTGGCGCATATATTCATCTGATTAGAATGTAGTTCAAATGGATTGTACTTGCACTAGCAGTTGTCGCTAACCCCTTAAATGGGGAAATACTTTTTGTATTTCAGGTATTGATCGTGGGGATAAACGAGCACTCGGGACGTATGAGGATGATGGGCAAGCATGATATTGTCCAGTATTTGATTTTCGATGTTATGTCTGTCGGTTACTATTGATGTCTGATTTTGGGATTTATGTAATTATAAAATTGGTTTAAGTACTCGAGTACTTCCTGTTTGAAATTGTTAATGTTGTGTTCCCGTTTTGGGAAATGGATTTGATGTCAGAATTTAATGGTCGGTTTGTAGTCTTTTATTTGAATTGTCGTTTTATTAATGATAGTTTTTCGTTGTCGAATGTCTTGTTGTTATGATAGCCTGGTGGATTCCACAATGTGGGGTCCACGGCGCTGTAATATGCCCTGAACGTCTTGGGGGTGTTACAGTTATAGGATGATTGATCAACGATATAACCTCAAGAACTTCATGGATTTGTTGTTCAACAACATGGTTTCGTCTCCTCCGAAACCCCAGCCGCGGACCGAAGGGAAATGAAATGAAAAATGACGGAGAAAGTCGCTGGTCTGTCATTTTTATACTGGGCCGGAACTAGCGTGCGCTAGCCATCCCGGCCTAGCGTGCGCTATCGGCCAGTATCGGCCGAGCACTCTCGGCCATGGCCCGCATGACCCGGCACCACCGACCAAATCTGCCGACCGTGACTCGACCGCCCGACCCCCGCTAGCGTGCGCTACGGCCGGAAGCCTGCGCGCGCTAGCCGACCTGTCCAGTAGCCACTGGACTGACAACTCATCCCGGTAGCGTACGCTAGTCGGCCGGCAGCGTGCGCTACCCCTGCCGGTTAGCGCGCGCTACGACCGACAGTAGCGTGCGCTACCCGCCGACCCTGACCGAGTCCAGAACCTCAGAGTACCTCTGCACATGTCCGATAGCGTCTGTTGGCCGACTCGGCAAGTGCGCTACTGCCGAGCTAAGCGCGGCTGCCCGGCCAGTGGCGTGCGCTTCGCGGTTCTGCCGTGCTGCTCGGCGATGTCGGCACTCGTCCGGCCGATCCCGCAATCCGGCCCGGTTGCTTTCGGCCGCCATGACCCGACGCCTCGATTTCCAAAACGCCGCAGGCGGACACGACGAAAAGTTCGCGGATGACATCAACGACTCGAGATGAAAACGTAATGCAATAATTAATCATACGCGACCAAGAAAAGGGTCAAGACGACAAATACAGATATAGATACCCGTAACTTTCAAGAAATTACAAAATGGCCCAAAACGCCCGGAAATCACGATACGTGATCGAATAACCAAACCGAAGTTCACAACACGTCTAACAAAGTTAAACGGACTTGCGGGAAACTCGAAACAGCAGTTTCGGACGAGATTCGCAAGAATCAAACTCAAGTGCGGAAAAGTCGCTAAAAAGCACCGAACTCAACAAAACAACACCGAAACGAACTCGGATGACAAAAAGTGTAGAATTAATCATTCTCAGAATGACGAAACGGTCATGAGCGAGTTGTCAAAACGGACTTCCGCCAAAAATAGAAAATTACCAGGAATCAAACTTACGGGTATTACACCGAAGCGGTAAACTCCCCGTGTCGGCGACACCTTAAGCAAGACGTGATCTCCCACCTTAAACTCCAACGGTCGGCGACGTGAATCGGCATAAGACTTCTGCCGGCTCTGGGCCGTCATCAATCTATCGCGAATCAGAGCAATCTTCTCTCTCGTCTCAACTATCATACCGGGCTCGGTACCAATCAGCTCGGACGCATCGTCCCAACACAACAGCGATCTGCACCTCCTCCCATACAACGCCTCGAATGGTGCCATTTTGATCGAGGCATGCCAACTATTGCTGTACGTAAACTCGATCAACGGCAAGTGCGTCTCCCAATCATCCTTCCAATCTAAGGCACAGGCTCTCAACATATCCTCCAACGTCTGGATCGTCCGCTCCGACTGTCCGTCAGTCTGAGGGTGGTAAGACGTACTGAGTCTCAACTCAGTCCCCAAAGCTCGATGAACAGCCTGCCAAAAATGTGATACAAACCGGCCATCTTGATCTCAAATAATGCTTCTAGGAGTCCCATGCAATCTCACGATATCTGCTATAAATACTCGTGCCAGCCTCTCCGGACCCCAAGTATCCTTAATACCTAGGAAATGAGATGATTTGGTCAGTCGATCGACAATGACCCAAATCATGTTCATTCCGGTCCGAGTCCTAGGCATCCTGGTAATGAAATCCATAGAGATGTCTTCCCACTTCCATTCCGGAATGGGAAGTGGTCGTAGCTGTTAGGAATATGCCCTCGAATGCCACTCAGAGGATGAGAGAGTGAGAGAAATTGTATTGTAATTATGAACATTATATTATTATTTCTATATTATTGTATATCACTGGCATTGTGATTTGGTATATAGAATAGTAGTCCTTGCATTTGAGAGTGAACATTCTACTCCTTATAGAGATAAGGAGATAGGCACTAGAAGTGTTTAGAGCTCGAATGCTTAACTAGTTCGCAAGTCGATAAAACTTAACAGGACATTAAGTTTTAATAAGACTTGTATAACTGATGCTAGGACGTGTGCACGTCTTGATAGCATAGTTATAAGTATATTGGTGGGACCAGTATACTCGAACACGACTCATACTCGATTCAGTCACACTGTATTCACTCTCGGAGAGTCGATGACGAATCGAAAGGTTGTGATAGTATACGTGGACCTTTGACTTGAGGGTTCAGTAGAAGATGTGTCTGTGACGTTTAGTTTGTCATTAGAGTAGTTAGACCCATTTGCTTAATTGCTGAGTCGACCTCGAAGTGCGGACTATACGGGCAGGTAGCAGTCTTTGCTGTACGCCAAGAAAGGATTCTATCTCCTGTTAGTGAGCAGGCGAATGTCCTATACGGTTAATGGCAAATAAGATCATAAGTCTTTGTCCAAAGCATTCTGATATAGTCGTATTAGATACACTATTAATCCGTCGGTCTTGATTTGCATTAACACATGTATAGAGTTTAGTCAACAGTAGGGTTTGACTTTACCGTGACCCGAAGACTTGACCGGGACATCTGATGAAGGGTCTATACGTATATAGTATTCACGACATAATGGTTCTGGAATGATTCGTTCATTCATTCTCAGTCGGGGTTTACAGTGCGGCCCGCTAGTCAAGCTAAGTCCGCCCGCACTCATTGGTTCCTCCCAATGCCGGCTGAGACGAACCTACGGAGTCGTGCAATAGGATCATTGATGGATAAATGTGAATTAATAATCTCTCTTATAATATTAGATATTAGATATCTAATTTTGATTTATCATATAAATCAAATAGCGGTCTTATGAATTGTAAGTAGGTTACTGGGTGATTACTTTAATTCATAAATTATATTTCTTAGAGAAATATATATTTGTGTTTGATATAATTAATTAATTGGATTAATTAATTAGTCCAAACACATTGGAAATAAAACGGATTCGTTTGACGAACATCCGGTACACGAGGGATTCGTTTTGACGAACATCCAGTACACGAGCCGAGTAAATTCGACCCGTCTTCTTGGAAATTTCCCTTAAGGCCGCCCCCTCCATCTCTTGTCTCTTATATACTTATTTTATGTCACTAGGTGACATATGTGAGGTGTATTTGATACCCTCAATCATGTGTTAAAGGGAGACTTTCATTTTTTTATAAATAAAAGTCTTTAAAAAGGAGTGAGTACAACTTCTTCTAGCTTTAACTCATAATCACGAATTTGAGAGAGAGAGTAAGGTTGAAAACTTCATCTTGATCTTAGAGACAAGATATAAGAAGAATACATTGAGAGAGAAAATCCCTACAAGCTTCCCTAGCCGCATTCTTGAAGAAAGGAAGCTTGTCGATTTTTCCATCAAGTTCCGGCGTGTGAAGTAGAGGCATCTTGCTTTAGGTGCTTGGAACGAAGGGCTCATCATCATCATCATCATCATACGAAGGTTTTTCAGAGACATCATAGGTATGGGACTTTGATTCCTTGATCTTCGTATTTTTCTTTTCGTATATACGTTACTTGATCGATCCTCTTAGGGATTCCGTTTATTCTTCCGTTGCGTTTATTTTCTGTGGAATCCCAACAGTAGCAACCCCGCAGGTCGCTGATGCTCAATATTAACCTGCTGACAGGTTAAAAACTTCGCCACAAACTCGCTAACGTCCGATTTCAAATTACTCCACCAATAGTTACTCCTCACATCCTTGTACATTTTGCTCGTACCAGGATGTATGGAATAAGGCGTAGTATGAGCCTCACTCAAAATCTTCTGTCTCAGCTCAATGACATTCGGTACACATAGTCTGCCGCGAAATCTCAGAACGCCATCATCCTGAACCACAAATCCAAGGGCTTTCCCCTTCCTCACATCCTCCCTTAGCTGGACTAAAAACGGATCATCATACTGTTTTGCCTTGATATCATCAGTCAAGGACGAAGTGATCTCCAACGCACATAACTGACCCTGAACTCTCTGAACCCAAACCTCGATATTCTGACAAATAAAATCCCACTGGATCCTACTCTGTGGTGTAAGTACCTCTAACATTTGTAATGCCATCGGTTTCCTGCTTAACGCATTAGCCACTACGTTAGCCTTACCCGGATGGTAAAGTATCTCGAGGTCGTAATCTTTAATTAGCTCCAACCACCTACGCTGCCTCATATTCAACTCTTTCTGGCTGAAGATATACTTCAGACTCTTGTGGTCCGTAAAAATCTTACACGACGATCCATAGAGATAATGTCTCCATATCTTTAAGGCGAAAACGACAGCGGCTAACTCCAAATCGTGCGTGGGGTAATTCGCCTCATACGGTTTCAACTGGCGGGACACCTCTCTGCATCAAAACACATCCGAGCCCGAGGCCCGAAGCATCACTATATACCACGAAATCCTCGTTCCCCTGAGTCAATGCTAACACGGGTGCGGTAGTTAGTCGCCTCTTCAACTCGTCAAAACTACTCTGTCTGTCTGCGGTCCACTCGAACTTCTGGGTTTTCTGGAGCAACTGAGTGAGTGGTATGGCGATCTTAGAAAATCCCTCAACAAATCTACGGTAATAGCCTGCAAGTCCCAGAAAACTCCTCACTTCCTTCACGTTTTTGGGCGGTTCCCACGCCATCACCGCCTCTATTTTCTGTGGATCTACCCGAACTCCTTCTGCTGAAATCACATGCCCGAGGAACATCACTTCCTTGAGCCAAAACTCACACTTAGAGAACTTCGCATACAACTGCTCAGTTCTCAAAATGTCTAATACAATCCGAAAATGTAAGGCGTGCTCCTCCCGACTCCGAGAGTAGATCAGAATGTCATCGATAAAGACGACCACGAATTTGTCTAGATACTCAATAAAAACTTTGTTCATTAACTGCATGAACACTGCTGGGGCATTGGTTAGCCCGAAAGGCATAACAACAAACAAAGAATTCTTCGGTAGTAGTATTTACTTCGGCTTTATCATTACTACCGCTCTCATTCTTTTGTGAATTCTCTCGGCCTTAGCGATTTTCCTTCTTCAATTATCGGCAAAATTTCTTTGTATGCCCTTTCTTACCACAATGGTAACATTCAACATTGGCATACTTCCACCGGGAATTACTCCTTTTGTGGCCCTCTATTACTTGGGCCTCTACTTTGACCTCTCCCCCATCTTTCGGTAACGAGAACATCCGACTGTGACGAAGATCTTCGGACCTCCTCATTCAACATGTTCCCCTTAGCAAGTTCCATCGAAATGACTCCATCAAGGGCAGAGTTAGACAACGATGTACGAAACTTCTCCCAAGTATCCGGCAATGTGCCTAATAACCACAAAGCTTGCACCTCCTCTTCGAACTTAATACCCATTTCGGCAAGTTGATTAATTATGCCTTGGAATGCATTCAAGTGATCCGACAGAGGAGTCCCGTATCGATATTTCAAATTCATCATTTGTTTAATGAGGACTAACTTATTATTCCCCGTCTTCCGAGCATACAATTGCTCGAGCTTGTGCCACAATTCTCGAGCATCCTTCTCTCCACTAATATGGTTCAATACATTGTCATCAACCCATTGTCGAATATATCCGCAAACTTGGCGATGCAAAATAGTCCACTCCGCGTCGGACTTGCCTTTCGGTTTATCTTTGCTAAAGACCGGTAAATAATAATCTTTCATATATAGAAGGTCTTCCATCTTCCCCTTCCATACGTGGTAGTTCGAACCATTCAAGTTTACCATTCTACTCGTGTTGGCTTCCATCTTACAATTGAGATAATAAACAACCACGAATCAACAAATCCCGTGGCTCCAATACCACTTTGTTGATAAAAACACGACTAACGTCTCGTCACAACGAAAAATACGGAACCTCATTTGACAATTTCCCAATCTTCAATTGTAACTTCGTGGTTACCGACGAGTAGAGCACACAATTACAACTCGACAAAAATAATTCAAATGATATACTAAAAGCGATAAATAACGAGACACAATTTTTGGCGTGGAAAACCCCTCAAGACGAGAGTAAAAACCACGGGACCGAAGCCGCTTTAATCCACTAATCACCAATACACAATACACACGTGTCCCTAGTATAAACTAGAGGTATACAACACAATCGTCAAATACTCGGTAATAAATGTTCTTCAAGTATTTGGAATACAACAACAATAACAAGATAGAGAAAAGGAAACACCAAAATAGCTTACACGAAAAGCTAACAAAAATACCCGAACTTCCGGACTCAATCGATCTATTCTGGTGAAAAAGTTCACACAATAGCTACCAAACTCTTGTCAAATAATCACGGCGATCCGATCGATATATCTCCGGGAAATCACACAAGTATTTTTCTCTCCTTCTTTTCTCTCTTGAATCTCTCTTTGTTGCTCTCTCAAAATGTGTAGGTTGGATAATGAAAAATCCCGCAGAAAAAACCTGCTAAAAAGACCCCAATTGTAGGGTTGACCTCCATGTGCCGCGACCCGAGCAAAGTGTGCCGCGGCACACACACAAAAACTGCCCAGGACATTCGCGTGAGGCCGCGGCCCGGCAGGGGGGTCGCGGCCCGACAGTGATGTGCCGCGGCCCGGAGTACAGGAAGGTGAGATGGTTTTTGCACATTGATGTGCCGCGGCCCGGAAAGCTTGTGCCGCGGTGAGGAGTCCAGTCATCTCCGAAAATGCCTATATTTCGGAAATGACTCCTACAAAGACTTCCGAATTTCCAATTTTGTCCATGATGGACAAAGAGATTCTCGATATACCGGTATCAACAATTGTAGTGAAGCAAGCCTTTAGTTTAGGAGGATACACATTGAACGAAATGCTCAAGCATGGCGCCTGAAAATTTAGAAGCTCAAGTATGCTATGCCGATTGGATTCATGCTGAACGCCGAACTCAATATCAATATTCAATTGATGAATAAGAAGATGGTGGTTCTGAAACTGAAACAGATGGCTCCACAAATAGTACGACTTGAGAGTTTAAGTATTTTTAAGTTATTTGTTGTATTTAGTTATGCACAGTGTGTTATTTTTAATATCGATATTCAAATCCTTTTTTCCTAGTCTTTCTACGTTATTTTGTTGTATTTAATTATACATATTAAGTTATTTTTCAAGATAAATATTAAGAAACAGATGTGCATTTTTTTCTTTTTAATTCAGTTAAATCAATATATTATTTATGAATTTATGTAAATATTAAATTGCTTTAGTGATTTATTAAATTTTTTATGCTGATTCTTTTTCCGTTTCTTTTTACGAGTTTGGTTAAATTATTTATTTCGTATATAATATTTTTATATCTAATATTTAGGAAATTTTCATTTTGGTATTATTTTTATTATATACATAAATCAAGAATAAAAATAAAAAATAAAATTAAAATATAAATACAAATCTTTAATGAGAAAAAAATGGGAAACGTGTGGAATCTATGAAAATGTAGGTTTATGAGGTTTATGGATATTAAAGTTGAGTAATGCTACACTGACTACTGGTTCTGACGATTTTGGAGGCTACTGCTGACGTGGTATAATAGATAAGTAAAAATAACAATTAAAAACAATAAAACTAACTCAATAGTTTCATAAATTTTGATTAGAAGAGAAGAGACGGTGAAAGAATATAATTTTAGAGAGGAAGAATATGAATACACTATAATGGAACATATATTTTGGGTAGAAAAAAAGTAGAGATTTTAAACGGACTAATCTTAGTGGGCTTCAGACTAAACGATCCGGATCAAAAAAAGCCTGGATTTAAACAGGCTAGGAAATATCGGTCTTAACCCTAACCCTAGTAGGCTTCGAGCTAAACGGGCTAAATATTTAAAAAATCTATTCTTTACTTTTTTTTATGAACCATAAACCAAAAAAAAAAAGAAAACAATAACAATATATTATATATAATAAATATATACTAACAAAAAGTACACTTTATATTTTATATATATATATATATATATATATAGAGAGAGAGAGAGAGAGAGAGAGAGAGAGATCATATTAATATATGTTATATATACTATTAATATAAGTTAAAATTAACAATATACATTATATATATGTATTAATATATTATATATATGTAATATATAGTAATATAGTGTATAATCTTTTTTTTTTCTAGCCCATGGGCTAATCGACCCGGGCCAAAAAGGTCCAGATTTAAATGGGCTGTGAATTAACGGTCTTAACCCTATTTTTTTAGCGGGTTAAACGAGTTAGCCCAACGGACCCGAGCCCGTTTAACATCTTTAGGAGAGAGAGAGAGGGTAGAGACTTTTTAGAAATATCAAAAAATTAATAAGATGACCGTCGACCAGCCACATCAGAGTAGTTTCCAAAATCGTCAGAAATAGTAGTCAGTGTAGCATTACTCATTAAAGTTTTGTGGTTATAGGAGCAAGATTTATGTTTTGATGATGTGACACGTTGAAAATCGAAAAAGAAGATAGGAGTTTTTTAATACATAACATGTATGAAAAAGGTAAATTATGTGCCCGAAATAAATATTATATAATAACAATAATAATAAAATAGTAGAATATAAATGCATAATATATGGATAAATGAAAGAAAAATAGGAGTTTTGCCTCTGCGTTGGTTAGAAATATCTAAAAAATCCTCCATTCTTGGATTTATTCTTTTGCAAAAAATCGTCCAAGGACATTTAGGCCCTGTTCTTTTGGACTTATTTTTCAATTTTTCATTTTGATTCGATTCGATTGATTCGATTCAGTCCATTCGATTCGATTCGATTCGATTGATTGATTCAGTCCATTCGATTCTTCTTCTTATTATCATTATTATTAATCTTAATTATTATTATTGTTATTATTACTAACAATATTACTATTATCGTTGTTGTTAATTACTATTATTATTTACCATTATTATTATTATTATTTACCCTTAATATATATTTGATTCGATTCGATTCGATTCGATTCCATTCGATTCGATTGATTCAATTGATTCGATTCGATTAATTAAATTCGATCAAAAGAAACGGATTATTCCTATATAGAAAAATTGGTATAAATGCAATGTTATTTATATTTCAACACACAAAATGTACGACATTTTGAATGATTTTGACTAGTCTGTGTGTTGCATACATTATTCACATATTCTTTATATTATATTATAAAAAATATCAAATTTGATGTTAATACAATATAAATAATACTAATAATAATAATAATAATTAATTCGCTTTATTATACATCTATATATTATATTTGACATCTACTATGAATCACATGTAAATATGAATGTACAAATGATATTTCGATCAGTATCATTAATTTTCTTAAAATTCGATTTTCGTACTTCTCCTTGTAGTTTAATTAACTTTTCATTTGCATTTGTTTTTGTACTGATTACACAAGTTGCGTAGCTACACATTGGTTTGATTAGTAACTGGTAAACGAAATTTCAATGTGACTCAATACTTATCTTTTTTATCTCTATCCATTTATTGTTATGATGTGACACTCACACGTTTCTAAAACATATTTGTTGTTCTTTTATTCTCATGGACCTTTGATCATATTGAATGAATTTAAGAATAATTCTGTATTGAAAATGTACCTGAATGACAAATCATCTACAAAGATGCGCGAGCAAATTTTACCTATCTACTTCCGTCGACGGTCTATCCTACATTTATAAATTTTACATAACTACTTCTATTTATACTTTGTTGCTATATTTTGCCTATTCAATTAGTTACTGGATATTTGAAAATGCATATAAAGACTAGAGTTGGGTGAACTTCATCCTTACTATGACACTCATAGATTTACAAAAAAAACATACAGTACATTTCACCAAGAATTTAGTAAAAAAAAATGAATGATTATTTAATTAGGACCGGAAAATAAATTTTCAAATAAAAAATGAATACAATGGTGTAAATTATTTAATGAGATTATTTAATGAGAACCGAAACGAAAAAAATCATGTAGAAATAATTCGCAGATCGCTGGCTTGCTTGCGCTTGCTGATTCGGAGGTTAAGCTAGGAATTATCGAGTGTGACTATAAGCACACTACTCACGTTTTTTTTTCTTTTTTATTTGTAGGTGGATAGCAGGTGGATGTGACTATAAGCACACTGACGTTTTTTTTTTCTTTTTTAATTGCAGGTGGATGGCAGGGCACGCGCAGAACTGAGAAGAATGAGCCCTCATGGGGCTTTGCACACTCATTTTTGTAGGCATAGGGTACGACAGGATATGCTAGATGAACTCCGCAAAAGAAGAGAAATATACGAAAATATTATATACGGTGTTACCACGAAAGGTTTGGAGGCACTTATTGATCACTTCAATTATGGTTTTGCAACGAGGGATAAGTGGTTTTCAATAATGTTTTCCTAATTGCATTCAGTGATTATGGGCCATTTTTATGTCCTCCCATAGCCTTGGATTCTTGTAATCCATCTCCGACCGCAAGGGTGGTGATAGTGAACGTGAACGGAAACACCCATTGGATATTGGTAACAAAAACGATATAATATTTATTTTTATATAATATATTTTATGCAATTATAACTAACTATTATTATCAAACTTTAATTTTTGCAGTTGGAAATGATACCCGGAGATTATCCAGTAGCTTCAGTCTCCAATTTCTGGCACACTAATAAACATACATCTGCAGCAGGCTTAGACTTACAATTTACAGCTTCGATACGATTCTCAAAAAAATTACAAGCAGAGTATGAACCGGAACGTGTACGTATATTTCAGGCTGAAAAACAAAAAACGGCAGCAGAAAATATACTAAAATACCAATCGTTTCATATTGAATTTTAGTTTTTTTATTTTTTACCATTTCCATCGTGTTTCATGTTTTCTATTTTTTACCATTTTCGTCGTGATTCATCTTCATTGTTGTGCATAAGAAATTTTTTTATCATTAAAAGATTATCATAAAAAATGAGTTGGAGAGAAATAAAATTACTATAGCAAGTAACTAAAAATAATTGGGCTAGACCGAAACATTAAATAACAAGTAAACACTAGAGAAAAACTAATACTTTTTAAAATTACAACTAATACTATAAAAAAATCACTAGTTTTTAAATAAAAAATAAAATTAAAAGCGTGGCGGCCTGCCAACGCGCCCCAATTTTTTTTTTTCCCAGCAGTCACATCAGTTTGTCACAATCGTCACCCATCATCGGTCAATAATGTGCTTGTAGCAATGGTGGAATTATCAACTACCTGTCACATGTAGAGATGTTAAACGGGCTCGGGCGTAGAAGTGACCCGCTTAACCCGCAAAAACCAGTTAGTAGATATTTCTGCGTTTAAATTGGTTTTTTTTGGCCCGGACCGTTTAGCCCGAAACCCGACATATATATATATATATAAATATATATATATATATGTGTGTGTGTGGATTGGATATGGTGGAAACCCTCTTAATGGTGAAATCTAGAAACCAATTGCATTATTAAGCAATTTCATTGCATATTTGTTATTATTTGTTGCGTGGTAATTATTTAGTATATGCAATAATAATGCAATAAAAAAAATACATAAATGCATATAATGCTACTCATCTACAGCCGTTAGATCACTAATATCAATGGCCTACAAAAGTTTCTAAATTTCACAAAGTAATTAGTTTTCATATAATCTATTTCATATATATATATATACATAAAAGTGTATTTTTTGTTATATATATTATAATATAGTTGTTACTATATATATATAATATATATTGTTATTGTTTTTTTTACTTATAAAAAAATAAAAAATAGATTTTTTAAATATTTATCCCGTTTAGCCCGAAACCCGTTAGGTTAGGGTCAGGGCCAATATTTTCTAGCTCGTTTAAATCAGGGTTTTTAGCATGACCGTTTAACCCGAAGCCACATTGGCCAAAACCGCTAGAAATGGCCGTTTAACATCTCTAGTCACATGTCCGATTCTAACAAATCTATAAAACTCTCGAAAGTCGCTTCCCATTATTTAATTAGAGCTGAAATGAAATTATAAGAAATAATAAAATGACCAACTTCAGAAACTCTGATAAATATACTGAGAGTTGATTTTTTTTTTTTATGATTTTTTTTTTTTTAAATTTTCCTTCTGTATATACTATAAATAGATAGATAAATAGGCTCTGTTCTTTTGAACTTGATTTCAGCATTTTTCAGTTCTGTTTAGTTCAGTAAAATTTAGTTTAGTTCAGTTCAGTTCAGTTCAGTTCAGCACATTTCAATTCAGTTCAATTCAGCAAATTATTTTTATTATTGATATTAATTATCAATAATATATATATATATCAAGAATAATTGTTGTTGTATGTATTTTTGTATAATATTAATTATTATTAATATTAATACTATCAACAATACTATATACAAATTTTTATTATTAATCTCATTATTTTATTGATAATTTATCGGTCGTAGTATTATTATTGATAATCGAAGCTATAACTTTTATTATTATTATTATTATTATTGTATATATATTATTATCTAATATTATTAACAATATAATGAGAAGATAGTCAACCATTATAAATATAAGATGTAGCATGGAATAAAATATTTATACAAGTACATTACGAACTTTTTTAAAAATAATTGTTTATTACTACTATAATTTATTTTTCTTGTGTTTCATCATTGACGCTATTAGATCTCCAAATTTGTAATGCTATTTTGCCGCACGACGAACATGAGCATTCTTTCGATATGCATCAAACATTAGAGAATCTATTGTTCCACGAACATTCGCCTCGTGTTGTATAATTGGTATCTCAAGCTCGTTCATTTGTATGATGTTATGAAGTGTGAAACAAGAAACAACAACATACATTTGATACTTTTCGGACATTTGAGGCGTACATTTTATTACCTTCCATCTTTTCTTCAATTGACCAAAAACCATTTCCAATTTCATTCTCAATGATAATGTCGATGATTGAACATTCTGAAATACCCACATGTGGTGCATGTTCATATTATGGCAAGTGACATATGACTCCTACATCGCTAATATGAGACATATATTCAAGAGTGTTTGGATATCCCGAGTCCACCAAATAATATTTTTCTACAAATAGTCATTATATACATTAAAGTGTATATGTAAATATATATGGAAGTTAAAGAATAAAATTGTACCTTGAGGTGGGTGCAGAAAAACATATTTTGAATCTGTTAAATATTTCCGACATACTGTAATTTCATGCGCACTTCCTTGCCATCCCACGTTAATAAATGTAAAAATTCTATCAAATGAACAACAAGCCAAGACATTCCAACTTTTAGCACCCCTGCGATTTCGAAATGGCACACCATTCTCATCATTTATAACTGCTTGTAAATGAGTTCCACCTATAGCACCAATAGCATCCTGCTCACAAAAATTAAGAACAGAATATAGAAAGCACTTAACATGATGTACGTAAAGAAATTATAGCTTCGAAAATTTATCTTGAAATACGGCCAATATCGTGAGTTGTTTGCTACCTCCAGAGGCACCTCTAGTAAATCACGGTGTGGTCTAATGATATCATGCGATATTAACAAAACATCCAACACTTTCCGATGATACATTTTTATTGTTGATATAGAATGTTTAAATATGCCAGATGCATCACGATAGGAAGCTCCGTTGGTCAATAAGAATAAGCAAATTCCTACTTGCTTGAAAATAATTTGTATAGGTATTCAGCACCACTTTCCCCTCCTCCTCTTCTACTTTGCCTAATTGACATTTCAGGTTGTTGTGAGGGGAAGCCTGAAGGTGTGGGTCAATCTTGTTATAATAAGGGGGAGAGAGGGAAGAAAAGAAGAACCAACTCTTTTATTTTATCAATTCTGGGTTGTGGGCTTTTTAGCATTATTTTATCAATTGTTTTTAATATTTATTATTTTTATGATATTTCTATTATTAGTTATTATTCATAATAATTATTATTATTCTTTAAGTGAAGTTAAATTAAAAAATATTATACATAATTATTATTATTATTATTTTAAATGAATTAAATTTAAAAATATTATACATATAATTAATTTTTTTGTGATATATATAATTTCAGTTCAGTTCAGTTCAGTTTAGTTCAATTCAGTTGAGTCCAGTCTAATTCAATTCAATTCAATAAAATTCAATTCAGTTCAATTTAGCAAATTTAACTCATAAGAACAGAGCCATACTCGTCTCGTGTCGATGAAAATAAGAGGTTGGGCCCTTGGGCAATGGGAGACTCGGCCCAAAATCCACGTCCCTGATTATTGGAGCATGACTTAGGCATATCTTTGAAAGTTGGCCCATTCGAATATTCCGGAAAGGTGTCTAGCCCAGTGGAGGATAAAACCCTAACCCCCAACCTAAGTGAGGCATAATATTTAGGGTTTCGCGTCTGCTCTCAGATCCACAGTCGTCCTCCCAGCAACAGGGAAATGGTAAAAATCCACTCTAATCTCCACCCACGATGGTGATGTGCTTCCTATTTTTTTCCCTAATTCTTTTTCTTTGAATGCCATCATTTTCCAGGCTCCAAAGAAGGGCGTAAAGCTGCCGGCCGCTGCTAAGAAGAAGGCGGAGAAAGTCGTAAATCCCCTGTTCGAGAAAAGGCCAAAGCAGTTTGGTATAGGAGGTGCACTACCACCCAAGAAGGATCTTCGCAGGTTTACGAAATGGTCGAAAGGTGTGAGGATCCAGAGAATGAAGAGGATCTTGAAGGAGCGATTGAAGGTTCCGCCGGCGATTCATCAGTTCTCCAAAACCCTTGACAAGAATTTGGGTTCGTTATCTATCTATATCTACTCTGATCTGCCTTATTTAATGACAGCGGGTCATAATTTTCTTAGTTTGATGTACTGTTATTGAATACTGTAAGAACTCGTCCGTGCTGTTTTGAAGCTGCATTTTTCATTTTGTAAGCAGTGTGCAGCTCCTTAAAGGTTATAGCTGGAAGTATCAGTTACATCAACTTTATAAGATTCCACGATGATTATTATTAATTCATGCATTATTTCTATTCCGCCAAAATCTTTAAAAATCCATCGATTATTATTAATCCACCAAAATTTGAATACACCCGTCTAAGTGTCATTTTGTTGAATCGATATTTCGATACATGAATATTACAATCCTTATGATTTATGGAAGTAAACTTTGTATAGTCCATTAATTTCGGACTTCGGTTTTCTTAAAATGCAGCGACTAGCCTTTTCAAGATGCTTCTCAAATATAGGCCTGAGGATAGGGCTCAAAAGAAAGAACGTCTATTGAAAAGAGCTCAAGCTGAAGCTGAAGGAAAAACTCCAGAAATGAAGAAGCCTATTGTGGTTAAATATGGCCTTAACCATGTGACATATCTCATCGAACAGGTCTAAAACTTGTATATCCTTAGTGTCTCTTTTGCAAATGTTTAGCATGTTTTTAGATCAAAATTAACAAGCCTTCTTTTGCAGAACAAAGCTCAGTTGGTGGTTATCGCCCATGATGTTGATCCAATTGAATTGGTCGTTTGGCTTCCGGCTTTGTGCAGGAAAATGGAGATCCCATACTGTATTGTGAAGGGGAAAGCTAGGTTGGGCACTGTAAGTTGCTATTCCTCCCTTGATTTTATGAATCGTTTGGGTTAAATACAAAATACGTTTGAGGTTTAGTCTAATTACAAAAATTGTGGGATGTCTTTTAAATTTACAAGTCTCAATTATATATGTTTCTATTTGACCATTTAAATCCTCGTTAGATCCAAGAAAATACAAACCTCATTCCTAATTTTGAAAGTGATTTTTCTTTCTTTTGTACAACTATTCCAACATATTAGTTTGATACTTGTTATATTGCTGTTCTACAGATTGTCCACAAGAAGACCTCATCTGTTTTGTGCTTGACTTCAGTAAAGAATGAAGATAAGCTGGAATTCAGCAAGATCCTGGAGGCCATCAAGGTATATAATGTTTTTATACTCAGAGACGTGAATCCTTGCATATTTGAGGGGCATGACAATTCAAAAATTTTGATCTCGAGAGGGCAAAATCTAATCTTTTTATGCTGTTAATATTATTATTGACAGGCCAATTTCAATGATAAGTATGATGAGACAAGGAAGAAGTGGGGTGGTGGTGTCATGGGATCCAAGTCACAGGCCAAAACAAAGGCTAAAGACAAGCTTCTTGCAAAGGAAGCTGCACAAAGGATGACTTGAAGGACATATGTTGCTGTGTTCTCTATTAGTTGTACGACATACTATGAGCACTTGTTTTACCCAGGTTCACAGTAGACGTGTCATGAATTTTGTTCTCGGTAGGGAGCTTTTTTTTTTTTTTTTTTTTTTTTAAATGGTATATTGAAACTCTGCAAGAATTAATCCTGTTAAAGACTGCACTGGTGCGGTCAAATTTGTCGGTAACTGGTTCTTTCGGCCATTGGGCTTTGCATTCATTTTTCTTATGCAAGATGTTCTTAGACTTTTGATCTGCAAATGCAATTTATGCACCAAGTATAATTTTCTTTATTTTTTCCGAAATAATATATTGCATGTGTAACCTATTTTTTCTAAATAATCTATGGTAAAAGTCAAATCTTAAAAAAAACGAAGATGGTAAATAATATGTAATGGAAGGATCATTAACAAAGAAAAGAAGGCAGTAGATAATGATATGTTTTTACTAATAACTATGTATAGTAATTAACTGCATAATTGAAAAAAATATTGTGGATTACTCCTTGCAGTTCACCACATTATTGTCATGTGTGTGGTTGTGAAAGTGAATCAGCGGATCACCTATTTTTCATGTGTGGTTTTACTTCTTTAACTGAATGGTTAAAAACATTCAGTGTCGGGCATTAGTACTGCACATTCATTCTTTGCTGGATTCTTTTGCCAAGATGGAAGTTATTCATTTATACCGAGAACGAAATCCTGTCCCCGACTCTCTCACATATTATGCTTATTCATTTGATAGAGGTTTTCATGTCATAGATGTACCCACCGATGAGGTGAAAACTTGACTTTTACATAATGTAGTAAATTAAGTGGTCATATTATTGCTGAATATTAAAAAATTGCATCCCGGGTGCCTTCAAACTGAACTGTGATGGAGCAATGAGAGGATCGATAAGCAAGGCGGCCTTCTGCGGAATGACAAAGGCGATTGGATTTTAGGCTTTGCTAGATTAATTGGTTATGCTGTTGTGGTGGAAGTCGAATTATGGGCCATTCTTGATGGGTTGAAATTAGTTATCCAAAGAGGGTATAGCTGGTTGATTGTTGGGAGTGATAATGCGACGGTGATTCAAATGCTGAACTCTGAAAATAAATTGAACAGCTCGTATGCTATGGTCAGACATATAGGGGCAATTGCTGATAAACACCAAGAGATAAGTTTCATACACACCTTCAGGAGGCAAATAGGCCTGCAGATTTTATAGCAAACTGGGTGATGGATCTAAGTCAAGATGTGCAATTTTTAACGACTCCTGCTGGCATTGAGAACCTTTTGTCACCACGTGATTGTTGTTTGAAACTTCTCTTAGAGCTGTGCTCTATCTCATCATTCAAAAAAAAAAAATTGCATCCCGGCGTTGATGTAGAATATAGGAGGGCTTATATGTCACTCTTTTAAGTGAATATTTAATTTATACAGGACGGAATATACAGGACGGAGACTTTCCGTAGCGTGATAAGAATCTTAGAAGGTGGATATATAAACTCATGTTGCTAATTATATAAACCCATATTAAAACATGTTCGATAGACATTAGAATTTATACAAACTCATATTGCTAAGTATTGAGGAATATATCTCGTGCTCATTTCTAAATTTTTGCTTCGTTTTTTACAATAGAGGGATACTTGCGGGTTGAGTATATAAACTCCTAATGGCCCGAAATTTTACGACTTTATTTAGCTAATTACATCCTACTAAACACATTCAAAGTATATTACTTAGAAACACATGAACATAATATGAATTTAATTTAAGCAAAGAGTAAACAATTCATTTTATAACACATAATAGCCCGCCATTCACCCCGTTTTGGGTAAACCCGGAAAGTGTGTCCCATTAGAAAATTGGGCGGACCAACAAAATTAGAAAAACAAATATGCTTTCTCCCATGTCCGATTGGTTTGAAGAACCTCTTTTATGTATGGGCTCAAGTATGTCTATTCTATTTTAGAAAATATTTTTTATATTTTTTAATTTATCATTTTTGTTCGTTCCATACGAGTATGTTTATTCTGTTTTAGAAAATACTTCTTATAGTTTCTCTCCATCTTTTCAATTTATTTATAATTATAACAAAGATGACTCACCGTCTTTATCCTTTAATTAATCAACAAAACAACATAACTCTACAACAAAAAAAGGATTTTTTTTCAAATCAAATCCACTACAACTTAATTTTTATTAAAATTCGTATCCATAAAGCATGAGCACACTCTTATTAGACGGAGGTAGTATTAATTAATATTTTTGTCCGACCAAAAAATTACTGCTTCCATTTCATAATATAAGTTGTTCTTGTTATTTGAAACCAGATTTTAACCATAAATAGGTCTTTAATTGTATATAAAAAATATACTCCCTCCGTCCCAAATTTAATTGCTACCTTTTTCTGGGCACGGGTATTAATGTTAGAGTTGTTTATTAGTATTGTCTATTGTGTGTAATAAAGTGATATTTTAAGAGGGGTAATAATGGAAATCTGAAATCATATTAGTATTGTGTGTTTAATTAGGTGAGCCCATAATGACATTTTATGGTAAATAGATGATCATTGGGGGGTGTATATTTAGAGGGAATGATTAGTTTATTTTCTTTTATAGTTAGCAGTAGCAGTTAAGTATGAGACGGACCAAAATAGAAAGGTAGCAGTTAAGTATGAGACGGAGGGAGTGTTAAATAATAATATTATGAAATATTTTACAAAATAAAATCTAAATTTAGGTTAGTATTTAGTAAACTAGTACATCTCTATATATAAATTTTATTTTAAAATAAAAATTAAAAAACGTATAAAGTGACGCGTGTCCCGACTCTAGTATAGATTTTTAAGATTCTTAAATTTACCTCAATCTCAAGTTCCATGTTGGAGGGCACCTGGATTGAATTAGCAATTTCCGCACCATTTTTTTTTTTTTCTTGTTTCCTTTTCTTCTTCCCAGCTTTATCCCCTTCACCCTGTCAAGGAAGGGGAGGGCGCCCCCAACCGGCCCGCCCCCACCCCCACCCCCGATAGGGTTCTACGATTACATTCCCAGGCATCTCGCGGGAAGCCGATTGTTGTGATCACAATAATTCATAATCATCCTCGACGGGTGCGAAAAATGGGGTCAATTCTAATGGAACCAGAGGACGTTACAAGTTATGCGAGAATCTACGAGCCTGCACTCGACAACACCTCCATCTGCTTGACGCTTGGGATGGTGAACTCCAGAGGCATCTTTCGTGGCTCCGATCCTTTTGATTATGCGTTTCCCCTCCTTCTCGCCCAGCTTTCTCTCGCTTCTCTCGTCATTCTCTTCACTTCCTATTTCCTCAAACCGCTCGGGCAACCCAGCATGGTTATACAGATACTGGTAACTTCTATTGTAATGAGCTAAATTTTAATTTTTCCGCTTCTGATTAATCTAATTTTTCCTTATCATTGAAGATTTATTTTGAAAAAAAATTACCTGTATATAGAATTTCCAGATTGTTTAGTGAATTATATGTTTTTTTATTTTAAATATTGGAATGCAGTAAATGATTTCTTTATAACATTCAGAATCTTTTTTAAGTTATAATTTTCCGAATTTACAGTCTGCCTGTGTTGATAGTTATTTTTACTCGAAGGATTAGAAATGAAAGGAAAACGAAAAAAAAAAAAAATCGACCTCATTACATTTTTCTTTGTATAGGTTCTTTTGAAGTTTTCATCAATTTTCCATCATTTAATTGTATTAATAATACGAAGATAAAAAAGATTCTCTGTTTCTTTATTTTATTTATTTATTTCTTTGTTTTATTTATTTACTTATTTATTTATTTTTGTAAAATTGCAAAACTGCACCAGGGTGGACTGGTATTAGGCCCCTCATTCTTGGGAAGAGCTGCTGCATTTACAGCTCTGGTGTACCCTTTCAAAGGTTTCGTCATCCTTGACACACTAGCAACATTCGGGTACATGGTCTACTTCTTCTTGATCGGTGTCCAAGTCGATCCATGGGTACTCAAACGTATCGAAAAGAAGGACATCTACATCGGAATCTCCACCGTATCACTCGCATTAGTCTTAAGCCTATCAGGATCATTCATCGTCATTGCCGGGAAATTCCCCTTCGCAAATGGCGTATCAACGTCTCTGCCAGCTGTCGCCACCTCTTCATCCGTCCTCGGTTTCCCGGTCATCGCTCACTACTTAACCGAACTCAAAATGGTCAATTCGGAGTTCGGGCGAATGGCCCTATCTTCTTCATTGATCAGTAACTTATTCGGCTTTTGTGTTGTGACGGCCCTCGTCATTACCGAGCAGCACCCCAGTGAGATCCTGGCGGGCCTGAAAACGGTTGGCGCGGGCCTGGGCCTCGCGATGGTGATCGTCTTTGTAATCCGGCCCATTGTGGTTTGGAAAATGAGAAATCATCCGGAGGGAGAGTCTCTGAAGCAAGGATTTATCTTCATGGTCTTTGTCGGGATCTTGGTGACGGGATTCATCAGTAAAGCTTTGGGCCTTAATATCTTCTACGGGCCTCTGGTCTACGGGATAGCGTTGCCCGCAGGCCCGCCTCTGGGGTCGGCTCTTATGGAGAAGCTGGATCTCATTACGACTTGGCTGTTTATGCCTCTTTACTTCGTGAAGAATGGTTTGGTTACTGATATATTTGCTGTACAGTTTGGGAATTATTTATTAGTGCAGTGTATTATACTTCTCGCCTGCATCGGGAAGTTTCTTGGGGCCTCGATTTCTTCGGTGTACAACAAAGTGCCTCTGAGGGAAGCGATTCAGATTGGACTGGTGATGAATGTTCAAGGCGTTTTGGAGCTAGGCATGTTCAAAATGATGAAGCAAAACAAGGTATGGTAATAAAGTCATATGAAAAGTAATTCCTCGCTTTTAGCTATTAAAAAAAGGTTACACTTCAGCGTATACCCCCAGACCCTGCTCTGAGCGGGATATACTAGGTATGCAGCGTATACAGTTGCCAAATATTTGCTACTGGTTCTGCATAATGCAATCAGGAAAATTTATATCATGGACCCGGAGTCCATCGTGCATTATGAACCCGGGGTCCATGATTATATAAGAGGTAAATTAGTAAATAACATAGTTATTTTGTTTTAATTCATCTCACTGTATTGTTTCCAGGACCATATTTCATCATGAATTTGGTTATGAATCTAGGGATAATTTCAGAAGTACCCCCTTAGGTAATTACCAAAAAAAAAAAACTAACGAATATTTATTTACAAAAACACAGGTTTAGTTAAGTCTCACATTGTGGCCCAACAGTTAGTTAACAACTTCACATGACCGAATTTGCTGACATCATCAATGTTTTACCATTACACCCCTCGATTTTTCTAAATGTTACAAATAACCCCCACCTTTTCGTATGGCTACTTGTAATACATAGAATAGTTGGAGGATGCAGTTATAAAATAATAAGAAGAAAGGTTGGGGCCATTTGTAATATTTAGAAAGTTGCGTGTCGCAATTGTAAAAATGTTTGATAACACTCCATTAATTCCATTAACGGCAGGTGCAGAAAATGTAATGTATATGTATACCTCAATGGTAGTGTTGTCATTTCCAAAATCTCGGGCAGTTTTTGAAATTAACCCCAGAATCTACTGCTGCACGAAAACAATTTTTACCAACACTCCAACTATTAGCTTTTATCATTTTTTTTATTCCTAATTTAAACTTAAATATGATGTATCTTCACAAACTGCAGGCAATAAGTGAAGATCCATTCATTGTCCTCTGCATCTCAATGTTAATTGTGACCGCAACCGTTACACCTATACTAAGGCATCTATATGACCCGTTAAGAAGACATGCATTTCACAAGAGAAGAACAATGATGGACCTAAAACCCGACACCGATCTCAGAATAGTGACCTGCATACATGACCAAGAAAATGTCCCTGCCATCATCGACCTCATAGAGACCCTAAGGCCAACCAAACGCTCTCCGATCCACATCTGTTTAATCCACCTAGTCGAGATGGTGGGACGGGCCCACCCGATCCTCATCGCCCACAAACTCAGCAAAGTCAACTCGCGCAAATCCTCCACCTCAAAAAGCATAGTCAATGCTTTTAGACTCTTCCAAGAAAGACACGATAAGGTTATCACCGTCCATCCTTTCACCGCGATATCAACTTACGCGACCATGCATGACGAGGTATGCAAAATGGCTATCGACAGGCGGGCTTCCCTTATCCTCACTCCTTATCACCAGAGATTAGCTACGACTGGGAATATCGGCGAGTCATCCGAGGCGGGAATCAAAATCATGAATGATAATGTACTCGACACTGCCCCTTGTACTGTAGCTATAATAGTCGACCGAGCACCCACCATGATTTCTCAGGCGGATTTAAAAAACAGATGCTATATACGTCGTGTGGCGGTTTTCTTTATGGGGGGCCCTGATGACCGTGAGGCGCTCGCTATAGGGGCAAGAATGGTAAACAATCCAAACGTCAAGCTGACTATTGTCCGAATCCTGGCGGAAGCTAATGCTGGTACCGAGGACTTCAAGTTTGACAGTGATGTTGTGAATGAATTCAGAAGCCAGCTGGCTGGGAATAAGAGGGTGACGTACTTTGAAGAGGCAATAACGGATGGAACAGGGACTGTTGCCGTGATCCAGTCCATAGAGGATCATTATGACCTCATAATAGTCGGGAGGTTTCACGACACCAAGTCGCCACTTATGCTAGGTCTTTCGGCATGGGAAGAAGATACAGAGCTGGGAGCAATAGGAGGCATGTTTGCTTTGTCTGATTCGAATAGTTCCTCCAAAATACTCGTGGTCCAGCAGCAGAGCAGTTCGGTGAATGGATATCGAAACAACAAGGGATTTACCGTGTCTACGCATAGTACAAGACAAGGGCCGAATATTCCACTTCGGAAGGAAGAAGTATAATGCCCAACAAAGACTTCACTCACAAGATTCTTTATGTTCTTCTAACATGTATCATATGGTGGTTGAATTCTTGGAAGCATTCCACATTTACTTGAAAAAATTAACCCTTGAAAGGTGTTCTGGAGAAGTTTTACGTAAACCAGATCAATTGAATTAAGGTTGAGGCATTGTTTGCAAATACTTCCCCCCGGATCATTCATATAGTCGATGATCATAAATATATTAATTCACATTGAATAAGGGCATAGTGGCTAAGCCCCTACATGAAAGGGACATGGTGAGTATCAAAAAAGGTCTATTATGAGACCGAAAGACATAAACGGATTGATCTCACTGTGAAACCGGTTCCTAGAATTGGAAAAAATTAAAAAACAATATTGCATTTATAAACTCAGGTCCATGACCATAATATAAACAACTCATTCACATTCCGCGAGTCATTGCCAAAAAAAAAAGGGCTGCTCCACTTCTAGGTGGGAATGACTTGCGTCTCCTATCTTAAGTGATGAGAGGTCCAACCTACCTAAAAAGGGTTGGAAATCAGTAAGTGTTCTTTTCCAAACGGAACTAGTAGTAGAAATCATCATCAACATCATATTAATGATACCAATACTACTAATAACACTAGTAATTAGAAGTCGTGCATTTGCAAGGCGACCCAAACATCAAGTGTAAATCCTCATTACGGAATTAGATATTTCCACACACGCACAACACCCGCAAACCGTACATCAATCCAAGTGTAAAACGGAACATCCATGGCCATGCAGATGACAATGTTAATCGTGCAGTCTTTTCATCATTTGCAAACACCAACCTTACCACATAGGCAAACATACGAAAACATCATCCAAACACACCTTATGCTAATTACTATATTTACAGAATCTACATGCACGTCGTTCTTTGCGCTGTACACAGTTTACTTACAAGAACATAATGATGTACACGACTAAAACCCTCATAACACATTTACAGTATGGGGTTTGAGCTTCTTCGACTATTAGGAGCATCAGCAAGAAAATGGATACCTATTTACAGTAGTCAGGATATCATCAAATCTACAAAAGTCCCCACATAAAACGATAAAATAAGCACAGCCGGGGCTTCCAATATCTGTCTAAGAACGAGCAAAAGCTCGACCCCTAAAGATGCTTCCCAATAGAAAGCTAATCGTTTTCTCCTGCTCCGGTTTTGAGGAAGAAATTGAATTCCATTTAACGTGCAAAATACCTTGTCCAATCTGTCTGCAAATTGAGTCGACTGTCTTTGGGTCGACGGGGCTGCCAGTCACATCCGTGACATAGAAAGTATCCCTCGCTTTCCCACCCTTTGTTGAGATTTCAGCTCTTTTGATGCACAGACTATTTTCCCTAAATACCCTTGTGATATCAGATAAAAGTCCTACTCTGTCCTCAGCAATTAGTTCCAACTCCAGTCCCTACGGAAAACAAACCAGCCATCACAACATTACAGCCAGTGAACTTTTTGGTTGTGGTGGTTGCATTCGTTTTTATTTATGACTAAGAACAATAAGTGAACTATATAACACATGCATTCCTTCCTCCAATAAAAAATTGCATTTGCAGAAATTAGTAGTACCTCAAAGCCTCGTCTTTCTATGGCTGCTTCAAGACACTGCATCACACGCTCTCGTTCAGCTTCTGAGCTGATAGGAACCCCATCCATATGACGGATGTAATATTCCTACATTGCCCAACAAATAGGAGATAATCAATATACAATTAAAGAATGGTAAGTTATAAGAACTACAGGATTAGCATTATTACCAAAAAAGGAATAATAAATACATAAATAAAATAGATAATAGAAAAATGAGCCTTTCGACACGTTACACAAATGCGCAATTGAGATGTTACAAAAAAATTAAAAAAAAACTTGTTATTTTTTGCAAGGACCTCTTTTTTTGTTTTGTAATTATCTAAACCTCAAATGGAATTTTGTAATTATTCCAGCAAAAAAAGTAGGTCATCACATGATTCATTTGCAGCGAGAACCAAAACCCAGATGTCTACCACAGATCTATATTAAATGGAATAAATTGTACCTGATATGCTTCCAGTCTCCCCGTGTGAACTACCCCATGAAAAACAACATACTGCATGTCTGTTAGAGTGCAGACAGTATCAAACAACAGTTTAGGTCGATCTTTGGATCTCAAGGTAATGACCGTATAATCTTTCTCAATGCAATCGGCCACGACTACATGAGGTCTAAAACCCTTAGCATGAACTACATCCTCTTCTGAACTACCCACCTTTTCATAGTCCCGATCGGCAAACATAATCTGGTGTAATCTTCTTTCCCTGTGCATAATTCCAGGGGACGAAAGCGTCATTTTTGCAGTATTTAGATCATTGTTTCCTTTAAGAACATTGCGTAAAAGCCCTTTTATTGTAGCAATGCGCTTTGGGTCTTCAATAGCACAACCAGTTGTATCATCAGTCACGTGAACCACAGCTGCAACTCTTGTGTTATGTGTCCATATCTCAGCATTTACAACATTACAACGAAGATCAGCAAGGATAGCACAGACTTCGGATAATAAACCAGGCCTATCTGTTCCTGTTAGTTCAATACATGTATGCTCTTCGGAAGGCATTAATCCAACCACGCCTTCCAAAGAAGGTACCAAATCATCATCACTTTCAAGTCTCTGCAAATAGTCGAGGGACATCAACACCAACGGAACTTTCAAAATTAACAAAAGTATCCCAGATTTTATTATCTTACCTTTACCCCCACCGTGAGTCACATTTATTAAAAAATAACAATGAGCACCTTCAATTTAACATTGAATAAAACCTAGGGGTTGTTTTGCAATTCTGAAATATAGCAGGGTTATTTAGAATTATATAAACCCATTATTCTCCATACTCGAACAAAGAAAAAGTATGAAGCAATGATCGGAATTGTGCGGGACCTTTATAAAATAATGTCAATGTCATTGAATAATAAGTGATGCATCAAGCTTTTATTTCTTTTTCACACATAGCATAAGAAAGATTCCAAAGTAAAAGTTCAATCATTTAATTAATCCTCTTTCATCATCATCAATCAGGAGAACCAACAGAATACGAAGTGTTTCTCACCTTCTGGATATAGTTGATGAGTTCTTCATCTCTAATTTTCTCTCCATCCCGATCAATGACGTTAAACACTGTACCAAAATTGAGTTAGACTAATATAAGAACCATGGTAAAACTTATAAACATCTCCAACATACTTTGAGCACCCGTAATCCCCTTTCCCAAGTGCCCCAAATTGCATTATCAAATTGTTTTTACGGTAATAGCATATTATTCAAGCGTACAGAAAAAATAGCATACCATCCATGAACCATCCCCCATCAGATGAAATGTATGCTTTCTTAATCACAAGGTTTAGGTCTGTGAGAACTTGGACCACTTGAAGGAGAATTCCATGCTTATTGACACTGTCAACCTATACAAGGTAAAAACCATTTGATACCAATAAAATTTAGATAAAAGAGATATAAAATTCATTGAATATTATCCTGGTTTCGGAGTCAAATCTTAAAGACGCAAGGGGCATGCCTGTATTACAGTTGCATCCTCACAAGAGTCATTGTCAATTACAACCCTGCAACAAGAAGCATTACATGCGTTTACAAGATACAATAGAGATTGCATGATATAAATAGTGTCAGCAGAAGCAAATATTCCTAGGGGAATATGTTAAACATAGAAAAAGCACAGGAACAAAACGAGAATAGTGAGATCCAAAAACCCAAGACCAAATTCGGGTAAACTAATAAAAAAAAGAACAATGCATAGTGAAATAACAAGTTTCGAAGAAAAAGCATTTCAGAGTTGGATCTTCTATCTAATGTGAATCAGAAACCTTCACACATATTACATAATCATGATTCAAAGTCTGATCGAACATAATCCTTTCAAGCTATATTTGGGTAATAGATCCACGAGGAAATATAAAAACAGAAACATTCATGAAAATCGAACACTTCATTAGATTCCGAATCAATAAAATCACGTCAACAATTGTGAAAATTAGAAATTAATAATCACTCCTGAGAACCCCTAAAAATAGGGCGGGAAAAAGCCGAGGAAGAAAACAAACATGAAATAAAAGCCCCAACGGAAAAGATGTGGGGAAGAGATACCTGGGCGGATTAATCCTCCTAAGAAGCTTGGCAAACTCATCATCCATATCTTCGAATTTCTCAAACATTACAGGAAATTCCCCCCTTTTCCCCAACAAAGAAAAAGATGGAAACGAACAACTGATCGGAGAAAAGTTGGAAGGAAAACTTCAAGTGCGAATGCGCTGTGAACAGTCTCCTCCAAATTCCAGTATCTGAGGAGGAATATCAAGAGAGAGAGAGAGTGCTAATTACACAGTCAGTCGAATATCTGGGCGCGGCTCTTGAATTGCCTCTGGGGCTAACCAGCGTCGCGGTATTCAAGGCCCCCCTCCCCCGGTTGTTATATCTTGGACCGAATTATCATTTACAGTAAAACTTCGATAAATGAATATAATTGAGATCGAAAAAAAATATTTATTTAGCGAAATTATTCATTTATCGAAAGAAAATTTGAACATATTATAGAAGTTGGGACCAGAAAAAATTATCCATTTGACGAAATTATTCGTTTATCGAATATTCATTTATCGAGATTTAACTGTACTACATTGAGTGTATCTATTCTAGCCCCAGTTTATTGTTTATTTTTGTTTTTCGCACATGTGAAGAATCATCTTAGTCACGTATTTGCTATTTTTAGTATTTTCAGAATGCATGTTGTGTATATTATTTTGGTTTTAAATATATACTATATCATTACTATACACTAATTATATTAGTAATTATATATCGCTTTATGTACACCACTTCGAGTATAAAAATATATCACCGACGAGTCTCACGTACACATCAAGTACATCACATTATGTTTTGGATGAAAAATTGTTTTGACTTTTTATATATAGTATTATTTTTTTGTCCTAAGTTTAACAACTCTTCTGATACTTAAATTATCGAAATTGATCTTTGCTCGAATAAATTCGAGTCATATACTGTAATTTCGAATAACATAATTTCGAATCAACTTTAAAAAATATACAATATTGAGAAAGGTTGACAATCGGGTAACACAATTAGACAATCGAGTTACCCGAATTCGGGTTACCGGATAAGATACGAGTCACGTAACAAAATCGGGTAACTCGAATTTATGATTTGGGCAACTCGAATCAGATTCGGGTAACTCAAATCTGAATTCGTGTTATCCGAATCTGATGCGAGTTACCCAAATCAGAAATTCGAGTAACGCTGCACATGCTGACTTTCGGAATCAACACTGAACATACACAGGGACATGCACAGCAGATTCGGGACATGTTAAAAAAAAACTTTTATGTTACACGAATGAATTTCGAGACATGCACATCAGATTCGGGACATCTTAAAAAACATTTTATGTTGCACGAATGAATTTCGGGTAACTCGAATTAAGATTCGGGTAATTCGAATGCTCATATCAAAACTGATATCGTATATTTTTTGCAAGTTCACTCGAAATTTTATTACTCGAAATTACAATATATGACTCGAATTCATTCGAATAAAGGTCAATTCCAACAATTTGGATATCAAAAGAGTTTGTACTAAACTTAGGACAACAAAAATAATGATATATATAAAAGGACAAAACAACTTATTCCCACTTATATTTTGCACTTGATTCTAGATATATATATTACTGACATATATTATGAAGACCACGTTGACTTGAATAAATATTTCTATTTGTTATATAGTATGTACATCACGTATACCCATTATGTATACCATCTTGACATTTAATATACATCATTGGTGTACACTATGTATATTATATATATACACGATTCTAAATATACACGACTAACACATACTATGCACCTTAGTGTAATTGTAAAATCTATATCACTTTTACTCACACTATGTCTATCATTTTGACTCTAAATATACATCAATGATCACATTACGTATATCGATGTAATTGTAAATAGACATCATGTACTCATACTATATACATCATTTATGTTGTACTCCCTTCATCCCTCATAAACATGTCAAAGTAGAAGTGACATGGATTTTAAGAAATTCTAATAAAATGTATTGTAATTGAAAAAGGAGTCCACATTTTGAATAGTGATACCGAAGAATTTATGTCTAAAAATGGGATCATCTTCCCCAATATAATTTGCCGCTCTTGCCTATAGTTAATTATTACTACACTACTAGAAAAAACACTTTCTAGATTGGGTAAAAAAGACTTTCTAAATCGATTTTTTAACCGATATAGATCCAGCCGATGTAGAAAGTCTGGACTTTCTATTTAACCGATCTAGAAAGTCTTAATTTAAAAAAATAACCAGACCCAGCCCAGAGTCGAGACTGAGCCCAACCTGGTCCTAAAATATCAATATATTGCAATTTATCACCACGAGGGTTTGAACCCTAGACCTTGTGGTTGGGGAGTCAAGTATCAACCACTAGGCTATAGTAATTTGTTTGAATAAATCACATTTATATTAAATTTAAATACAATTTTTTGAGTGTGTTTTAGATCGGTTCTAAAATAATCGATGTAGAAAGTCCACTTTCTAGATGGGTTCTAAAACAACCGATATGGCCGCGTCACTTTCTACATCGATTCCAACATAACTGATGTTAAAAGTCTGATGTGTAATGGTATTTTTCTAGTAGTGGTACAGCTACATGCTGTTCCCTCCATAAGCCAATGATGTTTAGAGTTACCGCACATTTAAATTTTAAGTGGGTTGGCTATCATACCGTTTCCGTTTTAACCGAGTCTTTTTAACTATCATCTTCATGACTTCATCATCATCGTTATGAGACTGAGAGTGCATCTTAATTACTACTGTTATTGTCAATGACATATTGTTTTGTACTCCATTTATTTTATTCATAAAGTCTACTTTCAAACAAAACTTTAATATCTGAATAAATTTATGTAATATTCTCAAAAATTAATATATTTTTTTATATAAGTTACAGTAATAATTGATTGAAGAAAAAAATTAAAAAAATAAGTGAGAATAAATTATTTAAAGGTAGCTGACTAGTTGTACCTCCGTTAAAATGACTAGGAAAAAAACTTAACGAAAATATACTCTTCAAGTGGGATGGTATAATTAATAGTCTAAAATTTAGGTACGTACCAATATATAATTATGCAAAAAATAAAATAGCAAAATTATAATCATAATGTTCTTGTTGCTACTTAAGGGAAAACGGAATGAAATACCAAACTTATCCTTACTAGCAAAAAAAAAAATGCATTGAAATAATTGTTAGAGCCATATCTAATTACAAGTTTGGTTTTGTAAAATAAATTTGTAAATTGTGGTACATGTATTACAAAACTGGTAACGTGATACTATATCGTATTGTAAACAGTTTAAGCACCATTTATGCTTTCTTAATGATATTAGGCTTTTCCAAAAAAAAGAAAAAGAATATTACGGTAGGTACAACGAAAATAATTTTTTTTTACAAAATAGTCGGCCGTCAGATTTTCTTAATAAAAATATAATTTTATTGCGAATTTGGACTTCATAGTGTTGGTTTACTAATATAGACTACTAATTTGTTGAGTTACTCATACACTTTTTATTAATAATACCGTCAAGAAGGCTTCATTTTTTTCAATCACTACCAAAAATAACACTTTAGCCGACGACTAGGCGGAGAGCGGCCGACGGCCGGCGATTGTCGTCGGCTAAAGGCCAAAGGTTTAGCCGACGGCGGTTGAGTTGTCGGCTAAAGATGTTTAGCCGACAACTTTGCTTTATGTCGTGGGCTAAAGTCATGTTAGTCATCGGCTAAAGTTTTGTAGTTTAGCCGACAACGACGAGAATTTAGCCGACAACAAGATCATCGACGACCTTTTATCTTTGCCGTCGGCTAAAGTTTAGCTGACTTACCTCGGCCGACCGAATTTTAACCGACAATTTGCGACTTTAGTCGATGGTTTTTTACTTTGCCAACGATTTTTTGCTGTCGGCTAAAGTATGAACATTGATAGTGAATGTGGGATGGCTTTTGTATCTCTTTTAACTCTTTATTTTCCTGTTAAATTCAATTAAATGATTAATTTTAATAATTTGTTTTTCACTCACGACAATAATTTGACAAAAAGAAAATCTACATTTAATTGAGCTCAAATTATGTAGCAGTTTTTTTTTTTTTACATCTTTTGGTATTTAGTTATAAATCAAATCAAACTCAAGTAAGGCGAGTTTTTTACACGAGTTTTTAGCAATCGATCTAGGTATCGAGTTTTCTCCTCTACTGCCCTTCGATCGGTTCCGTTGTGAGTATCTTGGTCTTTCTCTCTCCGGCTTCATCGTTAGTCAATTTCCATCTAACATCTCTCCTTTAGGGATGACAATTTTGACCTGACCTGCACTGTCCCGCCCGCGATCTGCAGTGATACCGGAGAGACCCATAATCCATCGGTCAGGATTGGACCATGCGGTTCTGGGCGTCACTCTTGCCCCATAGATACCATCCCACACAATTTTTATTTTTATTTTTTAATATATTTAATATATTTTCTATATAAATATATACTACATATATTTATATACTTATATATACATAAATCTTTTATATTTATGTTAATAATGATAAATTTTATAAATAATATACGTATTATGTTTCACTCTTTGAACTCTAACTTTGAAAGAATTGATAATCCTCTGTTTTGTCTTTTTGACAGAGAATCACTTGAAGTTTTCTATATATATATATATATATATATATATATTTCTTTGGGTTGGGTGGATACCTAACGGCTCCGTCCATGGAGAATGGAGCATCCTCACGTAGTGCATTCCCTGCTGGATGCACGACACGCAGGGCCGATTCAATACTTTTTTATGCCCATGGCGAGAAGCCGAAATAATGCCCAAAACTATTATATTTTAAGCATAGGACGATAAATCTGAAAAAAAATTCACCCCCATTCTCTTTTCCCCTTTTCTGAGCGAAGCATTTGAAACTTTTACTTCAGTATCTAAAATATAAAATTAGAATGTCACAAAAATTTCAATCACATGATCATAAATAAAATTTCAGCAAGTATACTTAAAAATTTCAATCACAAAAACGAAGAACGGATAACTTTTCGTAAATTTGTTTGATTAAGTTATTTAGATACAAAATACAAATAAAATCATATAAATTATAGATTTATTAGACAGCCAATAACTTTCAAGTTTCAAAGGATCTACAACCAAGATAGATAATACACATTTCGATCTTGAAAATGGGTAATTGAAAGTTTTAGCCAATCCACACTTCTCTTAAATTCTCCTAACAACCTAATTAATAAATAACAATTAACAAATAAATAATATTATGGAACTAAATATTAAACCAAATATAACAAGAAGACTGAACACCAAATATTGAACTAAATATGGAACCAAGTAGTGAACCAAATATACAGTCTAACAAGTTCACAGTCGAGAGTTGAGATGACTACTTTAGAGGGTTGAACACTTGAAATCTTGGACCCTAGCCGAGAGACGAGAGGACAGAGGGCTGAGCGACTGATCGAGTGAGGGATTGATCGACAAGTGAGAGGGCAGCGATTTAGTTATTCTTGAACCGAGTGAATCAATCGATAGGGGCGAGAGCATTGGGAGAGATAACAGAGAAGGGAGGTAAGCGGCGCTCACGTCGTGAATCTCGTGAAAATTGAAACGCTAACACCAAAAAGAGCCTACCTTGGCCCTAAATACCTTAGTCGGTTGATGCTCTTGGGCCTTTGATGCCCATGGCGGTAGCCATCATAGCCATGGGCTCGGGTCGGTCCTGACGACATGTGGCGTGTATGTGGGGTGCTCCACCTAGTGCATCAATCTGCACCCCACATACATGCCACGTGTCGTGCATCCAGTAAGGGATGCACTATGTGGGATGCTCCATGGACAAAACCATACCTAACTCTCCCATAACTAACTATAATCTTTTTGCTGTGTAAGATTATTTACTAAACTATTTTTGTTGGACGGTGGTCGCATGAAATATTAGGATTTTCTTAGTATTTGTATTTGATGTTATTTTGCCGCGGATTTAGACTTATTTAACTGAAGTCGTTTTGATAGAGCGCAGATTAAGGGCTCGTTTGGTAGCCATGTCAGGATATAGCATGTTATTTATAGCAAGTTAGGTAAAGTGGAGATTATAGTTTGGTGTTTAGTAGAAAAAATGTACTATTTAGATTAAATTGTAAAATTACATTTTTATCCTTGTGAATAGTAAAAAAAGTCTGGAATACTAACACGATTTTAGAAAAATATATATAGTAATTTAGTTTTTATTTATTTATGGAAAATAATATTCAACTTCTTTTTCAAAAACTTTAAATAAAAACATCCGATTTTATTTTTTTATTTTCGAACCAATTTTTTATTTGTTATTTTTAAAATTTAAATAAAAACATCCGATTTATATTTTTTATTTTCAAACTAATTTTTTTTTATTTTTTATTTTCAAATTTTAAATAAAAATATCCGATTTTTATTTTTTATTTCGAACAAATTTTTATTTTTAATTTGTTATTTTCGAACTTTAAATAAAAACATCTAATTTTAATTTTTTATTTTCGAACTAATTTTTATTTTTTATTTTTTATTTTGGAACTTTAAATAAAAACATCCGATTTTATTTTTTATTTTCGAACTAATTTTTATTTTTTTATTTTTTATTTTCGAACTTAAATAAAAATATCCAATTTTTATTTTTTAGTTTTTATTTTCGAACTTTAAATAAAAATTTCCGATTTTTAATATTAATATTCTGTTTTTTTTAAAAAAATAAGGCTTGAGGTAATTTTGGGATTATTGGGTTAACATGAGCACTATTCAATCATGTTATTTAAACCCATCATTTTGGTGAGTTACAAAATCCAATTGTAACAGTGAATTAACACGGGTTTTGGCTTAAAGTCGGGCCGATGAGTTAACTAAACATGCCTACCAAACGCATGTTTCGACAGATTAATTTATCCTAACCTGCCGAAACATGGCTACCAAACGGGCCATAAGGGTTTAGTTGAGTTAGGAAGTGAAGGAAATACCTTGGTCGGAAGCACTAGAATTCCTAAAAATGAATTCTAAAAGAATAAAAAGTATTCTTAAAAACAAAAAAGTCTCCTAATTTTAATTTTTAAGAAATTTGTTATGTGTCCAAAAAATAATCAAGTCATTTTTATATTTTTATGCGCATTATTTTTTTCTTTTTTTATATGCTCTATTTTTAAAGCACACATAAAGTTTGAGTTTCAATTACTCGATTGTGAATCACAAATGCATTCTTAGTCAACAAAGTTCAATTACTAAAAAGTAATAAAAAGCTTTAAATAAATTTATTACGTGTGCTGTCCAAAAAAAAAAACGATTAAACCAAAAAATTGCACCGTACCGTAAAAATCGTACCGAAAAAACTAATAAATCGCTTAAATCGACATATGTGGTTTTTATTTTTTATAAAATCGAAACTTCGGTAACGGTACGGTATTTGAAATACAAAAAAAAAACTGTATCGTACCGTTATTTATATTAAATATTTTTATGATAATATATCATATATATAGTAGTTACAGACTCACATGAATATAATAGTATAACAAATTTGTTGAAGTTCAAGACATTTGTTTGTCTTTTATTTTTTATTTTTTTATCCTCCAAAATAATTTGATGAAAACTTAAACATTAAATTAGTTACTGTCTTAAGGTTAGTGAAATTTGTTTGGTTTAGCTATTAATTTGGATCAGCTATTTATGGTACCTTGTTGAATTAATTTATTCGAGTATTTTTGTCTTATTAATGCTATCGAATATCAAGTAGAAAAACCGAAAAAATACCGTACCGATGTAAATCAAACCGAAATATCGAACTACCAAACCGAAAAAAACAATATGTTTATGGTATAAGTATTAAATCATAATAAACCGAATATGTTTGATATAGTGTCGGTTTTATCCTAAAACCGTACCATACCATACTATACACACCCCTAGTAAAAAGTTTTGTCCAGACTAATTTTTATGTTTGAATATTAATGAATATTTTATTTGAAAATTTATGGTGTGTGACACATTCATGAGTCGTGCCAGAATTGAATTGCGTTTCAAATAAGCACTTTTTCTATTTGAAGAATAATATTCCAATAATGTTTTGAAGGTAATTAATGATGATTTCATGGAAAATATGGATAGATTTTGCTTAATTTGTTAGTGGACATCATAATGTTACCTAAATAAAAAAGTGGTCCCAATTTATTCTAGTTACAAGGTTCCAAGTGTATTGCAGAATCGCCTTACCTGGAAAGGCCAGACTGTGAGACTGTGAACGTGTCAAAGACATTTCTGCTTTTTTTTGGCTATTTTGAATGTATATTATTTTATAAGCTGTATTGACAAAAGTGTCTCCTAGAAAAGTCATACTGATGTGATTCACTAAATTATATTACTACTTACATCACGTTCGTAATGCAATACTTGATCCAAAAAAAAATAGGGGTGAATAAAATCGTAACCGAAAATCGAAAAACCGACAAAAATCAATGAAATCGAAATAAAAAAGAACTCATCGGTTTTGGGTTCATATTTTAGAAACCGAATTTTTTGGTTTCGGTTTCGGTTTGTACTTTAGAAACCGCACCGTGAAACCGAAACCGACACATTCTTAGAAAACCGACCCAGGAATCGAACCAAACCCAGAAACCGGCCCATATATTTATATATCTGATTATTTAATATTTAATAATCCCTCTGTCCACCACCCATATGCACTCTTTTGACCGGCACGAGTTTTAATATTTGAGTTGACTTAGTTGGTAGGATGTGTTGTGAGTGGAGTAAATGGACCCACTTATGTTGCGAAAGGGTAAAAAAATTGCCAAAAATAAACAATGCACATAGGTTGCGGATGGATGGAAAAGAAAATTGTTGCACATTGATGGCGGACGGAGGGAGTATATATTTTAATAAATAAAAAACTAAAATATGAATCTAACCCTGATTATTTAATATTAAATATATATTTCAACATATACATTTGCTGGAAAATGGGTTAAAACCCAAAACCCCACGGGTTTAAACCCAAAATCCACGAGCGTATGGGTTGAACCCGAGAAACCGAAACCAAACCCAAAACCGACCAGAAACTGAGAAATCGAACCCGACAAGAAATCGAACCCATTGGGTTCTAAAAACCAAAAACCAAATTTATTTGGGTTCGGTTTTGCCCCAAAACCGACCCAAACCGACCCATGCTCAGCCCTAAAAAAAAAGTCACTTTGAAAATACAACATCTCATTAAATACCTAAAATCCAATCAAACAATCACTCGTTACTTTTTTATTTTCGCCAAACACTCAACACCAATAACTTTTTGGCTTTTAATCTGCACCACAATCTCACCATCAATACTTACAAAACTTACACATGTATCACATCCAATTATTCTCCTAAAATATATCAATTTTACTCCAAATATTACGCTTACTAGTCAGTTAATTTTGTAAAAGTAGGATTTAGAGGCGATTTTATTGTAAAAATATTAAAATAATATATTAATATATTTTCAGTAGAATGTTAACTTATTTAAACTAAATATAAATTAATATCATATCTACATTATAATAATGTTTATTAATTAATAAATTCAATATAAAGTAAAGTAATTATAAAAATTATTATAATTAATAATAATTATTATTATCTTTTCTTGTTGTATATTGTTTATCGAAATATTCATTTACGTTGTATCATGATGACGTTGCTTGATTCATTTTGAAAACACTGTTGTATAAACATTCAACAATCACATTATGATACACCATTATAGACTTATGAACATTAACGTGGAAAGTAATGAATATTATTAAATATTAATAGTTCTCGATCCAGCTGGATCTCTATTTAAAAATTAATGAATATCTTGTTAAAAGAATGAACCTTCAGTTTATAAAAAGCTTCGGAAAATACTAATGCACATTATTATGCTATAAATAATGATTATTCGATGATAAATTTATATACATTCAATTAAAATTAATAGATATTATTAATCGAGAGTGCATGGTACTATAAACCGTAATGGTATAGAGGAATGCTACATCCACAAATAAATTTCTACAAAAACACCCACAAAATGACGTGTCAGCAGGTGATTGGTGTATTTTGTGGCAGTTTCTCTCTCCTCTATCTAATTACACCAATCACCCGCTGACACGTCATTTTGTGGGTGTTTTGTATAAGTTTATTTGTGCGTGTAACATTCCTCGATGGGAGGTATATGGTGCCGGGATTCATTAAAAACGAAGAAAAGGAGAACCAAATCAAATTAGGGTTCTTTACGATGTATATGATATACACATACTAATTACATAACATAAAAAAATTATAAAATTAACGCATTTGTTGTGCGGCGATTAATACGCCTCGATAGGCGATCGGCATCACGATCAGAGAAGCCAATCATAGAAGATATACTCGGGGCAAACGCCCGGAGACCGGCACATTCGGCGATCGTCTTTTGGTATCCAGCGATCGTCTTTTGATGACCGGCGATCGTCTCTGATGTCCAAACCAGAGACGATCGTCTCGTGCCACGTATGGATCCAACATCCGTCAAAGTCGTCGAAGACCGAATCTTGGACGGTGGCCCACGTGCAGATCCACAGAGGGCGCCGACAGATAGGACATTTGACCACAGCCTGTCACCAACCTTACCTACCGACAAGGCCGCCGAAAGGTACAAAGTGGGTCCTCCCCGGACAGCGACTCAAGACGCGTGCTGACTTCCCATCGTCTGCTCACCGCCACCAAGAAGCAACCCTGACCTCAAGGGGACATTTCACGTGACGGGACGATCGGCCGTCTTATTATAATATAGAAAACGGCGGTCGCCCGCGATCGCCTGAGGGGTCTCAACTATCTTGTCTCCTATAAATAGGGAACTCACTTCAGAGGCTTAAGAGAGGCTTAAGAAGCGGATTACCAGACAATTACTCATTATTCTCGGTGTAATTCATACACACTTATCATACATCCCAAGCAAGAACTCACAGATCCATATATCTGGTTCTTCCGGCAATCTACACGCTCTACAGCTTAGATAACTAGAAGTCTTTACACTCATTGTAATAGATTCTAACATTAATATTTGCACTCGACAGTATACTTATTAATAACATCTCGCGAGAGCATTCAAGCCCAGGATTAACAACCCCGGCAAATCTTGTGTTATCTATTTCTCTCGGAAGTGTTCTCGCATTTGTTTGTTACTCGATCATTCCAGCAATACTATCTTCGGATAATATTTTGGGTAACAACAATTGGCGCTAGAGGAAGGGCTTGAACTTTCGACCTTGTGGTTAACAGCCACAAGAAGGAAGATCATCTCAATGATCTCGCCGAGACGTTCGCCATCCTCGAAAAATTCAACATGAAGCTAAACCCCAAGAAATGCAACTTCGGGGTAGGCTCCGGGAAATTCCTGGGGCACATTGTGAGCCAAAGGGGGATCGAGGCGAACCCCACCAAGATACAGGCGATCCTTGACATGCAGGAGCCGCGAAACATTAAGCAGGTGCAACGCCTCACAGGTTGTCTAGCCGCCCTCAACCGTTTCATATCTCGGCTCGGCGATAAAAGCAAGCCTTTCTTCGCGACCATCAAGAACAAGAAGTTCGCATGGACGAAGGAAAGTCAGATAGCGTTCGCCAAGATAAAGGAATATCTATCTAACCCCCAGATCCTGGCAAAGCCGATCCCCGGTGAGAAACTATTCCTTTACCTGGCAGCCTCGAAGGTCGCGCTGAGTGCCGTTTTGGTGCGAGCAGAGGGACAAGTCCACTTGCCGATCCATTATGTTAGTCAAGCGCTCCACGACGCTGAGACGCGCTATACACCATTGGAGAAGATCGCCTATGCCCTTGTCATGAGTGTTCGTAAGCTGAGGGCTTACTTCTTCGATCACCAAGTGGAAGTCCTAACAACTCTACCTCTAAGGCAAGTCCTACACCGACCAGACACCAACGGGCGACTCCTCAAGTGGTCGCTGGAGATCGCCCAATACGGTATCACATACGCTCCTCGCACGGCGATCAAAGGCCAAGCTCTGGCGGACTTCGTGGTGGAATTGACTTTCCCTCACAGTCCGACCCAGATCGGCCGACCTGCCTGGAAGTTATATGTGGATGGCTCGGCGACCAATTCGCGAGCAGGGGCAGGGATTGTCCTCATCAGCCCCGACGGACAAAGTTTCACAAATGTTGTGCGTTTCGGTTTTCGTGCGACCAACAATGGATCCGAATACGAAGCTTTGGTAGGCGGGCTCGATCTAGCCCTCGCCCTGGATGTTCGTCGCCTTCATATCTTCATGGACTCCCTCCTGGTCGTGCACCAGGTCAAGGGAGAATATGAGGCACGCGGCGAACAGATGGTCAAATACCAAGAGCTGGTCGCCGAAATGTGCACGAAATTTGAAGAAGTGCTAATCGAAAAAGTCCCAAGAGAGCACAATTCCCAGGCCGACGCCCTCTCCAAACTAGCATCATCAGATGGAGCAGCCGACTTCTCCAATATCCAAATCACTAAGTCGGCAAGGCCGGCGATCGATAGAAGCCTGGTCACCACGATTGCTGTTGCCGAGGACAACTGGATGACCCTGTTCATCAAATACCTAAAGGACGGAACGGTCCCTGACGACCGTGTCAAAGCTCGTCAGCTCCAGCTCCGGGCGACCAGATATACCCTAATGGACGACCGGCTTTACAAGCGAGCTTTCAGTCTTCCCCTCCTCAAGTGTATTACACCGGAGGAAGGTCGGCTCATTTTAGCCGAGATCCATGACGGGATATGCGGAAACCATGCTGGCGGACGAGCTCTCATCCATAAAACAACCAGACAAGGTTTTTTCTGGCCGTCACTTCAGAAGGACGCGATCGCCTATGCTAGGTCGTGTCACAGGTGTCAGATAATGGGCCCAAACATCAAACTCTCCCCCGAACAGCTCACCTCCATGTACAGCCCTTGGCCATTCGCGCAATGGGGCATCGACCTTATTGGTCCCTTGCCGACAGCTCCAGGGGCTGTAAGTTTGCTATCGTAGGGATCGACTATTTCACCAAATGGGCTTAGTCCGAGCCACTCAACAAGATCGGCCAAGAACAGGTGATCAAGTTTATCTGGAAAAACATCATATGCCGATTCGGTCTGCCCCAAGCCATCATCTCCGACAATGGAAAACAATTCGACGGCTTAGAAGTCATGCAATTCTGTGAAAAGTGGGGAATCAAAAGGTTATTCTCAACACCCTATCACCCTCAGACGAACGGGCAGGTAGAGGCAGTGAACAAGATCCTTAAACACACGATTAAAACGCGACTCGAATCCAGGCAAGGACGATGGGCGAGCGAGCTCCCAGACGTTTTGTGGTCCTATCGAACGACGACCCGTAATTCTACCGGCCAAACCCCATTCGCCCTCGCCTTCGGAACAGAAGCGGTGATTCCCTCGGAGATCGCCGTCCTCAGCCATCGAACCGAACAAGAGATGACGACCGACAATGATGTGGCCCGACGAATCGACCTTGACATGCTTGAAGAATGACGACTAACCTCAGAAATGAAGAACACAATCCACAAAAGGAGATCCGAGAAGTTCTTCAATTCAAAGGTCAAGGAAAGAAGGTTTCAAGTGGGCGATCTCGTCCTCAAGAAGATCCAAACCCATACAGGTGTCTTTGGTCCGAACTGGGAAGGCCCCTTCAGAGTATCCAGATGGCTAACTAAGGGAGCCTACGAACTTGAACATCCTGACGGTACTCCGGATCAATATCCTTGGAACGCCGTACATCTGAAGAAATACTACCAGTGAAAAACTCTGTAGTCGGTTTCTACTATCCTATGTACAAGGAATATAATGAGATTTTTTGCTGTCCCATATATTTTGACGATCGCCCCACTGAACGCTTCACATACCAACGAGGATCGTCATCCAATCATGACGATCCGAGGTAGAAACAATGCAGCCATGGTTCTGGAGGTCGATGGAACCGACAGCTTCGCCCATGCAAGGTTCCTTTGGGCTGAGATCGCCCGCCCTTCGTTTAAATACGAGGCCAGCGTAGCCAAAGGATCCTCCAAAATAATCAGTGGACACGTTCGCACGTCCTCAAGGTACATCATCTAACATGGTGAACCCGGACAATGCGACATGCCACTACCCCCGTCTCAACGTACACCGTCGAGGGTAGCCATCTTCATGGCGGGCCGAGGTGGAAGCAGAGCTAACAAGCCGCGGACGTGGAGTCGAATAAGCCGACGACGCCCCGCGCAAGGACTCCTCCAGACCAAGATCGCCCGCCTTTCGTTTTAACACAAGGCAGGCGCAGCCTAACGGAGGACCCTCACAAAAAAGTGAGTCGCGGGATATACAGTGTCCCTCGCACACTAAGACACGATTGGGGAGGTCGGTCCATCGAACTCCCCAACCGTGCATGATTCTTCAGAATCGGCAAAACTGAAGATAGCTCGCCAGACAAACTAGTTTTTGTTCCCTTACTTACAATAAGTAAACAAAAACAAGGGGGCGGAGATGGGTCGAGCAATCCCAAATACGATCGGACAGAAAGGAACCACGCACGATCAGTTTCGCTCAAACACACACAGGACGATCGGAGTCGTTCGACAAAAGTTACAAGTAAGAATTTCGATTCAAAACATATCAATACATTCAACACTCAGACAATCGGTCGGATGAACAAGACGTCGAATGCAATCATACACATACTTGTAAAAATCCGCATACAAACATTCGAAGGCGACCATACGTAAAAAGACAGTGTGAAAAAAGGAACATTTTATTCATAACACAAGTTTCGTACATTACGGGGCCCGAAGGCATTACAAAAGGAAAGCAGAAAAGTACAAGTTCTAAAGGAAAACAAAAATATCTCTCAAGGCCCCGCCGGCTGGTCATCGCCCTCAGGTTGCGGATCGGCTTGGGCTCCCCCATCGCCCTCGGGATGAATGAGTTTACCAGTATACCAACTCAAGTCGATCCCAAAGTCGACAAGGTCAAAGATCGGCAAAGAGAACTCCGAGTGCAGAGGGTGCTCGAGCACATAGGCTTTGAAGCTCTCCATCAAGGGACCGATATCGATCCCTACCTTTTTGGCAGCTCAAACAGCATCGGCATAGGCCAAATAATAGGCGAACTCGCCGACGAGTGCCACATTGTGATAGGGATCGGTCTCGATCGCCTTCAGCTGCCCTTTCAACTCCATGGTCGTCTTCTCAGCCTCCGCCAGCTCGACCACCTTGGCGGCATTCTCTCCCTTGGCCTTCTCCAGCTCTTTCTTCGCCGCCTCCAGCTCACCGCTGAGCCGATCCACCGTCGTCTTCAGCCCGACCGCCTCCTCCTGCGAAGCCGCATGCTTCCGGCGGGTTTCCTTCTCCTGATCACGGAACCGGTCGGCAGCCTCCTTGGAGCGGCTCAGCTCCTGCTTCAATCGGTCAACGTCCTGTTTAGCCCTTTTGGCCGTTTCCACATACTCCTTCTCCATAAACTGGATCCGGTTGGCAAATTCAATGTTCTTATTCCGGGCGGCCTCGAGGTCGCTATGGAGACGAGCAGTGGAGGGTCGCCCCTCAAAATCCCTAGCAGCTTGGACGGCCATCGTCGCCGTCTGGAGAGCCAGGGCAATGGTCGCCTGCATGGCATCACCAGATCGCCGACGAGCGATCGCATCAAGATCAGTCGTCCAAGCCTTGGGCAGAGAAGTGACAGCCTGCTGAACGTAAGTAGGGACGTCGAGGGACTTTTGCAGAGCCTTACTCGACAAGAAGTCCAGCACCATAGGAGCGACGTCCGGGTCGGCAAGACGGACCCTGCAGCACAAACTAAAGAGGCCAAGGAGTTAGTCTATATCGCACTCAAAATGCCTTAACTCGGAAATTTCGATCCTATCTTACCTGTTGACCAGCTCGGGATCGCGGCCAAACTAAGGCTTGCCCCGAGAGGTTTCCGCCTCAGCGATCACCACTTTCTTTGTGGGGCCGCCCGATGACCGGGAGCCCGACGCCGAGGGCCTAGGGCCTGATCCCTCCGTCATCGGGAAGGCGGAGATAGGGGCCGCAGCTACCGAAGGCTCCAGAATGGAAACATCCGCCTCAGAAATCGGCAAGTTTTCCTCCGGCCTCCGCCTCTTGCGGCGCTGAAGCTGTTCCTCATCTTGAACTACCGGCTCGGCGACCGGCATCGCAGCAGGCCTCACCACCGGAGCAGGGCGAGATGTCGTCGCAGGAACGCGACCAGTCTTCTTACCCAAATGAAGGCAACCGACGACTCCCGGGTTCGACATGGCGATCTCTGGTGGTGGCTCGACAAAAAGAGGAAAATGAATCTCTGTCAAATGAGAAGCACAAAAGTTATACAACTATTTAGACGATGCGACCTCCTGAAGACGATCGTCAAACAAGGCAGAAGGAATAGAGTTTATACCTGGAACTCTCAGGTGTCGAGGGAAGCGAAACAATCGAGCCCCCAACCGGAGAGGTTCATTACAAAACGAGCGAACGTCGATAAAAGAATCCGGCAAAGCGCGAATCCGCTCCCAAACGATCAAGAAATCGAAGGGGAGATCGACGATCACTGGAACGAGAGGTCCTGCAAAAAGAAAACGAAATTAGATCAGTTCAAGACAAGCTCAATCAAAGGGAGAGTTAAAATCCTTACTCGGATTCCTCTCCCGAAAAGAGGTGGGGATCTCCAACTTCTCATTCGGCCTGTCACTCGATGCCGATCGCCACGCTCCGCCGACCCAGCACCATTTAGCCAGGTCGCCTTGGGACTTGTTCGGCACACCGAGGACCACTCTCCCCATCCGGCCTTGGATATGATTGCCGCCGATCGACCCTTTCTGCGTGGCCAGTTTAAACAGATAATTCATCTCCATCGCAGTAAGGAGGCGGAACAACCGATGACCGCCAAACAGTGTCAGTGTACAGATGACCTATAGCCAAGCGTTCGGCGTCAGTTGAAGAGGCGCCAAATTCCAGGCGATCAACAAGTAGGAGACGGCGAATGGCAAAGGAAATCGCAGACCGGCCTCCATAATCATCTCACTGACGGCAACCATATCCTCGGGCGGTTGATCGGCACGTTCATTCTCCGAGGGCACGTGCAGGGAAACATCAGAGGGGATGTGATATTTCGCCCTCCAGCGGCTCAAGTATTTCTTAGTCGCCGTACTCCAGATCTTTCCGAGAGTCCACGGAGACGGGACGGCGGCCCGAAAAACCGTCCGCGTCGCAGGTTCATAAGGGTGAGCGGCGGAATAGGCTTCGAAGTCGAATTCCGGACAGGGTCCGGCGATCGCCTCCATCATCCGGGCGAAAGCCATATAGGCAGGGCCGAATCTACTCTCTCGTTCCCAGGCCACCCGCACCAATTCGTCCTCATCCACCGGCGAGCCCCCCCTGCTCCGCCGTCACCGCCGTCCTCGCCACTTCGGCCTCGTTGAAAAGTTCTTCGAGTTCTGCGGGTGCAATCCCCGCACGAATAGCTTCAACGCCCGTCTCCATATCCACTCCAACGGGAATCTCCTCCCGTTCAGGCGACGCTGCGGCGGCGGAAGAACTTCCGGTCTCAAAGGTCTTCGATCCTCCCGACATGTTATAAAGAGTAAAGGGAGAAAAGAAGATTAGTTTTCTTACCTAAAGAAAGGAAGACGATCGGCACAGGAAGCTCCAGAAATTTTTGCAGAGTTTCGGCTAAGGATGTAAGGACGCGTGAAGGTAGAAAATGAGGAAACCCTAGCCCTTTTATAGATGGAGGCGGGGGTCTAAGTGCAAATAGGTGGAACCTCGAGGGCCGGATCGCAACCGTCAGAGAGGGGACACATTAAATGCTGCCCTCGAATCCCGCGTACGCGTCTTTTCGAGGGCACGCCAGACGACAAGTCTGACAAACCGTCGGAATCCCCCAACAGAAGCACGACGCGTGTCCCTGCAGCTTTTTGAGAGCCCGCCTTCATTTCCCGCTGCTCTCAGCGCAAAAGGAGATCGTCCAGATTTGAATTCAGATCGTCTGATCGGCTAAACATCGACGATCGCCAACAGTGCCACCTCACCCCGTGTTTTCAACATCGAGGCGAGCTGGGGGGCAATTGTTGTGCGGCGATTAATACGCCTCGATAGGCGATCGATATCACGATCAGAGAAGCCAATCATAGAAGATATACTCGGGGCAAACGCCAGGAGACCGGCACATTCGGCGATCGTCTTTTGGTATCCAGCGATCGTCTTTTGATGACCGACGGTCGTCTCTGATGTCCAAACCAGAGACGATCGTCTCGTGCCACGTATGGATCCAACATCCGTCAAAGTCATCGAAGACCGAATCTTGGACGGTGGCCCACGTGCAGATCCACAGAGGCCGCCAACAGATAGGACATTTGACCACAACCTGTCACCAACCTTACCTACCGACAAGGCCGCCGAAAGGTACAAAGTGGGTCCTCCCCGGACAGCGACTCAAGACGCGTGCTGGCTTCCCATTGGTTCGCCCAGCTGGCCACCAGCAGCAACCTCGGACCTCAAGGGGACAGCCCCACGTGACGAGACGATCGGCCGTCTTATTATAATATAGAAAACGGCGGTCGCCCGCGATCGCCTGAGGGGTCCCAACTACCTTGTCTCATATAAATAGGGAAATCACTTCAGAGGCTTAAGAGAGGCTTAAGAAGCGGATTAACAAACAATTACTCATTATTCTCGGTGTAATTCATACACACTTATCATACATCCCAAGCAAGAACTCACAGATCCATATATCTGGTTCTTCCGGCAATCTACACGCTCTACAGCTTAGATAACTAGAAGTCTTTACACTCATTGTAATAGATTCTAACATTAATATTTGCACTCGACAGTATACTTATTAATAACATCTCGCGAGAGCATTCAATCCCGGGATTAACAACCCCGGCAAATCTTGTGTTATCTTTTTCTCTCGGAAGTGTTCTCGCATTTGTTTGTTACTCGATCATTCCAGCAATACTATCTTCGGATAATATTTTGGGTAACAACAGCATTGAAGGCCTATAATTAATTATTTGTTTACTTGATATAATACATTTAGATACAGTTATTCGATATCAAAAGACTCAGCCTCCAACGAAGTATAGTATATTTAGATACTTGTAAGTAGCAGTTTGATTACTTAATGTATACCAACTCAAGTCATGATTTTGTGATTATTTTATCATTGTGATATTTTCATAATATTTTCGTAAAATATACCTTCTCCGTCCCACCTATCTTGAGCATTTATTTTTAGGCACGAGATTTAAGAAAAGCTGAAAACTAGTGTGTAAAGTGATGGTATTAATATATATTATTAAAGTTATGAGAAATAAATGTGCTTTAAAAAGGAATAATCAAGTATTTCGAGACGGTCCAAAAAAAATATGAACCAAGATCGATGGGACTAAGGGAGTATCGGATAGTGTAATTTACCCTTCAAATTAAGAGTGCAAAAAGGACAGCCCAGAAACTTGAGTCTAAAAAGGGCGTGGCCCAGAATAATTGTCGCAAATTTTATTCCACGCTTAGGAAGTTATGAGTTGCTCTGGACTCTATTAAGTAATATTGACTAAATCTAGCTCAAAAGGCCCAAAATTGACAAAAACCCAAATAAGAGAAATCCTCAAAATGGTCCCATCTATTTTGTTTATGTTCCGGGAATTATTATTCCCGTGATGTGTCTTACCTAATACTGATTGTAGATACATAGATGGAAGGTTCTAGATTATTCTAGAGGTAGTAGGATCCTATTAGATGTCTTACCTTATCTAGGAATCCTATGTATGGAAGTACTCTCATTGTAATGCCTATATAAAGGCCCCTCTATCAGTGTTATGAATACAATTGATTTGCTGTCTTTTGTTTTCTCCTCAAACACGTTATCAGCACGTAGTATCTCAACTGAGTAGGAAAAATTCGTCCGAAATTCAGAAATCCCGAAAAAAAAAAAAATCGGCAGAAACCCTAGATCGGCCGCCGCCGTCGCCCCCCCGCCGTGACGCCTGCAAACCCTAGCAGCTACCAACCGCCGCCGCCGCCTGCTGCACAGGAATCGCGGCAGAACCCCGACCGACCGCCAATCATATCCTTCCCGATCGCTCGCCCAAATTCGCGAACCACGCGACCTCCCTCCGTTGCTTGCTCCGACTCCAGTCAGTCCGACCCGCTGCGACTCCTCTCCGGCCTGTTCGTCGCCCCGCCCGTTCGGAGCCCTCTTCCCGTGTCGCCACCAGACGTCTTCCCAACTCGCCTGCACAAATCGGACCTCCTTCAAATTCCGACTTCCAGAGTCACCGCCTGCAACCCCGCTCCGATTGCGACCGCGACCCACTGCTTTAGTCGCCAGACCTCTCCTCCGTCTCGTGCACCGACGACAGCTCCTCCGCTCAACCCGTCTGCAGCCTTCGGCCCGCCCGACTGACCAGCCCAGTTGTCCAGCCCGACCCGTGCCTGCAGTCCAGCACTCGGCCCACGATCCAGACTCGGTTGCTGACCCGATCTGACCCGCCCGACAGTCCCGTCCAGCCGACTGTTGCCTAAAGCTGTGACCCGATCTGATTGAAGCACCGCCAGACTTTCCTACGGTTTTATGCACGTGATATTTACTGTTTGAAAACCTAGTGCAATCGAGACAAAATCTATCGAAATCGAAAAAAAAACGAGAAACGGGAATTTCCGCGCGTAAATTTTCTGCACAGCGCAGTCGTACTAAAAACATATTTTCCGATTCGTTAACCGTCGGATCGGTGTGAAATTTTGGCAGCAACTTTCCAACACAAATATCTGTATATTCAACGGTGGAGATCGGATTCTGAGTAATATTGTTTACTGAATCTGCTGCCGAACAGAAGCAGATTTTTACGAGGAAATTTGGAGATCCGACCTCATCCAATACCGAGCTGCTGCATCGCCGCGCTCGAGTCCTTTTCCGGCCGAATTATCGAGCCCAGTAGCCCTATCCGGGCGTTTCTCAACTCTCTATTTTCCTAATTCATGATTCATTTATTATTAACTTGTATGTTTATGAATCTAACTATGTTTATGCTTTACGTGGCATATAGGAAAATATATTGCTCATGATGATGTGTAAAATATGGAGAAAAAGCCATATTTATCCCATTCAAGGATCAAAGTAAATATAGAACGGAGTACCCACGGAAATATGTTGCTCATATGGAGAGAAGCTCCCGTTCAAGGATCAAAGAAAATATGGAACCAAGTACCCGTAAGATTTTATTAAAGTTCCCGTTTTTTTTTCAATTCCTCTCTTTTGGGAATTTTTTTTTGGGGAATTGGGTATTTGGGTTCTTTATCTCCCACGCTACTTTGCGGTGGATGAGACAATGAGAGATGGTATCACTCTCGGATGTCGAAGTAAACTGTGTGACGGTCCTGGGGGAGTCACGGATAATTGTTGAAAGTCGATATTTGTGGTTGTTGCATACACCACGTTTTGGGTGCGATTTGACGTCGCCGTTTTGTCGATTTTAAACCAACAATTGAAAAAAAAATGAACATTGTCGGTAACGGTAAAGTTATGACTTGTTCATGATTAGTCACGAATTTGTGACGTATAAATGGGACAAACATCGATTGCGACGGATATGTCGTGGTTAAAATCGATTTGTGATGGAATTGTCACGTTGAATTGAGCGACCACCACGTTGGTCTTGACCCAATCCCATACTTGGAAAACTCCATCTTTCATCCTATTAAAATAAAATATTGCATGTGGGTGTAGTCATGTACCGTCTCCTTGCAATATGATATATGAAAGAATGTACGAGTAATTCTCATGAATTTCAACATGTAAAGCAATGGCATATTGCGGTAAATACATGAATTCGTTGACCTCGATTATAGTTCGTATGACTATAGGTCCGAATACTTTTTCGAGCATTTGTAAAGGCATGTGCCTTATACATTTGACTATGTTTAGTCGATCTTATTGGATGGTCAAGACGAGTTGGTTATGGTATATTCATTATGTCTCATGGTTCAAAATGCTTAATTATGATGCACTGTGTTGCATCCATATAACATGGCTATTATGATGTATGCTTGCAAATTGAGAATTAACATACTTGGTTGATCGATGCACTTTGGTGGATTTTGTCTACACTTTTGATCATGACTAGGCGCATCCTCCTTGGTATTTGTTTATGCTTTGAAAGTTCAAACGGAATCAGTGGTTTTTAAACAGCCTTAGCTGTACCGACATTCCTACTTTCTCTGCAAGTCTACCAACTTGGAGTTACCAAAAGGATCATTAGTCGAGATAAGAAATCGAACACCCTACTGCGTTTAAGCGCACCTATGGCTGTAATTGTCATGGTTTTGCATCAACACTTATGCCATTGGATATGGTCTCAACCTTGTTTTCTCACTAAACTTGGGAAATACTAAAGTAGCCAATTAAAATATGCACTGTGATCTGAGTTTAATGATCCGTGTGGTGCACAATATATGGATAGAAAGATACGGAAGTCCAGTTTCCAGAACATCTTACCGTTCGTCCATAGCCTTCCTAACAAGGGAGTTATCGCTGTTTTAGTGAACAAAGGTCAAGCTGCGCGGAATTTTATTTCCAACGATTGTGCTAACTTTTGTCCCAACCAACTTGGTTCCCATCTTGAATTTGCAAGTGGTCTTATGACACATATTTTTCAACCTCTTTTTTTGGCTGAATTTGCCATAGATGATGCAGTTTTTGGTATGCGTTGTACGCTAAACTATCATCTTTCAAATGTTGAAAAACAGTTTCCTTGGGGAATCCCAAAATACGCACCCTTATAAGAAGGTCGAGCGTGTGCATGGTAGTTTTACACCATGCTTGTGTCGTAATTTTTCCCCTTAGGCATATAACCTTGCCATGTTATGCACTCAATATGATAGATCATTTTGATCATATCAAGTATAAAATCTCTATGTTGTTAGAGTGTTCGCTATGCTCATGTTTGTAAAATTTTGCAAGCGAAATTGAGTGCGTATTAAGCTATTTTCAAGGAACATGATATTTTTGGATTTCGGTTTATAAATCCATTGTGACTATGATGACTAGGTCATCACAATCAATGAGCGGTATGATGCTCAAGTTGTTGAATGCCGAATGGCGTTTTCTAGTCATATATGTTCCGTAACAATTGAACCATGTTATGACTCGATGACATATATGCCAAAGTGTATCACTCATAGCATCTCATTGTGATTTGTGAGAAATAAAATCTTATGCATCACTTGTATTGGATATGTGAAAGGAAAAATATTCATGAGTCAATATGGTCCGGCTTGCATCGGTTTTTGTAACCAGAAGATGTATTGGGACATTGACACATTTAGGCTTTAATAGTCCAGAGTTTGGACAGTTTGATGATCCATATACCATGGTATTGTCATGGACATCATTTTCTTTGAACAAAGAAACTAGTTGGATCAAAGACACCAAAGTACGTTGGTGGAGTCGTGAGCAGGGCTCATGACCGATGATGATATTTATGTCATCTGCGTCTTGTTTTCATAAACATGTGTGACGCTAAAGACCCCCCCAATGATCCTTCTTAGCCATGTTTATTGATTAAAGCCTATTCTTTGGCACGATTAGGAGACGACACCCTCCTATGCTAAAGAGAATAATGTAGCGACTCGCATAAGCATGGTGCTAAGTCCTCCCTTTTCACCGAGTCCTTATACATACATGATCATAAGTATTAGCCTGGGTGGCTTATGATGCTATGATGGTGTTCACAAATGGTCGTACTCAAGTAATAACATTTATATGTTATGTTGTTCCTTTGACAATGGTTGATAAGTTGATGAAACCTGAGTTATGGTTGTCCAACTTGCGGACCAGTCATTGTAAAGGTCGGTTCACCCACTTTTTAGACCAAGTCTTAAAGTGAAATTTTAATGAGTACTTCCTAACATCCAAGGCTACCTTCTCACAAATTTTGGTGCCATTTGGAGACTTGGAAGGAGGTGAACCACTTAAATGAAGTTTTCACATACCACGAGCCGTGCTATTAACCAGTTCGATGTCATTTCGATCGGTTTTTTACCACAAGGTTGATGGTTTGGGAATCCTAAACACCCGTTTATATATGCTCACGAAATTTTGAGGTGTTTGGGGCTGGTGAAGGGAGTGAACTCTTCAAGAAAGCACTAGAGGTTCAATAAGACCAACGGCCTATCATCGGTTCAATCGTTTCTTCATGTTCGATCCCGGTGGTGCATGGTGGCGGTTTTGTTGAATTCTCAAGACCAGTAGCTACGGCTATGTAGCATAGGTCAACATGTCATATTCACCTATACCTATCATCATTCAAATGCTTAGTTACGAGTGTAACAGTATGCATTTTGTTAACTGGATTGTGTTAACACTGAAAAACCTTTATCGTCCACATGTTCATGTGCCAAAAGTGCGTCACCACAACGCATTATGACGGGTTATAAATGATGAATCTGACATGCGCTTTCACTCATAGTCCGCTTAAAATATACCTTGGCAGACGATCTCGTAAGTCACTTTGATGAGCCAGTCTTCCCGTCGTTAGGGGGAGATGCGAACGATCATGTTTGAGTAGAACGACTTGGAATTGTCATAGTTTGTCCCTACTGTGCCTCACCAAGTTCCCTAAAGTGACGAAATTAAATACATGCTGCAAACATGTGTGCAAGGATTGTGTCCGGTAATGGACGTTCGTCACCTATAAATGGTGATATGGTAACACCACAAATTGTGGTAGATGGTGTTACTAGGCCGTGGATCTCATAGAGTATTGGGATGCCACTTGGTTCGATAAATACTCTCGCTAAGAATGTATGCGAGCTTGGTACATGAAACCTGATCATATGATCAAATGAACTCATCCGTCTCATGTGATTCTGGATTATAGTCATTATTGGGGGACGCCTCAATGAATGCCAATCCATAAAGAGTACTCTATGAATAAAGCCGGTTCATGAGGACGTGGAATATGAGTTTAATCGAACCATACTTCATTGAAAATCTACAACGTTGTAGCCTTGGCCTAAATTGGAAACATATGCGACTCTAGTATAAACAAAGTGATAGCCCTTTGTTGAAGTGGTACCGACACTCCAAAGATAAGATCTATCCGTAAACTTTGTTAAAGCGAGTGAGAGAAAGAGTTAAACTCACGTCATGGCGCGAGGTTTCTCATGAACGCACTGGAATCGACTACGATGACACGAAACTTAGTTGTGCTATCGTAATGGATGTTATAGCATCCACTATCTTTTCAATTAGATAGTTTCCCAAAAAGTGACGTGCAGCTTGTGGTTAAATCTTATCTTAGTGGGGAACTAAGTTAAGTGATAAAAAGGATCTCGTGGTGGATCAGACTCAAATCAAGTGGCTCCTGACCACGGAGTGCGACGACAAGTGATTGTCGGGGACGCATACTAAGTATATACTTGATTTGGAAGAGATATGAAGTTTTTGCGTGTAAAACTAAGGGTTTATAGTGATGTACTCTTGTGAGACTAAGAGATTACGCTAAATCCAAAGTTAAGAATGAAAGAATCTTGGGGACACTTGATGATGCGTATTCAACAATCGGTTTAAGGCAATCTAAGGGACGGTTTCCCTAAGAGACGATAAAGTAATGCCTATATGATTCCCAATGGTTAGTCGAAGTCATCATAAGACTTGGCTCACTTAAGTGATGATGCAGTCTTAAGAGAAAAGTACGGTATTATGTACTCATGTTTAACTCGATGTACTCATTCGTAATAATCCGGCAAAGCCACTGTGATGATGGCCTAGGATGCGCTCACGCAATGTCTGTGATTGACAAGAAGCTTGAAGCTCGCTCTATCTCGATAAAAAGGACACTTGAAAACTGATACCCGAATCTGCCCAGAATGTGTTGGTCTATCTTCCATATGACCCAAATGGCAGCTCACTTGATGGAAAATGGTGAAATTGGTGCCATTGGAAAGGTTTGTGTCTACTTTTCAAGGAAACCAACCATTTGATCACATCCATCATGTTGAGTGACATATGACTATTGTTGCAAAGAAGGACAGGATATGTCCGGTAATTTGCTGAGTCAACTTCGATAGAGCTTTGTGATCTGCTCAGGTCGATCTAGGTTACGTACTGTATGTGAATGAATAGCTATGGGTGTCTAGTTTTCATAAGTTCTTACAGTTTCGTTGATACCTATTGAATCGAAGAAGTTATGACTGATTTAGTGCATGGAGGTCAAGGCTTTAGAAAACTTGATTTTCGGATAAGTCTTTAGTGACTCTGCACTTTGGATGTGTCGCGTTCTTTTTGTCCTTAGACCAAGGTTTGTTTTTTCACATTGGGTTTTCACTTGGTAAGGTTTTTAACGAGGCGAGCTATGAGAACATCCATACAATGATGCGTTGTACTTCTGTTCAACTTAAACCAAGAGGTATTTTTCCCACTGGGTTTTTCCTTGGTATAGTTGTGAGGGCAACTTGGCATCCGACTCCTATGATTTGAGGTACTCATCAGGGGGAGTCGTTATGTATACATCAGGGGGAGTATACATGACATGTTATCTTGGTGCGTTGCAATCTTTTCCTCATCAAGCCTTTATTTTTCCCATGGGGTTTTGTTTTGGCTTGGAATAGGTTTTTACGAAGGCAACATCTTCTGCACCATTGTTGTATTAGTCCTCGACACAGGGGGAGTGTTCCGGGAATTATTATTCCCGTGATGTGTCTTACCTAATACTGATTGTAGATACATAGATGGAAGGTTCTAGATCCTTCTAGAGGTAGTAGGATCCTATTAGATGTCTTACCTTATCTAGGAATCCTATGTATGGAAGGACTCTCATTGTAATGCCTATATAAAGGCCCCTCTATCAGTGTTATGAATACAATTGATTTGCTGTCTTTTGCTTTCTCCTCAAACAGTTTCATATTTTTTTTTTTTGACCGTCCAAAAATACTTAGTTATTTTCTTTTTAAAATAAATTTATCTCTCATAACCTTAAATAATATATATTCATACCATCATTTTACACACTACTTTTCAGCTTTTCTTAAATTCCGTGCTGAAAAGCAAATGTTCAAGATGAGTGGGACGGAGGGAGTATATTTTACGAAAATATTACGAAAATGACCTTACTACTCTTGTTGTACACCCTTTCTGGATAAATGCTAGAAGCCCAAATTTCTTCCTGGAACAAAGCTCAGAGTATACACAAAAAATTGTATGGCAAAATGCCAAAATAAAAAGTATGATAAAATTACTACATAGTCTTGCACAACAATAAAATACACTATTCGTCGATTACAACTGTAATGCCGAATGTGCAAATGAAAGAAACGTTCCAATTCTTAATTTTATCAAGTCTGCATGAAGGGACTAATGACTCCTTTAAGGTGACCCCTTTAAATACTGAGTACAACTATTGGTTTTCCTGACTCAATAAATAAGGTGCACATAGATATAAAAGATTCAAGTAAATGCAACAAATAATTAAATAAAAATCCTTTATGCAATCTTTGTCGTCCGTCTTCGAACGTGCTCATGCAGTCTCATCGTCATCACCCCTGAATGTGGGTGTGTCACACCCTTATTCGTGTGTATAGTCCTTTCTTCCCATTGAAAAAACAATGCAACTTGAAGTCAGCGTTTCTACAATTATAGAGAGAAATTGTACGAATTAGATGTATAGTTCTAACTATTAAATCCATATAACTGTATACCCAAAAAAAATATAAAAAAATATTTAGAAAATATACGTGACAAATCCAACAATATTCTACATGCTAATATTCAATTGTGTATAAATAAAAAGAACAAGATTGAAAATTAATATATAAATATTGAGAAATAGTGAAACGTTACTACTACATGTTAAACTAAAAGAGAGAAAATGTATTTGAACAAATAAATCATTTTTCATTGTCGACAGTCTCACAAGAGAGCAAGCAAATCCCTTACCCTCTAAATGACATGCATACATAATAATCACAGCAAAAATACTCCACTCTTAGAACTACGGTGAAGCCTCGTTAAATTAATACTCGATAAATTAATAATTTGATAAAACTAATAATTTATCTGGTCCCAACTTGAAACCAATTTGAAGTTAGACCCCAATTAATTAGATAATAAGATAATTTTTCTTTTTGAAATCTCAGTGTATATTTATTGGTCCACACGAAACTATAAATTAATAATATATATATAGTATATTACTTACTTAAAAATTCTAAGACAATTTAGTAGATAAATGATCTAACTCACTTGCTTTTTATTGATTTTCATATCCATATTGGATTTATCTTAAATCTCCCCAGTACGATCAAGAGTTGCGTCGCTGTCTTCTTGTAGCGCGACAAAAAGTTATGAATAATTTTTGCTTCTTGCAATATTTTTTTCGAATGATCGTTCCAAAAATGTTGATCATCTGTAGCTTCATTATCTACCAAATTTTCAATAACATCAATCACTATTTTTATACCGTAACATTCGTTAATTTCAATAGAAAAATCTCGCAAGTGATTCACATCCATTTTAAGTCGATAACCCGTAACACCAATCAATTTCTCAAGCTCGCGTATATTTTCGATCTCCAAAATTTACATCATTTAAATTACTTGAGTCAATTTCATTCCCATCACCCAAACTTACAAATCAAATTATTATGTGACTGTAAATTCTTAGAATTACAATGGAAACTTGTGTTTTAATTCATTTTTCATCAGCACCTAATGTAGCTTGTAACTATCTTATTGGACTTGGAACTTTTAAGATTGTATGCATGTTTGTTAAAATCTCTGAAAATTACTAATTTATTGACTATATTATCTCGTTAAATTAATGAAATTTTCGATCTCAATTATTAATTTATAGATGTTTTAATGTATGAAATAAATAATTAAGAATCCCTTTTATAATATTGGACATAGTGGGACCCTTCTAGTGCAAGACGCCGGGACTTATCTAAATTTGTGTGATACAACGTATCTATATTTTGGATATTTGCTGATAGATTTGTGGTATAAATATTTACATAGTATCATATCTAACAGGGCCGGCCCATTAGTGAGCTCATGAAGCGGCGACCTCATGTGTCCAAGAATTTTAGAGCCCAAACTTTAAACACATATATATATATATATATATATATATATATGAGTCAAAAATATGTGTTGATTTGGTGGTAAGTGTTGATTTCAATTTTGTAGACACTTAAATCAACACAGGATCAACCTTAATTTATACAATTTTTTAATTTACATTTACATTTTTATGCTTCTTTTCTAGCGGTGGGATTCAATTTTTTTTTAGTTCTTTCAATTTTTTGGGATTTTTAATCTTCTAGGGGTTTATTTATTTTTATTTTGTTAGTTGTGTATAGTTTTCTTAGCCTTTGTTTTTTCAAATTTTGGTTCATACTGTTTGTTATTTTAGTTTTTTTTTTTTCTATTTTTTTCTCGTTAATTTTAAAATCTAGTTTTGCGATCTCATGGTGAGAGCATCTTACAAGAGACCTACTCGAGATAAAAAGTTGTTTCAAGTCCAGTGCCGGCTCCAAGGGAAGCGAACATAGTAAATATCTAGGGCCGACAAAATTTTAAGGATCTCTTATTTTATTGGGTTTTTATTTCTTATTTTTTGTATTTGATTTTTTTGTAGACAATTTTTGCAGTCTCGGATATAATCGACAATTTATGAAATTAGCGTATATTTTCAGGAAAAAGGATATCGGATATAGACTTTAATTTTTGGGTGTAGGTTAGGGCCACATAATAGGCGGAGACGGCTCTCGTTAAGTCTTATTGCAATGTAAACTTCTTGTATTCACATCAAGTGTCGATACAATTTTATTACGAGGGATTTTCATGGAATAGGTATGCGTGGTACTACCTATACATGCAGGTAGACATTAATATTATAGTGAATAATTTAATTTTAAATTGTTTAATTTCAAAAATAATCTTAAATTGGGAAGAGAAATAAATGAATGAAAAATTTCCTTCCTTTTATGTATTATCTTTCTTTTATTTTATATATTGTAAATTAAACACCCAAAAAGAAAACCCATGATTCAGAATTGGAAAGAACGCCATCACCTACTTCATCACCGCCGTCGGAATTCTAAACAACCGGATAAGCTCCTGTCAAATCCATCGCCTATTTTTTCACCACTCCAAATCATGGCAGCATTTCGAATATTAAGCATTTTTTCTAAATTTTACTTTCCCTAGTGTAGATTGTGGACAACGATTGTCTTCGTTGTTCCGCAGATCTGCACTTGTGGGAGATTTCCAAGGGTGCTCCGACTATATACTACTACCTTCCCTAATTTCCTTTTAGTTTTTAGCTTTGATTTTAGGTATATAACTATCTAGGGTTTTGTTTGCAACTTTTTTGGTTTCTAATTGATTTTGTATTCATAGACAAGACTGACGTGAATTGATTATTGAGATGGGAATTAAGGTTTGTACCATTGATAAAGTTAAACACTGAAGTGATTTGGTTATTTGTTTTGGAGTAAAAAGATTAATATTGGATTAAAAAGTCAATGAAATAAGAGAAAGATAATAATTACATTAATATTCTTCTCATAACTGGGCCAAAATTAGGGTTGGCAAAAAAAATCCGAAAAATCCGATATCCGTCCGAAATATCTGTATTCGTATTCGAAAAAAGCGAATATTATCCGTATCCGAAAAAAAGCGGATACGGATATTATTCGTATTCGAAAATTCCGGATACGGATATGGATATAGACGCATCCGTATCCGAAAATATCCGTATCCGAGATAAATTATATATAATATATAATTTTAATATATTTTTAATATATAATTACAAAATATAACACATTTTATATTTATAATCATATAAAATTTTATAAATATAATTTGGTTTTAGATCTTAGTAGATCACTACTATAATTTAGTGATATTCCCAAATTTTCAAAAAATAAAAAAGTGATTTGGTTGGAGATCTTAGTAGATCTTTAATTAAGTGATATGTTTATACTAAGTTATCTATAATTATTTCTATCTTTAACACAACAATCAAGTAGCCTAAGTGGTTGGAGTGTGGCTTTAAAAATCCACAAACATATATCCGTATTATCCGATTGCCACCCCTAGCCAAAATGCCCAAAAAAGATCACTCTTAAACTTAACACGAGGAATTGACTTGGCAACGAAAAAAATGTAAATTTTTAGAATAGTTTCTCTCTCTTATTATTTATTAAATTGAATATTTAATATATAAATTTATTTTTGCATTATGTGTCATTTTACATGATAATAAATGAATTTCACCAAGGTTTTTTTAGCCCCCACTCAGGCCTTTAAAACAACAGACCAGCGCTGATATCTAAAATATATATCATCATATTCATGATGAAAATTATCTTATTATTCCATGTCGTTCATTCGAGAAGGCAATATTGGAAATGTACTTTGTGAAATTTGTGTTGATGGTAAATGCGGTGGAAAATGACAAATGATGCAAAATCGAGGCAAGAGTTGGACTCTCTCCGTAAGACGAAATTGCCCCGCACAGTACACACGGTTGAACGGCAAACGTCCCCAAGATACAACGGTTTTTCTACGAACTCGATACCTTGTACTAGGAATCGAATTTCGGGCGAACTACTGGATATTTGGGACTTGTAGTATGAACTTAGGCTAGTATGAGTGTATTATTACGGTTGAAGTGCAAAGTGCGCCTACGAAGCGCCCGTTGCAACAAGTGCAACGTGCTCGGACTCGGACTCGGAAGGTGCTTTGCACCTTCCTCGCAGGATTCGGATTTTAGCCTTAAAAATTAATTAAAGCCAACTAGGGTGCACCATAATGGAGCACACTTGATTGTTCCTTTATGATGGAAAGTCCTTTATAAATAGCTCAATTTTTCCTTGCTTCTCCAATGTGGGATGGGATTCCACACCACATTCCCAATTATTAAATGGCTTAACTTTGTGCATTAATTACTCATTCATTTCTTAACGAAATTGAACAAGTAAATACACTAAATTAATCTACACAAAATGTAGATTCCAAATATACCATTTAATGTCATTAATTACCATAATTAATTATGGTATTAATTAAGCTATTTTTCCAACAATCCCCCACATGAATGATGATTAATGCAAATGCAATATGCACTAAGTCCCGACGACCTATTATTGCTTTGGGATAGGTGGTAGTTAGCCTTGAACCTTCCTTAGTGTAATGCTATCGGATTTACTCGTTGCTCGGTGAACGTGATGTCTTGAACCGGTCAACTTTTATGTAAACCAAGACAATAACATACACACAATAATAGATCTAATATCTTTCGTTCTCACGTTGTGTCCATTTTGGCCTTGAACCATTTCTTGGATTCATAAGTGTTAATAATTTTATGAAGCGGCCTTACTTCTTCACTTATATAGGTGATCTCCTATGAAGAGTATCCTGCCATACTCCACCTATAAAAGGCTATAGGAATCATTAAAAGCTTTAAAAAGCTTACCCTTTACCACAAACTGCAGGCTTGCACTTGAACAGCTACGAGAATGGATTTTCAAGTGCTTAACTTGAACTTTCACAACTTAGTTGTCTCATTGAACCAAGTTCTTGGGATCTCCAATCATCCTGGTTGAGTTACCATTATGAAAATTCTCAATGTGTGGATTTCAATCCCATTCCCCTTGTTGCATTATATATAATTGATCACGGTTAATACCTTTCGTAAACGGATCCGTTATATTGTCTTTTGACTTTACATAGTCAAAACACATTATTCCTGTAGTGATCAATTGTCTAATGGTATTGTGTCTTCGACGAATATGTCGAGACTTACCATTATATATACTGTTCTTTGCCCTCCCTATGGCTGCCATGCTATCACAATGTATCATAACGGGAGGCAAAGGTTTTTCCCAACAGGGAATATCTTCTAAGAAGTTTCTTAACCATTCGGCTTATTCGCCGGCTTTGTCTAAAGCAATAAACTCCGATTCCATTGTAGATCGGGCTATGCATGTTTGCTTAGAAGATTTCCATGATATTGCTCCTCCACCAATGGGAAATACATAACCGCTTGTGGATTTAGAGTCTTTAGTATCGGATATCCAGTTGGCATCACAATATCCTTCCAAAACAGCTGGATATCTCGAATAGTGTATACCATGATTGACGGTGTGTTTTAAGTATCTCAACACTCTTGTCAATACGGTCCATAGATCCTTTCCGGGATTACTCGTAAACCGACTCAGTTTACTAATAGAATATGCTATGTCTGGCCTTGTACAATTTGTTAAGTACATTAGGTTTCCAATTATCCTAGCATATTCTGTTTGTGATATGGGTTCTCCTCGATTTTTGGCTAAGTGTAAACTTAAGTCAACAGGTGTCTTAGCTGGAGGTAGATCGTATGCTTTGAATTTCTTAAGCACATTCTCAATATAGTGAGATTGTGATAAGACTATTCCATCGGGTGTTCTGGAGATCTTGATTCCTAGAATCACATCGGCTAATCCCATATCCTTCATGTCGAAATTCTTCTTTAACATTTCCTTAGTGCCTATGATGATTTTATTGTTGCTACCCATAATTAGCATATCATCAACGTATAGACACACAATGACAAAATTGTCAGATGTACCTTTGATGTACACACATTTATCACATTCATTGATCTTGAAACCATTTGACATCATTACTTGGTCAAATTTCTCATGCCATTGTTTGGGTGCTTGCTTAAGTCCATATAAAGACTTAACAAGTTTACAAACTTTGTTTTCTTGGCCGGGAACCACGAACCCTTCGGGTTGTTCCATATAAATTTCATCTTCTAAATCTCCATTTAGAAAGGCCGTTTTTACATCCATTTGGTGTATCTCAAGATTGTACAATGCTGCTATTGCAAGTAGCGTTCTAATGGATATAATCCGAGTAACTGGTGAGTATGTATCAAAGTAATCATACCCTTCCATTTGTTTGTATCCTTTGGCTACCAAACGTGCCTTGTATTTGTCAATAGATTTATCACCTTTGTATTTCTTCTTGAGAATCCACTTGCAACCTAAAGGTTTATTTCCCGGAGGAAGATCAACAATGTGCCAAGTGTGATTGTTCAAGATTGACTCGATTTCACTATTAATAGCTTCTTGCCATAGATCGGCATCGGAACCAGACAATGCTTCCTTGATTGTCTTTGGCTCGTATTCTAAAGAATAGACTACAAAATCCGGACCAAAGGTTTTTGCAGTTTTTATTCTTTTTCCTCGCCTTGGTTCCGGTGTTGGTCCATTACTATTTGGCGAGATTTCATCATAAGTCCTCTTTTTCGAACTTATTTCATTCTTTTTTCTCTTAGGGAATATAATTTCAAAAAATATGGCATTTCTTGATTCTATAATCATTCCCTCATTTATATCGGGTACTTCCGATTTGTGTACCAAAAATCGGTACGCACTACTATTATTTGCATATCCTATGAAAATGCAATCAACCGTTTTTGGTCCTATTTTTACTTGCTTGGGTTTCGGTACTTCAACTTTTGCTAAGCACCCCACACTTTTAAGTATTTATAGGACGACTTCCTTCCTTTCCATAATTCATATGGAGTTTTATCTTGCTTCTTTTTGGGTAATTTATTCAGAATTTTATTGGCCGAAAGAATAGCTTCTCCTCACATGTTAAGTGATAGGCCCGATAGCATTCATCATTTCCTTCAATGTTCTATTCTTTCGTTCGGCAACACCATTCGATTGGGGTGCATAAGGTGCAGTCGTTTGGTGAATAATGCCATTTTCACGACAATATTCTTCAAAAGGTGCAACATATTCACCACCTCGATCACTTCGAATCATTTTGATTTTGGTGTTGAGTTGATTTTCAACTTCTGTTTTGTATGTTTTGAAAGCTTCGAATGCTTCGTCTTTGCTTCTTAAAAGATACACATAACAAAATCTTGTGCAATCATCTATAAAAGTTATAAAATAATTCTTTCCACCTCTTGTTTGCACAAGTTTTAAATCGCACATATCGGTGTGAATCAATTCAAGAGGTTTTGTCGATCTTTCCACTGAATGAAAAGGATATTTTGCCATTTTTGCTTCAACACATATTCCACACCTTTTGTGTTGATCGAAAGTCATTTTTGGCAATAAATCTAAATGTACTAAACGACGTAGTATATTTAGATTTGCATGTCCTAATCTATCATGCCATAAATTAGGAGACTCAACCAAATACACAACTTTATCGTTTATTTCATTTCCACCACGTACATTGATAGCATTCAGTTTGAAAAGGCCGTTATCTATATAGCCTTTTCCGATAAAGTGACCATTTTTAGTTATTACAACTTTATCCGCTTCAAACACTAGCCTAAATCCGGCTTTGCTCAATGCTGAGCCAGACACAAGATTCTTACGGATGTCTGGAACATGTATGTTGGCCACTTAAGTATACTGGATACAGTTTGGGAAATCGTTTAAACAACAAACTGTATGGAATCTAAATGAAAAGGAGCGGAAGTCTTGATACGATTAGTTGCCGTGGATACAAAGAACGACGTATTAGGTGTATACTTAATATATCACGATTATTTCAAACACTAAAAGTCAAGGTAAATGACACATAATTTAAGTGGTTCGAGGTAAACCCTCTACGTCCACCGGTCCTCCACACAGAGTAAAAAGTTTATTATATAATTATCTGCGTACACAACTACGTAATTATAAACAAACCTATCCTTGTATCGTTCACACAGATTGATACAAAAATGTCGCTTTCAACCGTTCACACAGTTGGTTAAAGCTTCCTTCTTGACTAACTTCTTCACACACGGTTCCAAAGCTTCGTCCTTATTCGTCCCACACAGTCGAATAACTTGTTGAGTTCACACAGAGCTCGGTTTTACACAGAGGTAAAAGGTTAGGTAACTGTGTAAGAACAAAGATCTTTGAATATCAAGATCCGATGATAGTCGTTCTTGATGTTTGAGCACCGTATATCTCTTTCGTTTTAACTTGCGATATGCTTTGGAGATATGTTTGCTCGATGATAACTTGATAGCTTTGAGAGTTACTTTGATTCGTAATTCGTTGGTAATCGATCTTCAATGTCTTCAAGGATATATATAGCCTCAAGAAAGTATCCGTTGAGATGTCCGTTTGAATAAGATTTCCTTCAACGGGAATATGACATGATCCGGATTTCGCGGATTCTCAAGATTCGAAGATCGACGATTTAAATACTTTATCCTTGAGTATTTAAATACTTCTTTGTTCAACGGAACTTGACTTGTGTTCTTCTTTGTCCTTTTGTGAACTGTATGGAAGGAGACTGTATTTAGGCATCGAGACAGCTTTTCCATACTTGATCTATTACAAGTCTTCTTGTCAGATCGACGAGCTTCACTTATGCCGATTCGAAATGGTCTTCGATACATGATAAATCCTTGAATCCTCGATACAGATTTCTTTTACTGTATTTGGCATATATGTCAAAACCTTCTCAATAACAAATAACAATCGATACAGGATCGGGTATCCCTACTGAATCGATACAGGTGTTTGTTTTTCCTAACAATTTCCCCCTTTTTGACAATTTGCCAAGACTTAACTTAAACTCTTCGAGTCTTCTTGATGATGCCAAAACCTTCCTCATGAAGCATTCTTCTTCGATGACTCTTGGCAGATTTCTTGGTCTCTTGTCAATAGGTCTGACTTAGTGACAGTCTACAATAATGAACTGCTCGCAGGCATGTTCGATACAGTTTGAGATTTATTACAACTTAAGCCTATGATTGGCACGCAGGCACAATCTTACAATGTATTCTAAGTTTTACAACTGAAACTATGAACTGTTCGTAGACTAGTTCGTACAGCTTAATTTATTCAATCAAGTTTATCTAACTTGAGATTCCTATCAAGCAATTTAAAGTAATCATACATTTAACACAGTAGATTACGAGTTGTAATCTTTCAAGACAAACAAACTGTTTTATTGATATTCAAAATAATTGAGTACAAAGTTTGCTGTGTTGAATAGAATTTACAAAACAAAAAAAAATGTACATAAATTTCAGCTCTTTATCTTTGATCCGCATGCCTCCATGGTCTCTTTCCTGGCTCATACTCGGTGCCGCGCCACCAGTTTTGAAGTGAATCATTGCCTCGTTCCTGGTAAATCGCTCTTCCTTCATATGAACGATCAAAGGCAAGTATCCAATCCTCTGGATGGGTGACCCGATCTCCTCTTCTATGTTTTGATTTCATTTCAATTTGGAGAGGGAGTTTACCTTCTTCTAGCATCTTTGAAAATTTATCTGCCGCTTCTGCCAACGTCTTATAATTTTTGAAGATGGCGGATTCCCTGATGAGTCTGACAAAATATCTCATCAGTTCATTCTTCCTCCAGTTCTTCACTTCTTCGGCAGTTGGGTTGCGGTTGGTTGGCAGACGTATTTCCGAAGGTCTTTGAACAAGATTTTGCCAAGGGACATTTGGGTCATGGAATTCTGGTCTGGAGCCTGAAATTCTAAAGCTTTGGGGTTGAGGTGCTAGCTTGTTCAATTCAGCAGCGATACTGCTCTGAGCAGCCTCAAATTCCCTTTCCTGTTGCAGTCTTATTCTCCTTGCAGCTTCTCGTGCTTCTTCCCCCTTTTTGGCTTCATCAAGACTTTGCAGGATTTCAAGAGCGGCGTCCTGTTTGGTCTCGATGCTGTTTATTCTTTCAACAAGGGAGGAAAGAGTCTGCGACATCTCTTGAATGGATTTGTCATGCGCACGCACCGAGAGTCGTTTCTCTATCATTGCACAGGCTGTCTTGGCTTCAGCAATTCTGGTCTTTGAAGCTTCCTCCTTCAACAGTTGCGCTTGTTTATCCTCCATAATCTTCAAGGCTTGCTTGAACACTTCTGGCAAGATGATGAATGCATCGACAACTCGAGATACTTCGTGTTGAAGAGTTGTCATTTCTTCAACTGCAGAGGTGTGCATCGATTGATGCCTTTTCTACGGAAGAGAGAGCGTTAACTGCATCTTGGATAAATACAGTCTGAAGGCCAAGAGCTCGCAGGCGCTCTTTGCGTGCAGCAGAGATAGGAGAGTCAGGCTGGGCGAACTCTTCAGTACAGTTCAACCTTCTTACATTCACGGATGGACGTGAAGTAAGTTGGACATCCTCAGGTTCGCACGTCCCTGATTCCAGGGTTGCAGGAGCGGGAGAAGCTTCTTGTGGAATGGCGACAGTTGGTTCAGAAGCGTCCTGTGGCGAAGGTTCTGCGGCAGATGTGGATGCAGGAGGGACTGAATCCTCCTGTTGGCTGGCAGGAATGGCTTCTTCGGTCGCAACAGGCTCGGGTGCCTGTTCCAGAATTTCTTGATCTTCCGCGACTGGAGGGACTGATTCCTCCTGGTCGGGAATGTTCTCCGGCTGTGGCGAAGGTGGATTGGCTTGGTTATAAGGTCCTTCGTCTTTTCTGGGTGGAGAGAAGGCTTGGGCTTCAGCCTCCTCACGGCTCAATCTCAGACCTGCTTGAAGAGCATCGTCGTCATCGTCTGAGTCATGATCGTTGTCAGCTTTTGGATTTATGGGAGAGTCCTCTGACTTCTTCTTTCCTTTTCTTCTGGCGTCGGATTTGTGCAGCAGGTGGCTTTCAATGAGATCTTTGCAAGAAGCGTTGTCCCATCGGGCAGGCCTCAATTTGATTGAGTCTACATTTCGGAGACAAATCGCTCTTCGTGGCTCCATTCGCTCCGGTTATGCAAAGGTGTCGTGCGGAGCTAGCCTAAAGCTTTTCCATTGCGTAAATCTTTCGTACGCTGTTCAATTTGTACCGAAAGAAGTGTTTGATTTATGATTGAGTCTGGGAGGGACTTGAATCACGTCTGGAGACGCTGTTTGAGGATTCCTGCAGTATGGGATCCTGTACGGAAGATGGACTCCTTGCGGGGATGGTGCCTCAAGGAAATTGGATCCTGTAAGGGTGTGGGATCCCGTAGAGGAGAAGTAGCTTTTGGCTCCGAATGGGCGTACCGACGTGCTAACGTCTTGAATGTTGGCGGATGTCTCTAAATCCGTCGTAGCCGCCAAAGGCTCGGGATCTACCGTCGAACCAGTAGGAGACACCTCTTCCGAGGTTGGGCCACAGGGTGCTATATCAGTGGGTTGCGCCACGGGCGAGACATCCTCGGAGTGTTTGGCTTTGATTTTTGAGAGCCTCCGGAGTCTCTTCTTCGACTTCTCATCAGCAGAGTGCTTCTTGCTGTGAGAACGCTTGCGCTTCTTCTTTGAAGATTCCAATTCAGGGACCTTCACGGTTTCGTCTCTGGGGTTGTCAGAAATAGGCATGTGCCTGGTTCTCGGGTGATTGGCATGCATTGTGCTTTGGTTATAGGCAGAGGGTTTGACGCCTCCTAAATATATCCGTGAGCTGTTTTTCTTGGCATCGGCGGATTGCTGGACTCCGCACCTCGTCAGAATGTAGTTTAGCATTAAACCAAATGATTTCTTTTGGGTGGCCGGTTTGCACACCTCTTCTTGAAGTCGTTTCAAAATGATTTGGCACCAATTGACCTTTTCACAGGTCAAGATAGCGACCATCATTCTGAACCTTAGATTCGTGCACATCTCGAACGCACCGGTTCGATTTTCAATGATCCTGGAACAGAAATCGTGGAGATAAACGAAATGAAGAAGAAAATTTTTCTTGTGGCAGGTGGTTGTCACCATATCAACCACTTTGGACCCGGTAAATAGTCCATAAAACTTGGTAATCAGCTCTTGAGACCCAAACGTCTCAAGCTGGTCCATGGTCAGGCCGTCGGGGCGGCACTGTAGATTTTCCAAGTAAATCACGATTGATGCGGACTCGCACTCCTTGGGTATTGCGGTGATGTCGACAACATGTCCTCCACAGGCTAGTGAGAGAAAGCGAGCAGCGGCGTTGAGGTAGAATTCCTCAACTAGATGAGCGTCGTATTTGTCGGCGATTTTGCTTCAAAGCGATAGAGTCCTTGTTGTTCAAGAAGAGTAATGATATACTCCATCGGTTCGGTGTCGTTGATTTGAGAGATGATACGCTCGATGATGGTGGTTTAGAGAAGATCCGCCATCAATGATCTTTGGAAGTTTTCTTGAGCGGGGATGAAGATTGAGTAGCCATGGATGTTTTCTTAAAACGAAGGTGGAAGAAAACAGTAGAAATTCTCAGTGAATATGCAGAAAATATGTAGGCTGTGTGCTTGAGATCTCTTGTAATTTGCAGAAAGCGTAAAGAGTCTCTAATGGCGAATCTGATCCTTTTATACTTGGGCGGCGAAATAGGGTTTTGCAGTACGAATGGTCAGATTTTAAGGGATGGGAACCGGTTTTGAAATCGACGGTCAGGATGGATTTAGTGTAACTGGTACGCTAATCCATTAAAAGGTTTTAAAATACAGCGGGTCCCACTTCTGACATAGGTTGATACCCTAAATGCTTAAAACGGCGGTTTAAAAATAATAAACAATTTAAAAAACATCGCGGCTTTTGAGATTCAGTTGTCCAGATGTCGTGTAAGGCATTTAATGAACATGACGTTTGACAAAAAAAAAAAACAGGGCACGTGGACAAAAATTATTTTAAAAGGAAATAATATTATATTATATACTGAATCGAAATCCTATAGTATGTGCTGTTCTCCGCGTCGATACAGCATTCCCCCTTAAAAAGGTACTAATAGGTTTCAAATTCCATACAGCAATATTTGGATTAATGCTGTATTCATGGGTCCTACAATATTCCCCCTTAATTATTGCACACATCAGCTGTAGGATTCATATGCCTTCGTTCGCTACAGTACTGTATTGATGAATCTGAGTGTACAGATAATTAATGTTGGATACTGTATTCACGGGTCTTACAGCATTCCCCCTCAATTGTTGAGTAAAAGCAGTAAATTTACTTACAGGAGTCCGCCGCAGATCCCCACTCGTTTCTTAGCATGTTGAATCTTGCTGTGTCGAGAGACTTGGTGAAGATGTCGGCCAGCTGGATGTCTGTATGAACTTTTTCCAGGCGAACGTCCTTGTTCTCGACATGATTCCTGATGAAATGATGCTTCATGTTGATATGCTTAGTGCGCGAGTGCAAAACAGGATTGTGCGTGATTGCAATTGCACTCGTGCTATCACACATGATTGGAGTCTCTAGCATCGATTCCATAATCGACAGCTTGTTCCGCATCCAAAGGATCTCGCATACAGCTGACTACCAAAGAAGATAGTACTCTGATTCAGCCGTGGAAAGAGAATTTGCCAATTGCTTTTTACTGAACCAAGAAACGAGTCTAGGTCCGAGAAAGTGACAAGTTCCACTTGTACTCTTCCTATCTAGCTTGCAGCCTCCGAGATCCGAGTCGCTGTATCCAACTAAATCGAATCCGCCTTCCTTAGGATACCATAGTCCTGCATCGACTGTTCCTTTAACGTATTTCAGGATTCGTTTAGCTGTATTGAAGTGTGATTCCTTAGGTGCAACTTGGTATCTTGCACACACTCCAACAGCAAACTGGATATCGGGCCTGCTAGCCGTTAGGTACAGGAGCGAACCAATGAGCTTCCTGTAGAGTGATTGGTCAAACGGCTTTCCGGCTTCATCAGCACTAATTTGCACGGAAGTGCTCATGGGAGTTGGCGAGGATTTGGAAGTGTTCATTCCAAATTTGTTGAGAAGCTCCTTGATGTATTTCTCCTGGTTGATGAATATACCTGTAGGCATCTGCTTTATCTGCAAACCTAGGAAATAACTGAGTTCCCCCATCATACTCATTTCAAATTTGCTTTGCATGAGATGTGAGAACCTTTGACATAGAGCAAGGTTAGTTGAACCAAAAATAATATCATCAACATAGATTTGTACCATTAAAAGGTCATCACCTTCCTGTATCTTGAACAAGGTTTTGTCGACAGCACCTTTCTCAAATCCGTTGTTGGTTAGATACTGGGACAAGGTTTCGTACTGTGCTCTGTGGGCTTGTTTAAGTCCGTACAGGCTTTCCTTAGCCTCGTAAACTAGATCGATACCGTCTGTGTTGGCAAACCACGGTGGTTGTTCAACATAAACTTCTTCGAAAGCTCTCCATTCAGAAAGCACTCTTGACGTCCATTTGGTATACGATAAAACTCTTATGGGCGGCAAAGGCTAAAAATATCCTGATGGCTTCTAGTCTCGCTACGGGCGAATGTTTCATCATAGTCGATTCCTTCTTCCCGACAATAGCCTTGTGCTACTAGTCCGGATTTGTTCCTTATGATAAGTCCATTTCCATCCTTTTTGTTTGAAATACCCATTTGGTTCCTATAACCGATTGGTGTGTCGGTGGGTACAAGATACCATACATTGTTTCTTTCAAACCGTTAAGCTCTTCTTCCATAGATGTTATCCAATGAGAGTTGTTAAGAGCGTCTATGGTCGAAACAGTTGACCGGGCTAAGAATACAGCGATAGTGCACATATTGAGTCTCCTAAGTTCGGATTGAGATTTCCATTCAGAAAATGTGAGACTTGACATTAGATTCTTCTTGTGCACAAAGTACATTTCCTTGTGTACTGTATTCTCCTACGAGTAGAGACACTGCATTAATGTTTCCAATGATCAGCTCTTGCGGGTGATCTCTCAACCATCTTCGGTCGGGTTCTAGTTCGTGGTCCCGTCAGTATCGAAAGTTTCGTGGGTACAACTTCACTTGTACATGTAAGCTTCATCCACATCGATTCTTACATGCGGGGTTGATTTCTAAATCAACTACGGGTTCTATGGGTGTAGGTGGATCCAAGATAGATAGATGATGAATGTCCCGAGTGATATCATCTACTCCCGTAGGTCATGGTGTGGTTCGTCGAACACTACATGAATCGATTCCTCGATCGTCACCTCCTTTTATTAAAGATTCTAAAGCTTTGCCGACGGAGGAGTATCCTACGAATATTCCTTCATCCGATTTTTCATCAAATGTTCTAAGTTGGTCCTTCCCATTGTTCAATACGTAACACCCGCATCCAAAATGTGAAAATACGAAACTAATGGAGTTTTGTTGTTCCATACCTCGTAAGTCGTTTTGTTGTGGTGCTTGTTGACGATATACGGTTTTGAGTGTAGCACGCGTATTGGTTGCTTCACCCTGAAACGCCGCGCAATTTGCTTTCGCAATCATTGTCCTTGTTGCATCTTTCAACGCCCTATTCTTTCGCTTCGCAACACCATTTTGTTGAGGTGTTCGGCAAATTGAGTATTCGTTTGTATGCCATTCTCCGAACAAGATTGCTCTATAAAGCGGTTAGTAAATTCTCGTACCTGTCGGAACGAATGCACACGATACTCGATGCTTTTTCATTCCGCAACTTCCTCAGAGCTCGGGCACCTTGATGTTGTTTCCTTCTTCTTGCTAAGAAAGATCGTCCAAGCATACCGGAATAATCATCAACAACAACCATGCAATATTTCTTACCTCCCAAACTTACGGGTCTACAGACCGTAGAGATCCATGTGTAGCATTTCCAACACTCTTTGGGTTGAAAGGTAGGATTTGCTTTTCGTGGTTGACTTGATTTGCTTGCCTTTCTGGCATGGTCCGCAGACGCTGTCCTTCTTGAATGACACATCTGGCAAACCTCTAACCATACCCTGTCTTGAAAGCTTGTTGATCGTCTTGAAGTTGACGTGAGACATCCTCCTGTGCCATAGCCAGCTAAGATCTGCAGTGCCTTTGGCAACAAAACATGGAATTGAGAAGCTCATAGGCTTCCAGTCAGCAATGTACATATTACCTGATCTACTTCCTGTAAGCACAACTTCCTTGGTTTGGGTGTTCTTGACTCTACAGCGATCTATATAGAACTTCACCGAGAACTGTTTATCACAGAACTGGCTAATACTAAGTAGATTATACTGTAAGCCTTCAACATATGCGACATCGGTGACCTTGAATTTCCCGACAAGTAGGTTTCCTTTCCCTCTTGTTCTTCCTTTAGACTTATCACCGAAGCGAACTTTTGGACCACGACCTTCTACAAAATCAGATAGCTTACTCTTGTCTCCAGTCATGTGACGAGAGAATCCACTATCGAAGTACCAGGTATCCTCCTCTAGAATGTCCTGTAACAAAGAAATTATGTAGATTTAGGTCCCCTTTGATTTTTGGGTCCATATATGTTAGTTCCTTTAGGTACCCAGATTTTCCTGACAGCAATTGGTTTACTGTAGGATGTACTCGGTACAGTATTGCGATATCTACGGGGGGCATATCCGTAGTTGTTATAATTATGATAATTATTATGCATGTAAAAATCAGGGTTATTATGATTATTGTTCCAGTACGAGTGCCGTCTAGGAGGTGGAGCCATTTTTCTAGGCCTAACAGCTTGTCTTCTGGGTCTCCAGTTGGATTCCCAAGACTGTTGTTCATACTGAACTGGCATCTGCTGTCTTGAGGGATAACGGGGCTCCTGTATCCAATACCTAGGTGCACTGTACTGAGGGTACTGTTGTGCGGGCCTTTGGTGGTTGGATACCGTCTTCTTTCTGAATGACTTTCGGCTTTGATGATATGCTTGTGGAGCATGCTTTAGATTACGCCTTCTGAGTGGTTGTTGGTTCCACTGTCTCGAATAGTAGAGTTGCGGGGGCGGAATTGCAGCTTTCGGTTTTCTCGGTACAGCAGGTTCCTTTATGGGACTGGGAGTATCTTCCGATTCCGGAATGTGTTCCACACTCTTGACGAACACAGTACTAGTTTTACCTTTATTCGAACATGAGCTGTATCCTAAGCCACTTTTATCATGAGCATGTTGCCCAGTGCTAAGGATTTCTTCCATTCTTTTGGACGATTTTTCAAAATACTTCAGAATGGTCTCAAGTTCATTTTCTCGCTTCTCGAGAGTTGTAATTTTGGTTTGTAGTAGAACCAAATCATTTGTCTTGCTCTCATTATGGGTTTTAACCGTACTTAGTTCATGAGCAAGTTGATGATTGCTCTCCATGAGTTTTTCAAAATCGACCTTGCTGGTTTCACAATCAAGAGACATATTTTCATAATTTATTTTCAGCAAGTCATTTTCATCTTTCAGCTCTAGATTTGTTAATTGAAGCTGTATATTCTCAGTTTTTAGAGTCTCATGGGCCTTTTGAATGTTTTTGAATTCATTCGAGATATTTTCAAAGTATGAGATGCATTAGGTGGAATAACCGAGGTTGAACTTACCTCATCGTCATTGTCTTCACCTTCCGGAACATCTTTGGCCATAAAGCACATGTATGCTTTATCATCGAACTCATCGTCGGATGAATCACTTTCGATGACCACCAAGACATTCTGATTTGGATGGTGTGGGGAGGCTTCGATTCTCCAATCGGGGCCTTGAGCTTGTCTTTCCAAGCACGTCTTCTTTCATCTCGCTCTTGTTGCTCGGCCTCGTGCAATCTTTGGACTTTGGGATGAGGACATTTGTTTGCATAATGGCACAGTTTCCTGCAGATTATAGCACAAAGTTAGCATCGCGGATGATGTTTCGTACTTACCTTGTTGTGTGTTTGGGCTGTAGGAGTCTTTCCATCGTTTAATGAACTTTTGAACTTATGCATTAGAAGCGCCATTTCATCTTGTGACGGGATGTCGTTGCCGCCGCCGTTCTTGTGACTGGCTTCGACGAGCTAGGCATCTTTGTCGATTGCTCGATACAGAGCCGAGAGTGACCTTTGAAGGAGATTCTTCACTTTCTCTCTCACAATGTCATACTCAAATGCTTTAAGGTCGGAGAAGAGATCAAAAGTGGATATTTCATTAAGATTACAGGATACACGCATAGTTGTGGTCTTAATGTCCCATCGGGCCGGGAGAGATCTGAAAATTTTTAAGTTCTTCTCCTTTTGGGTGTAAATTTTGCCCAACGCTTCAAGTTCACCAACAATACCAAGAACTGAGGTCAAGTTCCTCAAGTGTTTCGTTGGTTTCATTTCAAAAGATTCAAATTCTTGAGTAAGTTTTGAAATCTTGTTTTCTTTTGAGAGCTCGTTCCCTCACAAATTAACTTGAGTTTATCCTGATTTCTTCGGTGTTTTGCAGCTCTTTACCTTTGAGAACGTGCCTTTGTCAAGAGTGACAAATAACGCGTTCTTAGCCACGTTGTCGAGATTGGCTCGCTTCCTTTCATCGGTTGTCCATTGCTCGCGTTCCTTCTCGAGCATTTCAGCATGGGCTTGGCCCTCAATCCTTGCGGCTGGATTGACCTTCATGATCTTGATCGGACCATCCTGTATAACAAAGATCATCTCTTCGTGCATTGCTGCAAGATGAGCTTCCATTCTAATTCTCCAGTCGTCAAATTCGTTAATAGAGAACATAGGGACTTTGTTAATCATAGAGGTATCCATACTGATAATATAGGAATGAAAGAAACTGTTTTGAAAATAAGTGATTTGAATCTGATTCGGTTAAAAAGAAATACGACTGATTCTTTTTAGAATCAACCGCTCCGATACCACTTGTTGGCTACTTAAGTATACTGGATACAGTTTGGGAAATCGTTTAAACAACAAACTGTATGGAATCTAAATCTGAGTGCGTAGCGGAAGTCTTGGATACAGTTAGTTGCCGTGGATACAGCAACAACGTATTAGGTGTATACTTAATATATCACAGTTATTTCAAACAAGAAAGTCAAGGTAAATGACACAAGAATTTAAGTGGTTCGAGGTAAACCCTCTACGTCCACCGGTCCTCCACACAGAGTAAAAGTTTATTATATAATTATCGCGTACACAACTACGTAATTATAAACAAACCTATCCTTGTATCGTTCACACAGATTGATACAAAGAATGTCGCTTTCAACCGTTCACACAGATTGGTTAAAGCTTCCTTCTTGACTAACTTCTTCACACACAGTTCCAAAGCTTTGTCCTTATTCGTCCCACACAGGTCAGAATAACTTGTTGAGTTCACACAGAGCTCGGTTTTTACACAGAGGTAAAAGGTTAGGTAACCAGGTAAGAACAACAGCTTTGAATATCAAGATCTGATGATAGCTGTTCTTGATGTTTGAGCACTGTATATCTCTTTCGTTTTAACTTGCGATATGCTTTGGAGATATGTTTGCTCAGATGATAACTTGATAGCTTTGAGAGTTACTTTGATTCGTAATTCGTTGGTAACTGATCTTCAATGTCTTCAAGGATATATATAGCCTCTGAAGAAAGTATCCGTTGAGATGTCCGTTTGAATAAGATTTCCTTCAACGGGAATATGACATGATCCGGATTTCGCGGGATTCTGAAGATCTGAAGACTGACAGTATTTAAATACTTTATCCTTGAGTATTTAAATACTTCTTTGTTCAACGGAACTTGACTTGTGTTCTTCTTTGTCCTTTTGTGAACTGTATGGAAGGAGACTGTATTTAGGGCATCGAGACAGTTTTCCATACTTGATCTATTACAAGTCTTCTTGCTGTACTGACGAGCTTCACTTATGCTGATTCGAGGCTGGTCTTCGATACATGATAAATCCTTGAATCCTCGATACAGTTTCCTTTACTGTATTTGGCATATATGTCAAAACCTTCTCAATAACAAATAACAATCGATACAGGGATCGGGTATCCCGGCTGAATCGATACAGGGTGTTTGTTTTTCCTAACAATGTAGCACATTCTTGAGCGTCAATTTCAATCCCGACGTCATCTTGAGTATAACTTCTCCAGTTCCGACAACATTTGAGGCAGCGGAGTTTCCCATGTACAACTTTCTTTCGTCGGTGACGGGCTCGTATGAGGAGAACATGGTTTTATCGGCACAAATATGTTTAGTAGCGCCGGTGTCCACCCACCATCCGACTGGGATTCCAACCATATTGATTTCATCTACAACTGCACACAGATCAAGACTGGACAAATCGACGGGCACATACTTATTTTCGATAACGTTTGCTTGATCTCTCTTCTTGTCCTTCTTTGGTTTGCGGCAATTTTTCGCCATATGCCCGAATTTACCGCAGTTGTAGCATTCTCCTTTGATCTTCTTTTGATTCTTCGAGTCTTGCTTTTTCCCGTTAAATTTCCGCTTTTTGTTGTTGCTCGACTCGATGAGATTTGCTTTTGCCTCCATAGATGACTTGTTCATCTTGACATCGGTCTTCCGATTGTCCTCTTCGATCCTCAGTCGCACAATAAGATCTTCAAGGCCCATTTCCTTGCGTTTGTGCTTGAGGTAGTTTTTGAAGTCCTTCCACATCGGGGGCAACTTCTCGATTATGGCAGCAACTTGAAAGGATTCAGACAAGCTCATTCCTTCTGCCAAAATATCGTGCAGGATCAACTGTATTTCCTGCGCTTGCTCGAGAACAGTTTTGGTGTCCACCATTTTGAAGTCTAGAAAACGACCCACGATGAACTTTTTCAAACCGGCATCTTTTGTTTTATATTTTGTCTCCAACGAGTCCCACAACTCTTTGGACGTTTTGATTGTGGAATAAACACTGTAAAGTGTGTCATCCAGCCCATTCAAAATATAGTTCCGACATAAGAAGTCGCTATGATGCCATGCATCCAATGCCGTGCGTTTATGGGTGTCAGTTTCATCATCCCCCACAACAGGAGGAGATTCGGAAAGGAAGCGACAGAGATTGAGAGTAGTAAGGTAGAACAGCATTTTTGATTGCCAACGTTTGAAATCAGTACCTGAGAACTTCTCTGGTTTTTCGGCATGGGCAGGAGCATGAACATTGTTGCTTGACGATGCCATCTTCTACAGAAAAATTTCGTCTTATGATTGTTGATTGTAAATGCTGTAGAAAATGACAAATGATGCAAAACCGAGGCAAGAGTTGGACTCTCTCTCCGTAAGACGAAATTGCCCCGCACAGTACACACGGTTGAACGGCAAATGTCCCCAAGATACAACGGTTTTTCTACGAACTCGATACCTTGTACTAGGAATCGAATTCCGGGCGAACTACTGGATATTTGGGACTTGTAGTATGAACTTAGGCTAGTATGAGTGTATTATTACGGTTGAAGTGCAAAGTGCGCCTACGAAGCGCCCGTTGCGACAAGTGCGACGTGCACGTGCTCGGACTCAGACTCGGACTCGGAAGGTGCTTTGCACCTTCCTCGCAGGATTCGGATTTTAGCCTTAAAAATTAATTAAAGCCAACTAGGGTGCACTATAATGGAGCACACTTGATTGCTCCTTTATGATGGAAAGTCCTTTATAAATAGCTCAACTTTTCCTTGCTTCTCCAATGTGGGATGGGATTCCACACCACATTTCCAATTATTAAATGACTTAACTTTGTGCATTAATTACTCATTCATTTCTTAACGAAATTGAACAAGTAAATACACTAAATTAATCTACACAAAATATAGATTCCAAATATACCATTTAATGTCATTAATTATCATAATTAATTATGGTATTAAATAAGCTATTTTTCCAACAATTTGTCGGGCGAAAATAAAGTACAACTGGAAATGAAATTACATCTCGAAAAAACATAACTTACAAGACTCAAACATAAATACAAAACCTGGAAAACAGAATTAAAATTACAAGAAAAAAAGTAAAACCGTAAACTATTGCCGAGTCGAGGGGTCCTCTATCCGCAAGACGAAATAGTGCTCTCAGTTCTGACGTATCGCCTCCAAAGATAAAACGGCAGCGTCTCGGAGGTAGTAGCACCACAAACCTCTGAGCTTTGACGAACTGGAATATGGTGAGGACAAAGGTGACTTATGAAATGCAGAGTATAGTATGCAGAAAGCTTTTTGTTTTTTCGTGTGTCAGATGCAAATGAGATGCATGCCTATTTATAGGCCATCTCACTCTGCAGGGATTAAACACAGCCATTAATGACTGATATTAGGCATTCATGCTACATTGATCTCAGGAGTTTTGAAATTCAAAAGGACAGAGGTTACAAATTTTAAATTGCCTATTTACTCCTCCTCATTACAACTGGGAGGTTACAGCCGTGTTGTGGCTAAATTTGAACAGTCAGGATGTATCTGGACTGTATTCAGCTCCTTAACCGCTTGAGGGATGTGCCTGGACATCCTTATGTGCACATACGAGCCCAACTACATTGTTGAGCTAGTACAAAAATTCTTTAGGCAAGCCAAGGCCTAGCCCACGACCAGGCCCAAAGACCAAGGTCCAAGGTCCACGGCACGTGGCTCGCGGCCAAGGCCAAGGCGAGGAGGGCGGCGGCGCGTGTGTGGGCTTCAAGCCCATCCACATGTGCCATTAATTAATGCATGAATAATGAAAACTTCTTATAAACTTGAATAATGATAGCTCATTAATCAATGTGGATAGTCATTCCTCATTTATTCACAATTAAGTGACAAACTTTAATTCACTATTTCTCACTCACTGGGAATCGATTTAGAGAAAGTGAATATACCACGATCATCTACTCAGAACGTATATCGATCCTACAATATTTAATTTCACAAAATTAAATTAAATTTATTGACGACTCCAACAGGCAAGGCTGCATATGCTCATGTGACCTGTCTTTTGTTTGTACTTTCATGAGATACTCTATTATCGATTCAATAATAAATATATATACAAGTATGATACTCGTGTAGTTATCTTAAAAAATTTGTCATGTTGTATCATAAATTTGAGTTAATCACAAAACAATTCTATTTGACCTAGTAGAATCCTATTAGGCTATGTTTACGAGCAATAATTCAATCACCCAACCATCCAATTTTTTTAATATTTAATTATTATTTTTCCAAATGATCAATATTCATCACAACTCAACCACGCTAATTTTGAAATTTATCCATGACCACTCGACCACCCAACCACAATATTTTATATAATAATAATGTAATATTTTTTAAGCATCAAAATGACATAAAAATAAAGGTAAAATAAAAAATTATAAAACATAGCAATAAATAAAAAATGCACCAAAATGGATGAAATGTGAAATTTTAGTGATAAAAATGGATGAAATACGTAAAGAAGAATATAGAATTTCAGTGTATGTAGAAAAATAACAAAGATGGTCTCTATTTCTAGATGATTTTTTTATAAATTTTGATTTCTTTTATCAAAATATACAAAATATTTTATCTTAATATCTAGAACTAAATGTAAAATAAATAATAATGATAAGTGACACTTTTTTATTGGGTGACTACTTGTCACCCAACAATTCTACATGCACAAATAATTTACACAACCAAACTTCACAACACATCATCTCACCATATATTTATCACTAAATTCATTATTTATTACATCACCTACCCCACCACCCACATCATCAATGATTCAAAACAAACACAACCGTTACAACGGTTGTGATTGTATCATTTTTCCTTGTGACACTTGGAGTTATGTGAGACTGTGGTCATCACACAACTTCTTTTTGTTATTTTAATGCTTCATCGATCGACCAAACCCCCCTTGATTGTTGTTATTTGTATTTTTAGGAGGTCGACTATGAGGTGTGATCAGGAGTGAATCCAAAGGGAGGTCACGAGGGTTAGTTGACCCCGACCTTATATTCCTCTCTATTTGACGAATGTAGTTTAAATATAATTTTGTCCCAATAAAATCTTCAAAATAAAATTATAATTTGTAATTACGATTTATTAAATATTTCTTAAAATTAATATTTTTTGTTATATAAATTTCAATATTAGTTGATTGAAAAAATAAAATAAAAAACAATAACTGAGAGTAGATGATGAGATGGACCTTGTAGTATATTTTCTAGGATAAGAATTAACAAATCGTTAGGGGTGTTCAAAACCGGATATCCGGACTTTCGGATATCCGAAATTTCGAATATCCGAAAATTCGGATAGTAGATTTTGATATCCGATATCCATATCCGAAAAAAAATAAAAATTTTATTCGGATATCCTTATATTCGAAAAAAATATTCGGATTTGGATATCGGATATCCGAATATCCGAAAAAAACTTCGGATATGGATATCGGATATCCGAATATCCGAATACTTTTTATTATTTAAAATATAAAAAATAAAAATTTTAGGATTTTCGGATATTTCGGATATCCGAATATCCGATTTTTCTGAAAAATACTATCCGATATCCGAATCCGAAGTTCCGGATATCCGAACTTCGGATATCCGAATTATCGGATATCCGAATGATCGGATATCCGGAACTTCGGATTTTCGGATATTTCGGATCGGATATCGGATATCGGATATTTTTGAACACCCCTACAAATCGTGCTCACAATCATTGTATTTTTTTATTTTTTTTCTGTATATATAAATAAATATTCAATCTTTGGCGTAAAAAAAATGTGATACTCAAACTTTGACCTTCTAATCAATTTTTCTACATCCACCCTTGGGTATGTTTGGCATCCGATGAATTTATTCACCAGAATAATAAATAATATATATATATATATATAATAGAATAACTGAGTTTTTTCTTTTTTATTTTTTTGATATCAAAAAAATATTCCACAGGCCACAGGGTATAAAGCAGCACCACATATTTTAGAGAATAAAGCCTTGGCATTTGCGGAAGCAATAAAGAGAGGACACATCATTATAGTTAGAGCATTAAATCTTTTGACAAATAATGATATGCGTCGCGAGAGGATTACGGAACACCTACATTCCTTCTTTTATAACTGCAATATTTGAATTTTTACGTTTATCAATGTACAACTTTGATTATTAATATTTTCAATTCTTTATTTTTAAAAATTATAAGATGTTGATATTTTGAAAATATATTTCGAGATGAATCTAACAAGATCTCACATGACTATATTTTCTTATATGTATAAATCACAAAAGATGGTCAAAAGAGAGTATGCGAACAGTGTAATAGTCAACACGTTGCAATAATAAAGTAACGGAGGAAGGCTGTGTTTAGCACTAGCTTTTCAGCTCGAGTAGCTTCTTTGACCTTTGACTAAAAAAAAGCTTGTTACGTGAAGCTGATCAGCTAGCTTTTCAGCTAGCTGGTTGAGAAGCTAACTAAATTAGCTTTTTTTTTTTTTTTTAAAAAAAAAGCTCCTTTTATATTTTCCATTCCAGAAATATCCCTGACCTAAATTAGAAAAACAAAACAAATGTTGTGGATGGCGTTAAGAATTCCAGTCAGAAAAATAAAAAGTAAAAAAAAATTCTGAAAATTCTGGAAAATCTAAAAAATCTGAAAAAAATAAAAAAAATCTGAAAATTCTGGAAAATTCTGCAAAATTTAAAAAATCTGAAAAAAAAATCGGAACTTTTATTTTTTAAGAAAAATTATCTTGAATAATAATATTAAAAATCAGATCTTTTATTTAAAATTAAAAAATAAAAAGTAAAAAAATAAAAAAATCTGGAAAATTTAAAATAAAAGTTCCGATTCTGAAAAATTCTGGAAAGTTTAAAATGAAATTCTGAAAATAATAATATAAAGATCAGAACTTTTACTTTTTATTTTTGAATTTTAAATAAAAGATCTGACTTTTAATATTATTATTTCAGATAATTTTTTCTGATTTATATCAATACACATTTTAAATTCTTAAAAAAAAAAGAATATAATATGATGATAAAGTTTAAAAGAAAATAAAAATAAAAGTAATGCCCTTAAATGTCATTTTACAAAATAGCAGCTACTTAATAAGCTAATTTGCTAAACACCTAAATTAAAATCAACATAAATTTCTGTAAATACATGTGGTAGAACTGCAGTTCTACCTAAATTTCTACCAATTAATCAATTGCACCAATTTTTTCAAGTTTCTTTAGCTAAACACAAGTGTATTACTCGTATGTACTCACTAGTCACTTCGAGTAATGATGATGAGCGTGTACGAATGAATAAATATTAGTCATTCCGTCCAAAAAATTGTGGTTTTATTTGTTCTTTGAACCATTCACAAAAAATATAGTGTTTCCAGAAATAGAAATTATCCCATTTAAAATATTATATTTTCTTCACTCAAAAATACATCCTTCTTCCACTTTCTATACTAAAAAAATACATCTCTCTTCTTCATTCTTAAAACATGTCCCACTTCCTCTAAACCACACTCTTCGTGGACGGAAAGAGTATAATATATTTATTTTTGCTTAAATCTCACACAACTCGCTCCGTGCACCTATCTCTGTCCTCTTTTGACACAACAACATCGTAAACTTTTTTTTCGTGCGGATTTAGGGAGGTACGTCTACCCTAATTCCACCACCGGTTTATGTACCGGCACCAGCAATAGCTTATCAGGATCAATACACGCTCACGCCCATCCCACATAAGTATGTGTTGATTATAGGGTGGATAACCAACCACAAGATAGGGATATGGTTGATTTTTTGCAAATATGTACCATTCACATTAAATATGACATGTGTGCCCATAATGGATGGGAAATCCAAGCCAGATAAAAGCCAGAAACCAACCCACCCCCACCCTATTGTCTACATCACAGGTTTATTATCCATTAGAATGGCAGTGGTCACACACATAAATTCCACTATTTCTGTTTAAAAATCTTTCCTCTTTCATCAGCTTCAAATTGAGGCTTTTTTTTTTTTTTTTTTTTTTTGGGTAAGTTCACATTCTGTTTTCAACTGAATTTATTTTCAGTTTTCTGCTTTTGGACATAAAAGTTTGTTGTGAATGGGTATAAAAACACCCCAACAAATCCATTTTTTTGTTTGGATTCAACATATAAAGAATGATTTGCTTATATTCAGAAGGATAGTGAGAAATTTTTGTTGGGAAAAACACGACTAACGTCACAACGAGAAATACGGAAACCCTCGTTTGACAATTTCCCACTCTTCAATTGTAACTTCGTGGTTACCGACGAGTAGAGCAAACAATTACAACTCGACAAAATAATACAAATGATATACCAAAAACGATAAATAACGAGACACAATTTTAGCGTGGAAAACCCCTCAAGACGAGAGTAAACCACGGGACCGAAGCCGCTTAAATCCACTATCACCAATACACACAATACACAATCGTCCCTAGTACAAACTAGAGGTATACAACTCAATCGTCGAATACTTGGTAATAAATGTTCTTCAAGTATTTGGAATACAAAAATAACAACAAGATCGAGAAAAGGAAACACCAAAATAGCTTACACAAAGAAACTAACGAAATACCCGAACTTCCGGGTTCAAAACCTCGATCTACTCCGGTGAAAAGATTTGTCCAATAGCTACCAAGCTCTTGTCAAAATATCACGACGATCCGAACGATAAATCTTCGGGAAATTGAAGAAATGTATTTCTCTCTTGTTTCTCTCTCTCTATCTCTCTTCCTTGCTGCTCTCAAAGTGTAGATGATGAAGTGAAGAAAATCGTAGCCAAAATCTGCATAAAAAGATCCCCAAAATGCAGAGTTGGCCCGTGTGCCGCGGCCCGGGCCAAGTGTGCCGCGGCACACACACAAAATCTGCCCAGGGATGTCGCGGGGCCGTGGCCCAGCAGGAGGGGGTCGCGGCCCATAGTACAGGCTGCTCGGCATTTGAGGGATGGATTTCGGGGGCCGCGGCCCGGCGGTCAAAAATTGAAGATGCCTTTTTCGAAGTGTATTGCCGCGGCCCGGAGTCCAGTCGACTCCAAAAATGCCTATATTTCGGAAATTACTCCTACAAATCTCTCCTTTTCCGGAATATATGAAGAGTTCGCCATCCCGGCGATCGAACAACACACTTTCACCTTTTCTCTACTTAACGCCTTGGTTAACATATCGGAACCATTATTATCGGTATGAACTTTTTCAAGTTCAAACAAACCATCCTCCAATGCATCTCGGATCCAATGGTACCTCACATCGATATATTTTGTTCTCTTGTAAAAAGCCGCATTCTTAGCCAAATGAATCGCACTTTGACTATCACAAAGAACCACGTACCGTCGTTGTCGGAAGCCTAACTCTCGTAAAAACATTTTCAACCATAAGAGCTCTTTACTCGCTTCTACCTCCGCAATATACTCGGCCTCAGTTGTAGATAAGGCAACGCACTTTTGCAATCTTGATTGCCATGACACGGCTCCACCTGCAAATGTCATCAAATAACCGGAAGTGGATTTTCGGTTACCTTCATTACCGGCAATATCCGAATCGGAATAACCAATAAGCATTGCTTTCCCATTTCCAAACGTAATCCCCAATTTAGAAGTACCCCGTAATATCTAAATATCCATTTTACGGCTTTCCAATGCTTCTTTCTCGGATTCGATAGAAACCGGCTCACCACTCCCACGGCATGAGCAATGTCGGGCCTAGTACATACCATAGCGTGCATCAAACTCCCGACCGCCGAGGCATAAGGAATTTTATCCATATGCTCAATCTCCTCATTCGTAGTAGGGCAATCCTTGCTCGTCAATTTAAAATTGTTAGTAAGAGGCGAACTAACAACTTTAGCTTTGTCCATGTTGAAGCGTTTAAGCACCTTCTCGATATATTGCTCTTGTGACATGTGTAATTTCCGGACTGCTCTATCCCGAGTACTAAATTGTAATAGTAATAAACAACTATTTTTAAAAAAGTTCGTAATGTACTTGTATAAATATTTTATTCCATGCTACATCTTATATTTATAATGGTTGATTTTCTTCTCATTATATCGTTAATATTAGATAATAATATATATACAACACTGATAATAATAAAAGTTATAGCTTCGATTATCAATAATAATACTACGACCGATAACTTAAAATAATGAGATTAATAATAAAAAATTGTATATAGTATTGTTGATAATATTAATATTAATAATAATTAATATTATATAACAATAAATACAACAATAATTATTCTTGGTAAATTTTATATATATATAGAGAGAGAGATTTAGGATCAAATGAGAATGGTTCTTTTCCTGCGAATTGCAATATGCATGTGTTTTGTACTAATTATGCATGAAATATATGCATTTCGTGCATCAAAATTGCAATGTATTAAAATATACATTATATGCATCAAAATTTTGTGAGAATAAATCTAGTCCATCTATTTATCAAGATTTATGAATAAATTTATTCTTATTTCTTAACTTAAATTGCATTCTTAACTGAATTCACTCATATATATATATTATTCTTGATAATTAATATCAACAATAAAAATAATTTGCTGAACTGAAAAGTGCTGAAATTAAGCTCAAAGAACATGCCTAATTGTTCCCAACAATTTCATTCAAACAATTCATAGCAAAAACAGATCTGCTATAGTGCGATAGTAACATTAATCTAAAACCTCTGTAATATACACAACATAAATATGCTGTAATAAAAGAAAAAAAGCTCACCCCCAAAAAAACACAGAAAAAAAAAACATGAAGCCAGGCTCACCTGGATCTGAAGGGTGGAAAGAACCTTCACAAGTGTAAAAGGAAGCAAAAATTGGGAAAATTAAACCAAAAATCAAACCTTTATAGTGAAATCTTTAAAATATACACAATCAAGCCCGGCCCAAAAATATAGCAACCTTTTTTTTTTGAACAAAATTCTTAATTCAATCTTTTTCCAAACATTTTCAAGACGAAATCTAGTGGCCCGAACCTTGAGAATCGTCTTTAGAGGGTATTTGCTGCTGCTGCTGCTCATGGTGATGAATATGGTGATTTTGATTTTGATGCTGAATTTGAACTCCCCGGCCCGGCCCGATCTGCTGATAAATTTGATTGAACGGATTTAAAACCCCGATATTTCCATCTTGTGATAATCCAAGCTCCAATCCAGGAAGCTGCTGATTATTAGCACCCAGAATTGAAGTAAAGCTCATCGGCCCGATATTCCCCATCGGCAGGTCAAACCCTGAAAATCCCATTTTCTGCAGATAACTCGCGCCCTCGGCCGCCATCGACGGCCCGGACGACGACGACGATGACGTCTGAAATCCGAATCCGGGATGGGGCCACAATCCCGTACTCGCGCCAACATGCGGTCTCCCCAGATTCCCACACATCAGGGACCAGGGGCTCCTGCCCCCGCCGTCGCCTAAATCATCGATTTTTTGGTGCACGCCCGAAGAAATTGAGCTTCCCTGTTGAGAAATCGCGCCGTCGGCGGCGGCCAGAGCCGAGGCGGGTATTGTGCCTGTCCCGGTGGCGGTGATTATCGACGGCTCAGCCTGGTGCAGCAACCACTGGATAGTCTCCCCGTCGGACTTGTGCCCTAATTCTCGGGTGAGCTGAAAAATACGCGCCGCGCAGAGAGCGGGCATCCTTATTCTCCTCCCACGACCTTCGACTTTAGTGTGCCGGTCTTTGTTTGAGGTTCTCTTCGGGCCTAACTGCTGTTTTCTAGAATCTTCTTTTTCCGCAGCAACGACTATCTGTAAATCTTTGATCTCTGCTGGTGATGGCTTGTTGTATTCGGACATGGTGTTGCTTGAGTTACTCGGATCCATCGAGATTTTTTTTTTTTTTTTTAGGTTTTACTATAAAATGTCAAGCATCGTCTTTGTTTGGGGGTTCTATAAATAATTTGGATTTTTCCTCTGTACGTACTACTGTGCAGTGGGTGGTGTGATTGATTTTGGGTTTTTTAGACTGGTTTTAGCAAAAGGGGAAAGGAATGAGAAGTTGGACATCGACTCCCAGAACCATGGCTGCACTTTTCTACTTCGGATCAGACTGGATGTCATATCAAGGCACTCCGGTCAGACGGAGGTGGCGAGTATATGAGCATCGAGTTTGATGCATTTTGTCCGCATAGGCAGCTCAACTGGTTCTTGGGTGGCAGATTGCTACAAAGACGTAGGTTCGAGTCCTGGCAGCCGCAGTGTGAGAATTTTATTCCTCCAATATGGGGATAACTCCTTGTGGGCACCAGACACTGTTCCTCCCACCTAGTGGACCGTTTAGTTACCATGATTTAATTTCTCCACTAATTCCTATCGGGCCGAGAGTGGAGGCTCTGGGGCGAGGGATTTCGCCCTCTACAAGAGAAAGGAATGAGAAAGACAAAAAGTTGGAAAAAAAAAAGAAAAAAAAAAAGAAAACTTGAAATCCCAAGGCAGAAAATGGGATATTTGTCCTAAAGGCAAACTGTATAGGTGGTTTTGAATTTTACTGTTTGCCTCTTTTTTCACTGTACCAGGTTTTGACCTTTTGACTTGTTCTTTTTTGACTGACATAATATTTTACTACTGCTCACCGAGAAAAGCATCCAGAGACATAAATGAGAAGGTGAAAAAAAAAATCGAAAATAAGAAAATTTAGAATATAAAAAGAAGACCGAAGTGATCTCCTCAGAATGCTCCGAATATAATTATCATCTCAACTAAGGGGTTTAAAATCGGGTATTCAAAGTTTAGGATATTCGAATTTCGGATAGTGAATATTGGTATTCAAATCACTATTCGAAATTTCGGATATTCGAAAATATTATTTTCAAAAAATTTCAACAATTTGTTCAAAAATATCATGTTGTTAATAAATTAAAAATATTATTAAAGATTAGAAAACAACATTATAAAAAATATTAAGATTCACTCATAATTTTTGAATTGAAAGTAGCCCAAATTATAAGCCATCTTTTTGTTACTCGTTATATTCTCTTACATGCATACATATATGTGTGTCTCATGTTTTTATAAATGGATAAATAATGTATATTTATTCTAATTATGTTTTATAAACATAGTCTATGAGTATGACACTATAAATATATTTAATTATGTCTTATAAACATTGTCAATATTTTGTAAGCACCATCTTTTCCTTTTTAATATGTTGGTACTTAGTATAGTGTAAGAGAACAATGAACATCATGTTTTTTTATGATTTCTAAATTCTAATCTGATTAATTTTATTTTGTGTTTTAGGTAAGGTTAGTCATATATCCGAGCAAAGACCTAAACTTATGGAACTAAATGATTTTTTATAATTTGAAATAACAATAAAAAAATAAAAATTATATATTTCAAATATCGGATATCCGAAATATCCGAAAATTTCCAAAATCACTATCCGAATCCGAATCTGAAAAATTGAATATCCGAATTCCGAATATCCGAAAATTCGGATATTTTGAGAATGAAATTTTTGGATTTTCAAATCGAATATCCTATATTTTTTAACACTCCTAGCCCAACAAAATACGTATAAATTATTGGAGAGTAGCATATGTCTTCGGTTTGCCATTTATTGTGCTCAAAGCTTTGTTGAATTCCATCCCAACTCTAAGTCTTGCTAAAATGAGCCACACAGAGAAATTGTTTCCACACAATTTGGCAAAAAATTATTTTGCAAAAATGTATTCATTAAGGGTAATATTCATTACTACCTCTAGGGGTGAGCTCGGTTCGGTTTGGTACGGTTTCTAGCTAAAACCGATACCGAACCGCATCTTATCGGTATCTAGCATTTGAGTACCGAACTGATTCGGTTTTAAATCGGCTCGGTGTGATCGGTTTCGGTGTCGGTTCGGTAGCGGTTCGGTGTCAATGAGCTGATTAAATGGGCCACTTAAGTTGGGCTTGCTGCACTCCAAATTGAACTACTTGGGCTAAATCAGACAATTGTAAGTTCAAAAAGAAGGATTTAGACATAATTAATCCACCTCAAAGCTTGAATAAAAATAAAATATACTTCAATAACATGATAATAACTAAGGATTCAAAAAGTCCAATATCAGATCAAACAAAAGTCTTGAATTTCCTCCTCAGCACAAGTCCATCAATTCATAACAACCGGTACAAAGAAAAAATAAAGTCTGCAGAATAGTCATCTGTTTTATCGGTTCGGTTCGGTTTCTAAAGTCGGGATCCATATCTGAAACCGAAACCGAACCGCATAATTCGGTTTTCAAAATTTTAAGAACCGTACCATACCAATATCTTATTGGTTCGGTTTTTCGGTTTCGGTTTTTTCGGTATTTTCGGTATTATCGGTTTTTGTCGGTTTTTCTGCTCACCCCTAACTACCTCCGTTTTCTTATAACTGCAACATTTGGACTTTCACATTTGCCAATGCACAACTTTAATTATTAATATCTTCAATTCTTTACTTTTAAAATTATAAAAAGTTTGATATTTTGAAAGTATATTTCGAGATGAATCTAACAAGATACCACATGACTATATTTTTTCATATGTATAAATCACAAAAGATAGTCAAAAGAGAGTATATGAACAGTGTAATAGTCAACACGTTGCAATAATAAAAAAACATGGGAACTTTAAGATTTGCTAGAATTTGTAATTTTAGTATTCAAAATATTCAGTATGAAGGTACGGTGGAATAGTAAATATACATGTTTGTTGTATGATTAAAAAATACTTTTTATTGTACATGTCAACTCATGTCCTAAGAAATGTTAGATATTGTATATCTATAATAAAGAAGATGGTGTTTTTTTTATGGTAGTCCGCTTGGAAAAATATCATTCTACCACTCCACTCTTCTTCTCTTCATTTGGTGTTGAATCCAATAATCTATATATATATAAAAATTGAGTTTCATGTATTAATATGAGTATTTATGTCAATTTATATATATATATATATATATATATATATATAAATTGAGTTTCATGTATTAATGTGAGTATTTATGTCAATTTATATATATATATATATATATATATATTAATGTGAGCATTTATGTCATAAGGTAGGGTCATTCATATCAATTGAAATATTGCTACTCTCTAAAGCTTTTTTTAAAGCTTTAAAGAGCTTTTACAAACCACAATAAAAAAAATGCACGAATAAAAAACGTATGCATACATATTCATTGTCATAAGCTAAATTAATTCAACCAATTAAAACATGTCAAAGTCTCATTATTAAATTTTAAGAATTTCTATAGTCATACCACACAAAGCATGTTTATTGTTTAACTCTTTCAACTTCTTCTTTGAGGTATTATACTCCCTTATAAACAAACAAAAAAAGTCACACAACTCACCCACAAAACAGGTCACAACCATCACCTCCAAGCGATTCTTCGCGACACCATCGGAACCGCCAACATCAATCGCTTCCGCCGACACCAATGAATATTAATTCAATAGGTGGTGTTTCGAGCTTGAGTGGTTTCATTGTTGTTTTAGTGGTTCCACCAAATCTTTAAAAAATAAAGATGATATCGAGTTCTTTATAGTCAAAATAATGGATCGATTGTCAAGATGGGTTTTCAATATTTATGAGTATCAAGGGAATTGAGCTAAGGGTGTCCACATCGTTGGTTCTACCTTCTCGACCACCGAAACCCCACCACCATCGCCATAACCGCCGTCGGCCACTGAAATATCCAGATCTGAACACAAAACCAAAACCCGAGTTTGTAACTTACTTATAAGCTCGAAACACATTCTAGAGGAGACCCGAGATTCCAGCGATGGAGGTTTGTTGGTGGTGGTTTGGCGACAAGGGTGTGGTTACGTGGTAGTTTTGGCCGGTGTTTGGTTGTTGATGGATGATGGTTTAGCGAGAGAAATGAAAGGGTCGTATATGTTTTGTGATGAGAAAAAAAGTGTGTTTTTGGGTGGAGGATACAACTTACAAGTAGTTAATTTTGATAGATATAATAAAATTAAAGAAAATATTATGAAAGGACAAAAATACTCTCTTATTTAACAGTCAAACTAATGGAGTTAGGAAATTCGGATCAAATCCGAAACGGATGTTTCACTTTTTTGGGGCAATTCTATATATACTCAACTTAAACATAATAATTTCATATTTTCTTAACAAATTCTTTAAAGGCATTGTACTTATGCACTAAAAAGTTGTGTTTGGGGGAAATATGGTATTTTAATTTTCAGATTGGGTAAATATAGAATTATCCTTTCACTTTTGGACCAAACCTAAAACTTTTCAAAATTTGACTGAAAATGAAATACCCCGCAAACTACAAGGACTAAAAATGTAGTTAACTCTAATTTTAAAGGATAATAAATTCAAGTCTGTCAATTCAAAATGGAAGGCAATGCAAAGATGATAGACATTAAAAAAAAATTGATTATATTACAGGAAAATAAATATGGTTTTAACTAATTTTGAAAATTTACAAATTTAAAAATTTGAGTTTATACAGTCTTGAGAACACACATACCACGAATTACATGCAAATGACGCAAAATAACATTATTTACATAAAAAAATACCCTATGAACAACTAAGAGTGTAATTTTTTACATCTAAAAAATATAAACAACTAAGGAGTAAGAGTGAAATATGTAATAAAAATCATAATATTTGCCATAAGGATTTTAAAGTATAAAAATGTGTGAGAAAAATTAATTCAAATACGTAGCATCGTAGGCGTAATAAGTGTTTGATTAAATGGCAACAAATCATTCATTTTAGATGATCGTACATGTTTGGTAACTTGACTATATAGATGTCAATTCGATATCTTAATATGTTATATATGAACTCATTGTTTGAAATCAACCTCATAAGACTACATATCGACGCCAGGATGCACCACCGAATAAGCTATATATGATAGTTTGATGCTACTAATTAAAAAATAGTTCGTATTGATTTACGTAAACACGAACAAATGTTTTGCTTCAGATGATAAATAATTCATCTTAAGAAATGCACATGTAGTTTTTTTGTGTTAGTATCATGTATAAATATATTGCACATTTTGAGTCAAGTCATTTAACATGTCAATTACCCAAATTTCAAGCCATACTTGATATTAAATACGTTAGATAAAAATACGATATTTTAACTTAGAATAATTTCACTCGAATAATAAAAGCGTGAATCTTTGAACTTTGAAATAATATATAATATAAATATGATATTCAATATTAACGAAGATAAAGTACCCGTGCTTTAGAGTGAATAAAGCCCGTGCATCGCACGGACCATGATGTCTCGTAATAACAATAATAATACTAAATGTTCAAGATAATAAATTTTACTCCCTCCGTCCAAGATAGGATGACATCTTTTCTTTTGGGCACGGGAATTAAGGAGTTGGCGTTTAATATTTTAAGTGAGTTTGTAATAAAGTAGTTTTATTAGTTGTTGGATGTTTAGTCTTCTTTTGTATTCTATTTTTCATTTTATTATATTTCGTGAAGTGAATATTTCTTTTTAATTTGACTAATCATAATTAAATTTAAATAATTAATTAATTAGGGGCGAATCGATTAGGGTTAACGGATGGCGCAATGGAGAAATTTGGGCGGCGACCGGCGACCCCATCGCTCCAATCAGTCACCGCGGTGGGGGAAAGACGGTCTCTTTATCTCCAGCCGCGTCGTGGGAGTTTCTCGCCGCCAGCGAGCCCACCGGTGACGGGCTTCACCGCGGTGAGAGGGCGGCGAGGATCGATCCATCGAGAGGTTTCAACATCTGACGGATTAGGCGTCGACTCCATGGACAAGGCGGCACCTCAGAATCCCTCGTTCGAAGCGGCTAAGATATATTTTCAGGCGGGACAAAAGTGAATATCGCCGCGGCGAGGGATTTGAGGGGGGAGATTGGGGTTTCACAGAGCGTGGGAGGCGGCAGATCAAACAAAAGGAAGAAGAAGAGTTAGAGTTTGCTAAAATCTAGGCAAATATGGATGGATTAATTGCATAAAATAAGTGTACAATTAGTTGGCTTAATACACCATTAAAAACCCTTATTTTTTGCCAAATTTTAACTATAAAAGGAAACGACTCATTTTAATTTGGACGACCCAAAGAGGAATACGACTCATCTTAATTGAGACGGAGGGAGTAATAAACATCCTTAGAATATAAAATTAAATTAAATAGATAATTAATGTCCAAAAAAATTATTTTTACGAGGATTTCCGAATGACCTTCGACCGATCAGCTTTATCGACAGGGCCTTGCCGGTCGCCGACAGACCTCCAGCGGCTGGCCAGTTTTTTGTTTTCTTTTTCTCTACTAGTCGGCCACTTTTCTTTCTTCTTTTTTGTAAACGCCAGGCCGCCAGCCTGCTTTCCGGCGGACCTCCGCAGACCAGTCATTTTTTTTTTGCGCGAGGCCTCCGGCGGTTAGCAATTTTCTTTTTCACGCCAGGTCGTTCGCCTGCTTTCCGGCGGTCGACCAATTTGTTTTTTTGTTTTTACGATAGGCTGACAACCTACTTTCTGGCGGGCCACCGCCGGCGACAAACGGGTGTTGGAAAATTGGCACCCCACTTAGAATAATGGATAATATTTCAGAGTAGAGTTTTCAAACTCTTTTGCTTTGCGGAAACGTATTTAAAATTGCGAAAGATAAACGACACAAGATTTATAGAGGTTCGGTCAAACGTGCCTACGTCCTCTCTCCGTATCTTTTTCTATAGGCTTAAGATCAACCTCTACACCTCGTCTTCTATCGGTCCGAGGGATACCGTTACAATCTCGTCTTCTATCGGTCCGAGATAAATCATTACACTCTTGTCTTTATGTCGGTCCAAGATAAACCATTTTCATTTTCTATTGGACAAGGAAGCAACCTATCTAGCTTTCGATGGGTACTAGATAGACCTCACTTGGATTTAGATATGATTCTAACAATGCCGGATCAACGATCCTAATAACACCGAATCAATCTACAATCCGTATCTTTCCTCTCGTGTGTGTTTTCGTGTATGAACACTCAAACACTTATCAATTAAGCACAAATACAACAACGATAATGAATATAGTGATATCTGATCAATATACGATTTGCTTGGAGTTGTTGTGATTAGGGTGTGCAGAAAAACTGAATCCGAAAGACCGAAACGAAAATCCAAAAATTTGATCTGAACTAGTCCGATCCGATGTCTTTAGATCGAATTTCGGATTAGAATTTTACAGATCAAAAAATTTAGGATCGGATCGGATTAAATCCGCGGATTTTAGGATCAATCCGATCGATTCGAAATATATATAATATAAGTTTTTTTATTATTATTTTTAGGTGAAACGCAGAAATTTTATTGGATCGGATCGGATTATCCGCAGATTTTTGAATTTATCCGATCCATACGAAATATATAAAAATTTTTTTATTAATTTTGGATTAGGATTTTTATTATTCTTATTAGTTTCTAAAAATTTTGGGTTTTTCGGATTAAATCCGATCCAATCCGATCAGTATTCGGAATGATCCGAATCTGACCCGAACGATCGGTTCGAATTTCGGATTGAGCAAAAGGTGATCCGAAATTTCGGATCGATCCGAATGCACACCTCTAGTTATGATTAATAATACCATATGCCTTGGTATTTATAGGCATAAAGGCTCAACTAGCCGTTAGACTCTGCATCATGTATTACGTACGTTAACTGTATCCCATTATGTACGTTACCTCTATTATGTACGTTAACATGTCCTCGTTACGTACGTTATGCTCCATGTAAATTAGTCTAGTAGCTTATGTGGTTTTCCTTACGTACGTTATCATTATACGCATGACGTACGTTATCTTCAATGTATCCGTTGCACGCTGACCTACTTCATGACGTCATATGTCCGTTCAACGGTTTCAATATCTGAATTCATATTCAAACTGCATTACGTACGTTAACAACACTATTACGTACGTTAATTTCACTCTGAATGCGTACGTTATGTTGTTCCAGTTGCGTAGGTTAAATCATCTGGTGACATCAAGTAAGTCTTCAGGTGACTTGCTATTACGTACGTTATGATGCATGCATAGCGTACGTTAACTTCTCCATATAGCGTGCACTAGACTTGCACCTTAGCGTGCGTTATCTGCTTCTGCTTTTCTGACTGTTTCGAGCGTCTTCAACTTCTTTGTTGTTTTTTTGTTCCATTGTTTGTTTCTTTGATCGATAACATCATCAACTCATTATTAGCATTATTAACAACTCATCATCAAAACCAATTTATAATTATATGCAGAATATTCCAACAATCTCCCCTTTTTGTTGATGACAAAACAACAACCTTTTAAAGTGATTTTATACCTGCAAAATTAAAATATTTACAGATCAATATTTTCAGCTTTGTCCGTTTTGTTAGTTTTCATCTCCCCATTTTTCTTTTCTTCTTTTCGACTTCTTCATATTATTACTTTTTTCAACTTTCTTCTTCGTGGTCTTGATTTTCTTCTCCTCCGTCTTTTCTCCCCCTTTCATGACCGGTATTGTTTTTATTTTTCTCGTCATTCTTCTATGACTCGTATTCTCCTTCCCCCATCATTTTTCTCGACTTTCTCTCCCCCTTTTTGTCATAATCAACAAGTGCCAAAAAAAAATGATACATTAATATGACAAATTACGGGTAAAACTCCCCCTGAAAAATAAATTTGCCCATTTTATAAAAACAGTAATTTCCCCTGAGTTAAATATCAATTGTTAAAAATATAATTTATAAAAATACCAATTGATGAAAATATATTAATTTTGATTTTTGGTATCCAACCGAGAGTTGGTTTTTCTTTTGAAACATAGACAATATTCGGTATAATGGTTCCTTTAGAAATTTAAATTTTCTTAATTTGTATCGTCCGTTGTAATACCACTGGTATTTCATGCTTTATTACTTTGTACTGTGTGAATTTTTGTAATGTGACGTCATTTCTATTTATGTATTCCATTGAGTGCTATACAATTGTGCAATGTGGATGAAACGGAGGTGACACGCCTTGACGCCGTTGGACGATCGTCGGTGCGAATATGACGGTGGCCAACATCTTGTTCCCCGATAATTGTTGACGAGTGGAAAGAACGGTCACCCCGAGATGGTTAAAATGTGTTATGTGGCTAAAGAACTGAATATCTAACGCACGCTATAGTATATGCCTAACATACGCTAGAATTAAGGTGTTACGTACGTTAAGGTAGCTATATTACGTACGTAACGGGTGAGTAGGTTTCCCGACCATAATCTTTCTTTTGACGCGGGGGAAGATACTTTCGGCGGGATAGAGGACAAACGAGTCAACCATTGATAGCGTACGCTATTCCCCAAAGCTAACGTACGCTACAGACGGGAGCTTTACGTACGTAACAACGGCTTACGTACGTAACACTTGGGCACATTTCAGGCAGTGACCTCTGGACGGACCTTACGTATGTTAGTCTTTAAGTATTACGTATGTAAGTAGCTTTACGTACGTAATCTCTGTATCATTAACGTACGTTATCCAAACCGAGTGTTATAAAATAACACTTCCCCTCTTCATTTGCACGACCCCAACCTTGCAAGAAGACACTCTTGGAGCATTTCCTAGCCTTATACTCAGTTTCTAGCCTCTCATATACTTGAATTAGCATTAAGGAAGTGGTTTCTTGAGCTCCGGCGAAGATTATCCAAGTCATTCAAGCCACTTTTTGTTCCTCCTCATAGTTCTTGTGGATTCGTCAACTCTCTTCATTATTCTTCATCTTCCAAGGTAAGTCTATCAATCCTTGAAGTAACCTTTTCAATATTACTGATTATTACTCGTTAGATTTCGGATATTTGGGTAGATTTTGCTAAAATCTCGTAGACAATCTAAACGGACGAACTTGTAGAATCGGAGTTATCATTGTTCGTATATTTCATTTTCATACAACTTGTTGTAACAATCACATGCAAGAACTTCCATCTTAATTTACATTGGGACCATATATAATCGACGAATCAATTGTAGAAGGATTTCGTAGGGATTCATCACCGTTCTATAAACTAGTCATAACTTACTCTTGCAAAATGATAATCAACGTTAAACGTCAATAAGGGAATTAATTCGATTATATTAATGTCACTGAAAATCGTTAGCCGAAATCATTGTGTTAAATAATAGTTTATCGATTGTAGTACTCGTAATAGAGACTTGGATTAGGAGTATGGGATTTGGTTATGATATGTTCGATTGTTGCCAACCGAATAGTGGTAGGGATGATCTTGTTGAACGAATTGATGTATTTAACGTTAACCGTAGAATTGAATGGTAAATGGAACATAATGCTTATGAACTTAGAAAAATGATACTAATGTTGGTAATTGAGACTACGTTAGGAATCCGGTTGGGAAAGGGAGACTAACTTTATTCATCATGATCCGTACGAGGCGTTAATCGGATATTACGTGATTAGATTAAGCTCAAGCGGGCGTGGGGATTTCGGTTATCATAAAGCACCTACCGTCGGATCACAGGCAAGTGAAATCTTGCTCGAGAAATGCTAATATTGTCGTAATGTTGTATTTATGTATGTGCCATTGTTGATAAATGCCGACGGTTGTCTTTCTCTAAAATGGGTTATAAATGGACCGATGTGTTGGGGATAACACCTGTATGGTACCCGTATGGAAATGTGTTAGGGGATAAGACCCGAATTGGGCACCTATGTTCCGGGGTATTCCCGTGTGGATACTTTCGTGACCCTTGGTTGTGACCTTGGGGTTTATGTGATAAAAGAGAAAGACGATGTCGGTCGTGTGATGGAATATTCTTTGTTAGTTATAGGGCATTGTACTTGGTAAAATGGTGTATATCGTTGCTAGTAATCGTTATTGGTTTGCATTCTCTGACCCTGATTATCTGGCATGATTTGTCATGCCAGGTAAATTTGTTAATCTTGTGCAGGATGTTCCCGAGGGGTCCGATCAGACTTGAACGGTGTTGGAATAATTTCTTGCCACTGTTTAAATTAATTTGATTTCAAAAACCTCCGTTGTGTAATAATCAAACTTTGGATTGTTTTTCTTCTTAAAACCTTTGGTCTCATGATATGTAACAGTGGACTTATCATTTTATTGTAATTTCCTTAAATTATCCATTTCCTAAACTAGCATTGTGGGTCCCACTCAGGATTCACGGCACTGTAATACCTCGGAAAGTTTTGGGGGTGTTACAGAAAATGGTATCAGAGAATAACTCCTGGTTTAAATAAAATTCTCCTAAATTTCAAAGTTAATCCAGTCCAACACCCAAAGCGACCGTAACTCCTCATGGGAATATGAAGTAAGTGACGTGTGTGTTTTCTGTCTAAGTACTGCATTTAATTGCAAACTGTGTATGAAACTGGCTTATGATTAATACTGTCAGTAATGGCACGCCGAGGAGCTAGGAGGATGGTGAATGATGTTCAGGGTTCCGCCGTAAACCACAATGAGGACAGGAACACTGCCGAGACCCATCCTGGTGGGGACCAGCCGCCACAAATTAATCAAAACAATCAGGAGGCGGAACGCCAAAATAACAACCTAGGAGGCATGGACCCGGCTTTTGTTCAGGCCCTTGCCCAAGCTATCGCCATGGGGATTGCTCTGGTCAACCAGGCGGAACGGATACCGGTTATCAATGTGGAAGAAAATGCAAGAAGAGACCGATGGTTGGGAGAAATGCTGCGGAGCGAGTACTGTCCCAGATCAGCCCGGACCGCTCGCGCACGTGACTTTTTCAGTGTCGGACCTCAGAACATGCCAGTACCAGAGATCATTCGGGCCTACCGAACCGAGCTAAGTTACATCTTGCAGATGGTTCCATCAGAAGATCAACAAATATGCCACCTTGCACAGAGGTTGCCAGAAGACGTACAACGGTATGCCGCCGGATTCCACTGCACGACCCTTAGGGCGTACGAAGACGTAGTCACAGATTATGCCGGTACTATTGTTAATACCGACCCCGGACATAACTCAAAGAAGCAAAAGATATCATCTCAGTCAGGGAGCAACAACAAAACGAACTCAGGACCCGCATCTTCTTTTAAGTCAGTATCATTGTACTAACAGAAGGGTGCATCCGATCGACTATACCGTAGGGACTGCTTCGATTGTGGCGTGTCCGGACATACTAAGGATCGGTGCCAGAAGACGTCTACTAAATGTTTCACTTGCGGAAAGAGTGGGTACATGTCTCGTTACTGCTGGCGGGCCAATCCCACTCAGAACTCAGTTTCTTAACCGAGTCAACAAGGCTCTGTGCAATCTCCCAAGACGCCTGCCGTTTCCAACTACCGAGGTACATCCCATCAGACTCAACCACCGCCACACGGTGCCGATCGAGGCCGTGGGCGCGGCGGTGGTACTTCATCCTTTTCGGAGTCAGTGCCATCCCGTGTATTTGAGTTGAGGGCTACGGATGGTCAGTCCGCGCAAGCTATCTCAGGTACTCTTCTTGTTAACTCTCAGCCAGTGCATGTATTATTTGATACCGTAGCCACACATTCATTTATATATGTTGAATGTGTTGAACGTTTAAATCTTGCTTGTGTACCTTGTGAGTCCTTTACAGTTAAGATACCCGAGGGTAGTAGAATAGGCGGCGATCTAAAGGTTCGAGACTGTCATATCTGCATCAACGATCATAGTTGGACTGCTAATCTTATGGTCTTTACGCTCCAGAATGAAGATATCATATTAGGAATGGACTGGATGCCATTGCACAAAACGATCTTGGACACCTATCACTTGACTATTTCCATTACGGCTCATGACGGTACCACACATGTCATCAGAGGACGAGAACACTTTAGTATGAAAGGGTCTCTTAGCCTTCTCGCATCGGAAGTCTCCCGCAGCTCTCGATAGGAGTACTATTGGTGTTATGTTCTTCAGGAGGGTACTTCACAACTGATGATCGCAAACATTCCGGTGGTGAATGAGTTTCCAGACGTCTTTCCCGATGAACTACCAGGGCTGCCACCGCACCGAGAAGTTGACCTTTCCATTGAACTCGAGTCGGGGATGAGACCTATTTCCAAAGCTCCTTACAGGATGGCGCCGGCCGAGATGAAGGAATTAAAGATACAGCTCGAAGATCTATTGGAGAAAGGGTTGATCCGCCCGAGCACCTCACCGTGGGGCGCACCGGTACTTTTCGTCAAGAAGAAGGACAACTCTCTACGCTTGTGCATCGACTAAAGGGATCTAAATAAGGTTACTATCAAGAATCGTTACCCACTACCGAGAATTGATGACCTCTTAGATCAATTTCAAGGGGCAATTGTGTTTTCAAAGATCGATTTACGGTCCGGATATCACCAATTGAGAATTCGGGAGGAAGATATACCCAAGACTGCATTTCGATTGAGGTATGGACATTACGAGTACATTGTTGTATCATTCGGGTTGACTAATGCCCCAGCCGTTTTTATAGAACTTATGAACAGAGTTTTGATTGATTTCCTCGATAAGTGCATGGTGGTTTTTATCGACGACATCCTGATCTATTCCCGAAGCCGACAGGAACATGAGGAACATGTGAAGCAAGTGTTGAGCGTGTTAAGGCAACACCAACTTTATGCGAAACTTTCCAAGTGCGAATTCTGGATGCCGGAGGTAACTTTCCTCGGACATGTTGTCTCAGCAAAAGGCGTCAAAGTCGACCCATAAAAGATCGAGACAATAATGAGTTGGGAACCGCCGAAGAACGTCAAGGAGGTAAGGAGTTTCCTAGGATTGGTGGGCTACTATCGAAGATTCGTCGAGACTTTTTCCTGTATCGCTCGACCGTTAACGAACCTACTGAGAAAAAGCGCTAAATTTGTATGGACTGCAGACTGCCAGAAGAGCTTCGACGAGCTCAAGAGTAGGCTAACTACTGCTCCAGTGCTAGTGTTACCGCAGGGAACGGAAGGATTCATTATATACACGGATGTATCTAAGCACGGACTGGGATGTGTCTTCATGCAGAACGGCAGAGTCATTGCGTACGCATCCCAACAACTGAAGCCGTACGAAGTGAATTACCCGATGCACGACTTGGAGCTAGCCGCAGTGGTGCATGCCCTCAAGATTTGGAGGCACTACCTTTACGGAGTTACTTGCAAGGTTTTCACGGATCATAAGAGTTTGAAATATATCTTCACTGCGAGAGAATTAAACATGAGACAAAGGCGCTGGTTGGAATTAATCAAGGACTACAATGTGGAAATCTCCTATCACCCCGGAAAAGCTAATGTGGTGGCCGACGCTCTTAGTCGGAAAACCACACAAGAAGTAATGGTATCCAGCATAACAGTTCAACCCGAACTGCAGCAAGACCTCAGGAGAAGCAGTACAGAAGTATGGATACAACGTAGGCAAGGACAATTGTGCTCGATCAATATACATTCGTCCTTACTAGACGAGATACGTCTAGCACGGATGAAGGATCCCGAGTTACGTGTGATTGGTGCAAGAATTGAGGGAGGGGATGTTTCCGACTATAAAATTCAGGGTGACTTGCTGAGGTTCAAGAATAGGATCTGTATCCCGCCGAATGACGGGCTGAAACAAACTATATTGAAGGAGGCGCACTCCACTCCTTACTCTATTCACCCAGGAGCGAGCAAAATGTACAAAGATCTCCGACAGAGTTTTTGGTGGAAGAATATGAAATGGGAAGTTGCTAGACTCGTCGCCCGATGTATGACGTGCCAACAAGTGAAGATTGAACACCGTAGACCAGCCGGAATCATGCAACCCCTACCTATCCCGGACTGGAAATGGGAAAGCATATCGATGGATTTTATCACTAAGCTACCAACGACGGTGGGAGGAAAAGATACAATTTGGGTCATTGTTGATCGGTTGACGAAATCGGCACATTTCATTCCTATTCAAGAGACAATCGGGACAGAGCAATTGGCCGTCATTTTCATCAGAGAGATCGTAAGGCTGCATGGCGTTCCCTCATCCATCATTTCGGATAGGGACACCAGATATGTTTCTCGTTTTTGGAAAGCCGTCCATAAAGCTATGGGGACCCAAATACATTTTAGCACGACTTATCACCCTCAGACGGATGGACAGACCGAACGTATGATTCAAACCTTGGAAGATATGTTGAGGGCATGTGTGCTCGATTGGGGTAAGGATTGGGCTAGACATTTGGGATTAGTGGAGTTCTTGTACAACAACAGCTGGCATGCAAGCATAGGCATGGCCCCGTTCGAGGCCCTGTTTGGTCGAAGATGCAAGTCGCCGTTATGCTGGGATGATGGTTCTGACACCGCGGTCACCGAGTTAGATCTGATCCAGGAATCCATTAAGAAGATCTCTATCGTTCGAAAGCACATGCTAGCCGCACAAAGCCGACAGAAATCTTATGCCGAAAACCAACAGCGACCGTTAGAATTTGCGGTCGGGGATCACGTGTGTGTCAAAGTATCACCTATGTAGGGTATCCGGCGTTTCGGCCAAAAGGGCAAGTTGAGCCCGATATTTATAAGTCCGTTTGAGATATTGGATCGGGTAGGGAAGCTCGCGTATCGATTAGCTCTACCGCCGCATTTGGATGGAGTGCATAACGTTTTTCACGTCTCACAGTTAAGGAAGTATGTCTATGATCCGAATCACAAGCTCAATTTCGAAGGAGTGGAAATTTCCGACGACGCTACCTTTAGAGAGGTACCGATCGCCATTTTGGATCGGCGTATGAAGATGTTACGAAATAAAGCCATACCCCTCGTGAAGGTTCAGTGGTCACACCACGGCATGGAAGAAGCGACTTGGGAAACCGAGTCGAGCCTGAAATAGAGTCATCCCGAGTTATTTTCTTAAGTTTCGGGACAAAACTATTTTAAGGGGGGCGATATGTAATACCACCGGTATTTCATGCTTTATTACTTTGTACTGTGTGAATTTTTGTAATGTGACGTCATTTCTATTTATGTATTCCATTGAGTGCTATACAATTGTGCAATGTGGATGAAACAGAGGTGACACGCCTTGACGCCGTTGGACGATCGTCGGTGCGAATATGATGGTGGCCAACGTCTTGTTCCCCGATAATTGTTGACGAGTGGAAAGGACGGTCACCCCGAGATGGTTAAAATGTGTTATGTGGCTAAAGAACTAAATATCTAACGCACGCTATAGTATATGCCTAACATACGCTAGAATTAAGGTGTTACGTACGTTAAGGTAGCTATATTACGTACGTAACGGGTGAGTAGGTTTCCCGACCAGAATCTTTCTTTTGACGCGGGGGAAGCTACTTTCGGCGGGATAGAGGACAAACGAGTCAACCCTTGATAGCGTACGCTATTCCCCAAAGCTAACGTACGCTACAGACTGGAGCTTTACGTACGTAACAACGGCTTACGTACGTAAAACTTGGGCACATTTCAGGTAGTGACCTCTGGACGGACCTTACATACGTTAGTCTTTAAGTATTACGTACGTAAGTAGCTTTACGTACGTAATCTCTGTATCATTAACGTATGTTATCCAAACCGAATGTTATAAAATAACACTTCCCCTCTTCATTTGCACGACCCCAACCTTGCAAGAAGACACTCTTGGAGCATTTCCTAGCCTTATACTCAGTTTCTAGCCTCTCATATACTTGAATTAGCATTAAGGAAGTGGTTTCTTGAGCTCCGGCGAAGATTATCCAAGTCATTCAAGCCACTTTTTGTTCCTCCTCATAGTTCTTGTGGATTCGTCAATCTCTTCATTATTCTTCATCTTCCAAGGTAAGTCTATCAATCCTTGAAGTAATATCTTCAATATTACTGATTATTACTCGTGAGATTTCGGGTATTTGGGTAGATTTTGCTAAAATTTCGTAGACAATATAAACGGACGAACTTGTAGAATCGGAGTTATCTTTGTTCGTATATTTCATTTTCATACAACTCGTTGTAACAATCACATGCAAGAACTTCCATCTTAATTTACATTGGGACCATATATAATTGACGAATCAATTGTAGAAGGATTTCGTAGGGATTCATCACCGTTCGATAAACTAGTCATAACTTACTCTTGCAAAATGATAATCAACGTTAAACGTCAATAAGGGAATTAATTCGATTATATTAATGTCACTGAAAATCGTTAGCCGAAATCATTGTGTTAAATAATAGTTTATCGATTGTAGTACTCGTAATAGAGACTTGGATTAGGAGTATGGGATTTGGTTATGATATGTTCGATTGTTGCCAACCGAATAGTGGTAGGGATGATCTTGTTGAACGAATTGACGTATTTAACCTTAACCGTAGAATTGAATGGTAAATGGAACGTAATGCTTATGAACTTAGAAAAATGATACTAATGTTGGTAATTGAGACTACGTTAGGAATCCGGTTGGGAAAGGGAGACTAACTTTATTCATCATGATCCGTACGAGGCGTTAATCGGATATTACGTGATTAGATTAAGCTCAAGCGGGCGTGGGGATTTCGGTTATCATAAAGCACCTACCGTCGGATCACAAGCAAGTGAAATCTTGCTCGAGAAATGCTAATATTGTCGTAATGTTGTATTTATGTATGTGCCATTGTTGATAAATGCCGACGGTTGTCTTTCTCTAAAATGTGTTATAAATGGGCCGATGTGTTGGGGATAAAATCTGTATGGTACCCGTATGGAAATGTGTTAGGGGATAAGACCCGAATTGGGCACCTATGTTCCGGGGTATTCCCGTGTGGATACTTTCGTGACCCTTGGTTGCGACCTTGGGGTTTATGTGATAAAAGAGAAATACGACGTCGGTCGTGTGATGGAATATTCTTTGTTGGTTATAGGGCACTGTACTTGGTAAAATGGTGTATATCGTTGCTAGTAATCGTTATTGGTTTGCATTCTCTGACCCTGATTATCTGGCATGATTTGTCGTGCCAGGTAAATTTGTTAATCTTGTGCAGGATGTTCCCGAGGGGTCCGATCAGACTTGAACGGTGTTGGAATAATCTCTTGCCACTGTTTAAATTAATTTGATTTCAAAAACCTCCCTTGTGTAATAATCAAACTTTGGATTATTTTTCTTCTTAAAACTTTTGGTCTCATGATATGTAACAGTGGACTTATCGTTTTATTGTAATTTCCTTAAATTATCCATTTCCTAAACTAGCCTTGTGGCTCCCACACGGGATTCACGGCACTGTAATAACTCGGGAAGTTTTGGGGGTGTTACATCCATCTTGGGATTTTGCAAATTGAAATATGATGCCCAAGTGTTAAACATTTCTCACATCGGGGTATTTTAAAATTTAAGGATTCGGTTTTGTTATTCGGTTTGAATCCTAACCCCTATTTATTTAATGAAAATTTTTGAACGGAGAGCATTTGTTCAAATTTGTCATTTCCACAAGAAAATTTGTTCGTTAAAACCTTAAGTTCGTTTTGAACTTTCAAAAGATCATCCTTTCATTTATTTTCATTTTCAAGACATTTAGAATGATCGGTTTCAATAAATTTACCTTTTTCATTTATTTTGAAAATTTCGATTTCTAATAATTTAATTTTCGATTTGAGGGATTTATTATCGAGTAAAGCATTTTGAAAATCGGAATGTAAAAGTTCGAATGCTTCAAATAATTCGTCGTGGGACGAGGTACTAACCTAACTTTTGACGTCGCTTTCGTCGAATGAACTCCTTGCCATGAGTGCGAGGTTATTTTGAGTATATTCATCATCATCCTATTCGTCACTCCATGTTGCTACGAGAACTTCTTGGAAGTCGCGCCTCGGCAATTTTTCGAAAAGTGGCCTGGTTTACCACTATTTTGACAGTTATTTTTGAATTTCTTTGATTCGCTCGTCTTGATGTCTTTCCTTCTCCGGTTCAATAAGTTTTGAAACTTATTTATATTCTTGGTATAATATGCCGATTCTTCATCATCTGAGTCCACCGGGATTTCTTCTTTCTTCGACATCTTAGCTTTCATAGCTATGGTTATTTCTTTCGGTTTTGGCTTGGCGTTCCGAGATTTAAGAACTATCTCGTAATTTATAAGCGATTCGACGAGGGCGCAAAAATCAAGATTATTTAAATCTTTCGATTCCATAATCGCCGTAACTGTCCCGTCCCATTCAACAGGTAGTGATCGTGGGATTTTCTTAACTTTTTCACTACTTGTTGGTGAAAAATCGGTATTTGCACCATGTTGCGGAAGCGTAAATATAGAGTGCGGAAATTAAACGACACACAGATTTATAGAGGTTCGGCCAAACGTGCCTACATCCTCTCTCTCCGTATCTTTTTCAATAGGTTGATGATCAAAACTTCTGCACCTCTCTTCTATCGGTCGAGGGATTACCGTTACAAGCTCGTCTTCTATTGATCCGAGTAAAACCGTTCTCTTACTTGTCTTTTTGTCGGTCCAAGTTAAACCGTTTTCCTTTTCTATTGGACAAGGAATCAACCACTCTAGCTTTCTATCGGTACTAGATAAACCTCACTAAGATAGCGATTGCGATTCTAACAATGCCGGATCCTTGATCCTAATAACGCTGAATCCAATCGTATCTTTTATTTTTCCTGTCGTGTATATGTTGAATGTATAATCACTCAAACTCACAATATAAGCTCAATATCACAACAATAATATAATGTATATGAATATAAGATCAATGTCTTGATTGCTTGAAGTTGTTGTAGGATGAATACCATTAGAAGTGGTATTTATAGCCTTCTCTATCAAACTAGCCGTTGCTGCCAGTTGACTTGCTAGCGTGCGCTAGCTCTTCTTATTAGCGTGCGCTATCGCGCATTTTGCCTATAACGTACGTTATGCCTTCGTGTTACGGACGTGAACGTCGTCCAGTTTCAGTCCAGTGGCAATTGTCCATGACAATTAACGTGCACTAACACTTACTTGTAGCGTGCGCTAATCTTGCATCATTGCATGCGTCATATATCCGTTTATACTTTTTGACTTTGCATCAGAATCTTCTTAACGGATTGATTGACTTGATTTCAAACTCATGTTTAGCGTGCGCTAAATATCACCTGTAGTGTGCGCTAAGTCTTACTTCACTGCATACGTCATTCTCTGTTTGAATATCTTCACAACAGTAATATGGACTCGATAGCGTGCGTTAGTAAACATGTGTAGCGTGCGCTATCTTCATCAGATGACTTCACTTCAGGTAACTACGAACTTGTCTGATCTGCATCCGGGTATCGTTAGCGTGCGCTAACGTTTAAGTCTAGTGTGCGCTAGCTTTGTATTTTGTCCAACTTTTTGCGTCATCGTCTGCTTCGTTGATTTGCTTCGCCTATATGTTGTTTTGTTTTTGTTTAGCAACTTTAATCATCAAACCATTATATATGAATATGTGGAATAAATATTCCAACAGTTAATGGTTTCCCAAAACAAGTTAATCCATTAGTAATGACCGAAAATCGGTCGAGCATGTTTGTTATGGACTCGTCGTTCTTCATCATAAATAGCTTGTATTCGTGAAGGAGCATATTTATTTTCGTCTCCTTGACTTGAGATGTTCCTTCATGAGTTACCTCAAGTATTTTTCAAATTTCTTTAGCACTTTCGCACGAGGATATCCAGTTGTGTTCTTCCGGATTTAAAGCGCAATATAATAATTGCGTTGCTTTGTAATTATAGTGGTCATTCTTGTAACACCCCCAAGACGATCAGGGTATATTACAGCGCCGTGGACCCCACACTTTGGAATCCACCAGGCTAACAAACCGACCCGACAAACAACAAACACGTACATCATCAATACATGGACAATTTCTCAATCCACGACATTCAAAATAAAAGACTAAAATCCGACAATACAATCTGACATCAAATCCACTCCCAAAAACGGGTACATAAAATTAATAAATTCCATAAGGAAGTACTCGAGTACTTAAATCCATGACATAGTAAATAAATTCAAAATAGGACACCAACAGACAACCGCTAAACAGTATCATGCTTGCCCATCATACTCATACGACTCGTATGCCCGCTTGTCTCCGAGACCTGTACCTGAAATACAAAAAGTATTTCCCCCATTTAAGGGGTTAGCGACAACTGCTAGTGCAAGTACAATTCATTTGAACTACATTCTAATCAGATGAATAAATGCGCCAAAAATCATTTTAGAAATTATTTATATTCCGGAATATTTACGGTGCACAAGCACAAAACACATTTCTCCAACAAAGCAATTCAAAGTTAACCATTGGTACGAGACTCACGGCCACCGTACCCCGCAGAGCCCCGTCGAACATCCCTGGGTGGTCAACCACAATTCGTGATATGCACACACACGGCAACACGTATACCTAGAGGCCCCGTCGGATTGTCCCTAGGTGAACATACACATATCCATCCACACATCCACGAATAGCCATAATTCAAATACTAGAACATGTAAACCAATGTAAAGTACTTGCCTTTGAGACATCTTCGACGAACGGGGAAGAACAACGACTACGAATGATCCGGATGGAAAGCGACGGTTCCTAAACGAAGGATCAACATAACTCAGTCCTAACGGACAACAATAATCGAATGGAATACACCCATAACCCCGATTACAAACTATGACAATATACGATCAATCGATACGGGCGAGGATTTACGCAAAATCTCCCCGTATAGACAATTCACGGATTAAACTCGATAAAATCGGATTGGGAGTCACCAAATAACAACAATCGATGAGAAATATCACAACATACTTGAACAATTCGAGTCCAACAAGCAAAACCCGGGAAACCCCCCAAAATTGACAAGTTAGGGTTCTAGATGAAAGTACCTCGGATTCGGACGGGATGTGTGTTTGCTAAGTATTCGTTAGAATGCCTCAATGAGTTTGTATATTGTTGTATCGGCGTTTGAGTTGGTTATAATCGTGTTTGATACGTTTATTGAGCGGATTATTGGTAATTGTGTCATTCAAGGTTGTTCGGGCGACCGGCATCTCTTTTTAGGACGTTGTTCGATGAAGGACATTTCAACACCGGTATTGGGTAAGTAAATTCTTACTCGGTTAAAAGGATATTCATTCCTTACGTTGTTGTTCATTCATACATGTAATTCACTCATAATATGTCATTCATGTCGAGACTTGTAATCATCAACTAATCATGTAACTCACGAGGAACGACGGTTCCAAAATCATTTCATTGAAGCTATCACTCGTTGTATCATTATTTCATCTCGGTGAGTCGTTCTTGATCCTTATCGGATTCTATTCATTACTCCTCACCTTGGTCATTTTTGTTCTGGTGATCTTCCGGAATTATATTGCATGGCCAGTTGGCGCATGTATGAAATTTTAGTCGGGCACACTATGGTCATGTGTATATGCGGGACTCCGGACACATTGGACTGTGCACATGGTAATGTGTATACGCGGGACTCTGGACAAATTGGACCGTGAGACTAATTAGGCCAATAGCGGGTGTATATGCGGGGCTCCGGACACTCGACTATTTGTGCTCTCACACTTTTCATTCGGGCGTACATTGATGCTCATCATTCAACTTAATTCATTAATTCATTTATGTGATTGTTGTATATTGTTCAACTCTTGAGGATTGTTGTTCTGTGTAACTGACCCCGTTAGGGGATGTTGTTTTCAGGTCACGACAAGGCTAAGGCACGGGAAGAGAACGTTGACGGCGGGGAGTTCCAGTGATACTAGTAGGGCCCCCCAGTCCTTTTCATTCACTCGTGTTTTCTTCATTTTATTTCCGCTGCAGACTTCCGTTTGAATATTCATTTCATTCAGTGTTGTATATTTTATCTTCATATAAAATATACATGTATTCTGTATTATCTTGGGTGTGTTGTAATGAAACTCCTCATCAGAGTAATTGATGATATAATGTGGTTCGGTACTACAATTATATTATTTATTTCATTAATTTTCATTCGCCTGGTGGGTCCCAGTCGGGGGTCCACGACACTGTAATATCCACCTAGTTTGGGGAGTTACAAACAAGATATCGGAAATACTTTGACGAACATCATAAGAACTTATTCATTAGGTTCATCTTGATTGTCATCTCCTTCTAGGAATTAATCCTAAGCTCGGTCCATTAAATTCCCCAAACGAAATGTTCGATCATATAATTCATACGAACTTAGATAATCTCTGAAAACTTGTTATAATCAGGTTCGAAATCTCAGGATACTACGTTCAAGAGCCTTATCGCTAAAAGTTTCGATCAACATGCTTAACAACAAAAGAGAACCGAAGCATAACCGAATTTATTCCTCTAAAATCATGATGTTCGACTTCTCACGAATATAACTGATTTGATGATCTCAAAAACATGTTCAAAACATTACCAAAAACACGTAATCAAGTTGGTGATGTAACACCCCAGAACCATCCAGGAATATTACAGCATCGTGGGCCCCGAGACGGAACTCACAAGGCTAAAAGAAATTTTCGCAAACAATTACAAACGCCCAAGAGGCTAACGACAGTATTATCTATTAAAAACATTCGAAGACTTTATAAAACTCGTTAAACAAACCGTCGTAAAATCTCATTTGAAACCACAAGGTCGAAATGCCAAGACTCAACAATTTAAAAACATATGTTAAGCTATCTCTTACATGTACCGATAAAATAGTTTAGAAAACGATTGCCAAAGTAACCTAAGTTACCAGATACCAAAAGGCCATTTAAAAATACTCACGCAGCGGAAAAGACAAACCAAAAATACTCTAGCAGCGGAATTACAACAACTGATCGGGAGACCTAATACACAAATACATGCCATAGCCAGTATCCTCCGGAAAGCTCATCTCTTCAAGACCGCTACAAGATCGATATCCAAAGAACCTAAAAAGAAAGCCCACGACGGGGTCAGCCATAATATCCAACAATGATAACCATCACATCACGTCAATAATTACATACCAATGAGATACTAAGTAAGAATACTACCAATGTAATCTCACCGCCATAACTTTACCAACTCGTGATAATAATTACCAAAGTTCACATCTCGTATCCTCTCAACGACACAATAAGCTCATACCGAAATATTTGTATTGTATCTCAACAATACCCAAGGTTCTCAAAACATTATCATTACTCACTGTTACGAAATCTACTAACTCTGTCCAACCCAATCCATCGGTAACATCATCACATCTCAACACGATAATCAATTGTCCATTAAAATACAATTACCAAAGGAAATACAGAACGTACCTCAAGATACGAAATACCACGACAATCACGTCAGTCTAATCCGATATCAGATCAATTCATCATACGGACACGGTCCTAACACAAGACCTACAAATGCATATTCATATGACAACATCAATATGCTCACATCAATAACAACAATGTATACTTATGGCAAACCCATAATATATATATATATATATATGCACAACAACAACACATGGTAATCCAACGATCCAGCGCACACAGCTATAGATTCCCATGATGATCCCATCGGACCAACACATGGTAGAAATACCTGTCCAACGATCGAGCGCACACAACTATAGATATCCTATGTTGATCCCGTCGGACCAACGCATGGTGGACATATGACAACAATGCACAACTGCACAAAACAACAGTACACAATGCACGACAACAACAATGCACAAATGATAAAAATGATTAGAGTACTTGCCCCGAGTCCTTCGAGAGCGATCTCAATGTCTAAACCATCACCAACCATTATCCTCAATACTCGATGGTCCAAAATATCACGGACTATGGATGATTCATATCTTCGTCTTTATCACAATGTATCCTCGATACTCAAGTATACCAATAATAAAAGTAAACCATATACATTGTGATTTAACTCCCAAAAATCAGAGTTCACAATTATAATCATCGCTATACAAATTATAAACGAATGAAACTGAAACCATTCATTAAATATTATAAACTGTGCAAGTAATAACTTGCCTCGATACCGATGAAGCCGTTACCAATTCCTTGTCGTTGTCTACGAACTCCTCAGCCCCGACCAAAGAAATATACGAACATTCTCGAATACGACCGCAACGTATGGTTCTAATCACCGATCAATAATCTCAACCTATTACAATAATCGATAAACAACAAGTTCGATAACAATCAACAATCGATATAACCAATTCACAAATCCAACGACTCAACAATATCTCGATTAACCACTAGTCCGAACAATCCAACTCAATCCATTACGAACTCACAACCGTAATACAAGTATGTACACTGTCTGTTGACATAGCGCACGCTAATCACTTAACGTAGCGTGCGCTAAGTCGCTTCCGTTAGCGTGCGCTAGACAGTAACACTAGCATGCGCTAATGACATGCAGTTTCATGCATTTCAGGTACCGATCAACATATGGCGATTACGAATACGAGTGTAAAGGAAATCATACTCCATGATCAATCACAATCTTTCCAAATTCAATCCCGGTATCATACTCACATGATGTATACCATTAATCAATCATCAATCAACATGACTTAATCCTAGATATGAACATTTCATATTCGTATCGAAAACAACGATATTTCAATATACAATCGTCTTACTATGGTATATTCATAAATAAGTTCTTCAAGAACACCAAGTGATTTGAAACCATGTTCATAATCATCAAAGCAACATAATCTAACATCCTTTAGCATGTAAATAATCATCCGATTCATAATCCAAGTCATATACATCCATTAAACCTCATACAACATCATCACATGATAATCCAACATACTCCCTCCCAGGTAATCATCCTTTAAAACGAAACACTAACAAAGGGATACGAAAGTTACCTTGTAGACGAACCATGAAGAAGAACAATCGAACTCCATTCCAAGAATCATCAACAATCTTCAAGAACAAGGCTTTAATCCATGCTCTCCATCTTATTATTGTTAAGAATGATCATCTCTCAGTGTTTGGAACCTCAAACTTCTCTCTAAGAACTCTCTCTATCGAAATAAGGGAAGGAATGGACGAATGAACACAATTCACATCTGCAATCATATATATACTCACTGTTGTTAGCGTGTGCTACCTTCACAAAATAGCGTGCGCTATCGCAGTCCAGAGGCTACTGCCTTGCTTCGTACAATGATTTACGTACACAATGCCCATGCAATAGTGTACGTAAATGCCTCTATTTAGCGTACGCAAGTGTCCGACCATAGCGTGCGCTACTCATAGTTGAATCGTTTGTCTGTATGCTCCGAAGACGGGTCCACACGCCGAAAGCTCCGACAAGGATAAGATTCCATTTGGACCAATCTGATATTAGCGTGCACTAACAATATGCATTAGCGCGCGCTAATACTTCATAACAAACATCTGTTAACCTTATCAGAACATGCGCCGAAAGTAGTCGGTCCCACACATAGATTCCCTCTGATATGTTCTGCACTAGCGTGCACTATCCTTTGCCTTTAGCATGCGCTAAACCTGCACGATAGCATGCGCTATGCTTGAATATTAGTGTGCGCTAATAAGGCTATACTTAGCCATTTTCAGCTATCATTGTCCAACGTCTCAACATACTAGATACGTATACACGACATACTGAATACACATACTCCTTCCAATAATATTCTCATATGATACACACTATCCTCAAATGCAATTGTCGAGTACGACAATTATACCAATACAGATGTCTCAGTCCTTCAATTATTTTATCCATACTGTACAGATTCCACGCTGTACAACATAACTCGGATAAAATACAGATGAAGGATCACATACCTCAATATAGTGAAGAACAACGAAAAACTTGAAAAAACTCAACACCGGAAGATTTAACACCAATCCACAAGGGTCTATGATCTTCAAAATCAATCTAGGACGATGATATGGGAGTTATATGATGCTGGATAGTTCTCAGATAGCGAAGGACGGAAATGAAGTGGAGAAGAAATGAAATGGGGGTTGAGGGTTATAAATAGAACTCTAACCATTACGTACGCTGCCTATACTCCATTACGTACGTAAAGGCCTTAGAGCACGCTATAGTCAATCCTTAGCGTACATTAACGTCTGGCCAAAGCTCACTGACTTGATTCTGGCATTCGCTTACGTACGTTATCGTAGTAGTTTACGTACGTAACACTATGAACTTAGCTTACATTAATAATCCACCATAGCGTGCGTTAAGTTCCGTTGACTTGCTTAGCTGGAAAGCCGTCCAGGTTCACATGGAGCATCTCACAAATCTTTACCGGCCCCCACACCCGACCCTTGTCTGATCTCGAATTGACCGAAGCTTACGTATGTTAAGCTTAAGCTATAACGTGCGTTATATTACAATTGTAGCGTATGTTAAGATCATCACCTAGCGCACATTATGACGTGCAGAACCATGCATGCAAGAATGTTGGAAATACAAAAACGTAGGGATACGAATACGGGAAACCAATCTTCGATTATTTATACCATATAATCAAATACTACAAGTTCAACTACAAGTAGAAATACACAATAATTATCCGGGCATTACAGCATGCACTCTCGAAGTCCCTGCAACTGGAAAATATAACAATATTAGCTCATACCCAGGTCGGTAAAAACAAATAACAATTCATATGTTTACATATATGGATTTGTAGTCTAAAAGCATTAGCGCGCGCGTGTGTGTATATGTCACAGTATACTATCTTACAGCTTAAACGGGGGAGGGGGGGTAGTAAGCTGTACTTTTTTTCGAAGTTTGATTTGCGTAGTGGAAGTCTTAGGCTAAGGTGTTGTAAGTACCACAACTAGACAATCTCTTATAGCTTGGTACATACAGGGTTTTCAGAGTAAATATACTATAAATCACACACTGTATGAAAACAGTAAGTGCATGAAATGATAACACACAGTTGTAACTTGGTTCGAGGTAAACTCCTTTACGTCCACAGATCCTCCACACAGGAGTAAAAAGTTTATTAAAAATCAAGACGTAGACAACTGTATGATTTTAACTAAATCGATCGTTGTACCGTTCGCGTGGATTTATACAATCGACTATAACTTGCGCCGTTCACACAGATTGGTTATAGGCTTCTTTGACTTGCTTTTTCTCACACCGACTGAAGCTTCATCTTTGAACTCTCTTCTTCCCACACAGGTCGGGATAGTTCAACTTAGTCCACATCGGACTAATTGGTCTCAACAGTAAGATTTGAAGCTATACGAGTCGGAACAACAGTTGTAGGTTTTGTAATTCTTCACTATAGATTTGTTGTTCTCTGTTGAGAACTTAATATTCCATTATTCGTTCTTTGTTGTTCTCTTGCTTGGGCTATTTATAACCTTGGAAATAAATCCGTTATAAATATAGCTGTAGGCCAGTTGGTGATATTTAGACAGATCTGATGGAGACTTGTAGAATATTTGAATTAAATATGTTTCGCATTTAGTGCTTCAGAAATTCTCTTTGATCCGCATTAAATGCTCTTCAGACTTCAATCTCTCCGACTGCATTAAGTGCTGTCCTCTCACCAAATAAACGCTCTTTTGAAACCGTGAAAACTTTGTAAATAAAGAAACGTTAATATCACAACGGTTTAAAGCTGTAAGTATAAATTCTGTTCGATTTTGATTAACTTTTTATAAGAAAGCACCTACAGCTTCTTTAGAGTAGCTAACAATCTTTCTTGGTGTACGCTGGAACTTCTATTTGGCTGTCGGAGATATCTTCTGGAGCTGTATAAAATTTGCTGTAAGGACAGGCTGTAAGCTGCATTTATAAAACACTTAGGGTGTTATTTTTTCCAAGAGACACACACACACACACACACACACACACATATATATATATATATATATATATATATATATATATATATATATATATATATATATGTGTGTGTGTGTGTGTGTGTGTGTGTGTGTGGATTGACTATGGTGGAAACACCCTTAATGGTGAAATCTAGAAACCAATTGCATTATTAAGTAATTTCATTGCATATTTATTATTATTTGTTGCATCAAGCTGGTCGCTAGTATATGCAACAAATAATGCAATAAAAAAATACATAAATGCATATAAGTCTACTCATCTACAGCCGTTAGATCACTAATATTAATGGCCTACAAAAGTTTCTAGATTTCACAAGGTAATTAGTTTTCATATGATCTATTTCATATATATATATATATATATATATATATATGGGTTCAGGTGAGAATGCAATTTAAGTTAAGAAATAAGAATGAATTTCATCAATAGATCTTGATAAATGGATGACCTAAATTTATTTTCACAAAAATTTGATACATATAATGCAATATTTTAATGCATCAATATTTTGATGCATATAATGCATATTTTAATGCATTGTAATTTTGATGCACGAAATGTATATATTTCATGCATAATTAGTACAAAACTCATGCATATATTAAAGTTATGCATTATATGCATCCATGCATAAGTTTTCATGTGAATATGTTTTGGTCATCTATTTAATCAAGATCTATATACCAAATTTATTCTTATTTCTTAACTTAAAAGTAAAACCCATTCTATATATATAGGAAATATATCATATGAACTAATTAGGGGGAACGGCTGGAGCCCTTAGGTAATGTCCGGGGATGAAACCATTAACCCTGCCCGGGCCCGATGCGCGGGCTGTATGGCAGCGGGGGACAATGAGGCGATCAGGTCATGCTGCCAAACTTACCTCTAGATCGGGGGTGAGCTCGAGCCTCTTGGGGGGGGACTCAGGACAGGGGACGATCCTCCTTGTGTGCGTGTGTGGGAAAAAAAAATCATATGAACTAATTACCTTGTGAAATCTAGAAACTTTTGTAGGCTATTGATATTAGTGATCTAACAGTTGTAGATGAGTAGGATTATATGCATTCATGTATTTTTTTATTGCATTATTGTTAAATATCTTAACCAGAACGATCACGATAAATAATATGAATATCTGATGAAATTCTTAATAATCTGACAGTATAGATTGGTTTCTAGATTTCACCAGGGTTTCCACCATAATCAATAGTTTCTAAAAGTTACAATTATTTGAATTTGAATAAGTTCTTACACTTCTAATATCATCCAGTTTATCAAAATAACGATCTGAAAATTAACAAATTTACAAATAAAATTCTAGAATGTTACTTTTAATTTGTGAAAATGACATTCAATAATTTTTCAGATTTGCAATTGTGGTATAATTATTATTTATACAACTTTAATCACATAAAACTTCACTTTAGTTTAATAAGGAAACATGTGAAATCGTCATTTGAAAAATTACATTTGATATGTGGATAAACCTCAAAAGTCGAATAAACATAATTTCGAGGTTGAAACATTAGTTATGAACTATTCAGCTCGACTGATTTATACCCTATGTAAAAAATACCTGCAATGTTATTAAGAATTAAAATTCACCGACAAAGTATCAAAATGTTATAAAATTATGTCACTAATTATAATCTTTCATATTAAATTATAGAGGAAATTCACTCCTTTAGCCACTTTGCCATAGTCAATGACAATATTTATCAAGGGACTTAGTTTGTACAAATTCTAGCAAAAAATGTACAAATTCTAGCAAAATAGGACATAGTTGGACGAGATAAAGTCTTTTTTGGTCCCATAACTTTTCGCCTTTACCAAAAATGTCCCAAAAAATTTCGTTTAGCCAATTACACCCCAAATTTTTCTCAAGTGTACAATTTACATCCCAATACTCGTCGGATTTGAGAAAACGGCGTCGTTTCCCCCCATGTGACCCGCCCGTGACTTTTAATTTGGGGCTTTTTATCTCCGGCGTGATGTGGACAATACGTGGAATGTCTTGCCCAATTAAAACACAAAGAATGGCATCTCATTATTAAAATAACCCCAATAATATAATTTAAAAAAAATTAACAATTAAATTAAATTAGAAATACAATTCTGCGTAGGAAAGGCGGGAGAAAGAAGAGCTAATCTAGGGTTCATGCGCAGAAATTCTCCGAGTTGAATTTCGAGCCCCAAATAGCGAAAAGGAAACAACAATGGTTTTTGTGCGGAGGAAAAGTGCAATGGAGTGCCCCAACCCAAAATATGGTAAGTTCTCTTGTCCTTGTGTTTAAGATTCGCTTTTGTATAAGTAATTGATAACTAAAAATTGGCTTCTTTCATACTTCTGTACAGATTCGAATAGTAAATACCTCACTTTGGTCTTGTATTTTGGTGGAAAGTTTGAGCATTCCGACAATGAATACGTAGGGGGGACAGGGTTGTTTATGATTGGGTTAGGACCTTTGAACTTAAAAAATCTGATTTGGATGAGTATTGTGTAAAGGCAGGGTGCAAAGGGGAGAAGAAGTATTATATTAGACTTAGAGATATGAGCTTTAAACTCCTAGCTGATGATGAGGATCTTAATTCATGGTTAGAGAGGGACCTTGCATTCAGGGAAGTTCATATATTTGCTGAACAAGTGCAAGTAGAAAGTGAGAGTGTGTACACAAATCTTGATGAGGATGACTCAGACTTTGAAGATCCTGACTTTATGATAGGTAATGAATTGACTGATGAAGATGATGATGAGATTTTTGATGAAAATATAGAGGAAGTGTCCTATGACAATGATGAGATAGATGAATCAAATGAGATTGAGAATAGTACCATTTATATTATGCTTGAAGGGATGAGTGAGAGGGATAATCAGACTGAAGGAAATGAGAGGGGTAAGCATCCTGAAGGAAGTGAGAAGGGTAAGCATCCTGAAGGAAGTGTTAAGGGTAAGCAGCCTGTTGTTGATGAAGAGGATAATGTGGGTGAGGGTGAGGGTGAGCCTGACATTGTTTGTGAGGTCAATGAGGTGGACTTTGATGAGAACAGAGTGTCTGATGAAGACAATGATGAGCCTAATTACCCTGTGTTTAATCCCAAGACTATATTCAGTCCAGTGTTCTGCCTCAATCAAATCTTTGCCACTAAGCAGGAGTTCGTAAAAATTTGCTCGGTCATATCTTTGTTAATGTTAAGAGGAGCATATGCTTTCCTAAGAATGATAAAAGAAGGATATATGCAAAGTGCGTGAATGATAATTGTAACTGGAAGATCCATGCATTGAAAAGAAAGGATGAGATGGCATTCCAGATTAGGGTGTTTGAGGACAATCACACATGTGCACCTACTAATAAGGTTAGGAACATGACCTCCACATGGTTGAGTGAGAGATTCTTGCAGAGGTTCCAATCTGATCAGAAGAAAGATGCTGTTGTTTTTATGAAAGACACTTACCATGACACAAAGTGCCAAATCAATAGGCAACAGGCTTACAAAGCTAAGAAGAAAGCACTCTTGAAGATTGAAGGTGATCCTGACCTTCAATACTCTAAGTTATGGTCTTATGTTGATGAGCTGAGGGAAACAAATCCTGGATCCACCATACTATTTGGAACTGAACTAGATAATAGTGTTACTAGGTTTAGTAGGATCTACATGTGTTTTGATGCATTAAAAAAAGGGTTTGCAAAAGGGTGTAGACCTATTATAGGTGTGGATGGGTGTCATCTGAAAAGCAAGCATGGGGGTGTGCTCCTTACTGCAGTTGGGGTTGATGGTAACAACAACCTATATCCTATAGCTTATGCTGTGGTTGAAAAGGAGAATGGACCAAACTGGGAGTGGTTTCTCACTGTATTGAAGTCTGATCTGTCTCTTAATGATCAAGACACAACCTTCTTATCTGATAAGCAGAAGGGCTTGATTCAAGTATTCCAGTCGATCTTTCCAGGTGTGAGCACAGATTTTGTGTCGTGCATTTGCATAATAACTTTATAAAGGTGGGTTTAGGGGTCGGGCATTGAAGTATCTTGTATGGAGGGCCGCTTGCGATCTACGAAAGGTGAGTTCAATTTAAGAATGAGGGAGTTGAATGCTTTGAATGAGGCAGCATGGCAATGGTTTCAAGATAAGCCTCCTACTAAGTGGTGCAAGGCTTTTTTCTCTGAAAGACCTAAGTGTGATATGTTGTTAAATAATGTGTGCGAGTCATTCAATTCTAACATCCTAGATGCAAGGGACAAATCCATTATAACAATGTTGGAGTGGATTTGAGAGCATTTGATGAAAAGATTACAAAGAAATAGAGATTTAGCTAGTGCCAGGTGGCACAAGAGACTTTGTCCTCGGATTCATACTCTGTTGGAGAAGAATATGGACAAAGTGGCTGATTGTATCCCCATTAAGTCTAGTCATGAACACTATCAGGTGTCTTGCTATGATGGGAGTCAGTATACAGTAGATTTGCAGCAGGTAATGTGCACTTGCAGAGCATGGCAACTAACTGGAATACCTTGCACACATGCTATATTTGCAATGCTAAATCAAGGATTGGACCCTGTGGACTTTGTGGATGATGCATACACTGTTGAGACCTATTTGAAAGCATATGGAAACCCCATTTATGGGATCAACTATGAGGCTTTATGGGGTGAGACAATGTATATTCCCCCTCTTCCCCCTAATTTTGGTACAAAACCTAAGAGAGGCAGGAGACAAACTAAGAGAAGATTGGAGCCTGATGAGAAGGCAAGGAAAAGTGGGAGCAAACCAAAAAGGATGAGGAGACAACAAACAACAGTGACTTGTAGCAAATGCAAAGTCCAAGGACATAATCTTCTTTGGATGCAAAAGGAAAAAGGTATTCATCATGTTTCATGTATATGTTGTATCTTATGTCAAGGTTATTCATTATGACTGATGTCTGTGTTATGTTGTATCAAATTTGTAGGCTGATGCTTCTGATGGAGGTGCTCAGCAATCAAGTGCTAGTGTGATAGGTGACAAAGTCATTAACATTGATGACAACACAAATGAGGTGTGTCCACTGACATTATTGTAGTATAGCTGTTGTTTATTATATTTTATGCTGATATGTGTGATGTACTTCAAGCAGATTGCACCACCAAGGTTTGTGAACCCTATACTTGTGGAAGAGAATGTTGGTACCACTCAACAGAGCCAAGTAATCAATAAAGAATGGTACAAACCTGCTCCGAACCTCATCTTCGTGGACCCCCATGTACCAAAGAAATGCAAATGGGACAAGGTCATTTGCAGCCAAGGGTTCAAATTAGAGCACCACCACCAGGGAGAGATGGTTGGGTTGGGCACTTCACAAACAAATGTAATGCAACCCTTGGAGAGGACACTTTAAAGAGGATTGTGGTGGATAATGATGGTCAGAAGTACTTAGATTTATCATCACAGGCTGGAAAAGAAGAAGGAAAAGGAAAGAAGAAGAAGAAATGAAGTCATCTGACTTATTTTCATTAATGTGTACTTGTTCAGGGTTTTTTTGCTTATTTTGAGGATTGTAATAATTATGTTTAACTTCATGTTCTGCTGTAAGGTACTTTGATGTTTGTGATTATGGTTAATGAAATTAAGTCCTCTTGTTTAAAATACTTCATTTGGTACTTTGATGTTTCTGATTTTGATTAATGAAATTAAGTCCTTTTGTTTCTGATAACTGGTCCTTTGATGTTTTTGATGTTTCTTATGTTTGGTACATGTGACTTCATTTGGTCCTTTTGTTAACTTCATTTCACTTTGATGTTTGTTTAGTGCTGGTTCTGATGTTTCTGGTTTTTGTTCCTTCTGATGTTTCTGATGTTTGTTTCTGATGTTTCTTATGTTTGGTACATTTGACTTCATTTGGTCCTTTTTGTTTTCTCTTGATACAAACCTCATTTTGACAACTCATTTGGTCCATTTTGATACAAACCTCATCTTGGTTTCTCTTGCACATTATGGTTCATATTGGTTCATTTTGGATCTGTTCATCATTTTGGCTCATAAACCTCATTTTGATACAAACCTTGCACATTATGGTTCATTTGGTCCTTCTGTTTCTGTTCCTGATTTTGGTTCATTTGGTCCTTTTGTTTCTGATGTTTAACATCATGTTTAACAAACCAGAACTCTTGAAAATCAACCAGATATCTGGTTCTGATACAAACCAGGTACAAACCAGGTTCTGATAACTGGTTCTGATACAAACCAGATACAAACGGACCAAAGTACAACTTCATTAAACAGAACAAACCAATTAGAACATAATTGCACTTTATTCATTCTACATAACCAGATGCAAACCAGAACATTAAACAGAAGAACACTTCAATAAAATAAAAACTGATAATACAAACCAATTACAACACATGTGCATTTTCTCACACCACCAGTACATCAATCTAACATAACATTTTTAATCCTACACCTTCATCATATCCAAGTACAAACCATAGCAAAAGCTAAACCAGCACAAACCATAGCAAAAGCCTTCACAAACAGATTCATATTACATAATTTGATGCCATATCTTCTCTCCTCCACCTTCATTTTCATCTTCAACTTTGAGAAATCAATTGTCTATTTTCCTCCTTCAATGCCATGTTCTCTTCTTCAAGCTTGTCATTTGCACACTCCACCAATCGAATCATTTGATTCAATTTATCTACAATTATCTCTGCTCTTTGGGTCTCATCCCTCTGCTCATTAACCCTCTTCAGTAACCCGTATATAATTGGTCTTGCCCGATCACACAATGGGTCGTCAATCCAGCGAAAGAATTTACAATACCCATCTTTCTGAAACATAAATAATCGAGAAGAAAATCAGAAAACATCAAAAATTAAACGTACAATAACGATATTACAGACTTCTCATACCGGGTATTTTGCACAATTGTAGAACCGCCGACCTACGTTTGCTTCTTTCCAACTAGTCACGATTGAGGCTCGTTCATGGCACCCACACTCTATTTCGTCCATGAATTTCACGGGAATTTCGCCACTCACGCGAATTCCGCCACTCACAGGGTTTAGGGTTCTTCGTTCTTCTCCCTAATTTTGGGTTCGTTCTCAGTTCTTCGTTGGTTTAAGTTTACGAATGAATTTAATGAATAAAAAAAATTAAAAAGTTTTAATTAATGAGGTGGAAAAAAATTATTACTTTTGTGTGATAAAAAAATCAAAAAACCCCCACGTATTGTCCACATCACGCCGGAGATAAAAAGCCCCAAATTAAAAGTCACGGGCGGGTCACATGGGGGGAAACGATGCCGTTTTCTCAACTCCGACGAGTATTGGGATGTAAATTGTACACTTGAGAAAAATTTGGGGTGTAATTGGCTAAACGAAATTTCTTGGGACATTTTTGGTAAAGGCGAAAAGTTATGGGACCAAAAAAGACTTTATCCCCATAGTTGGACCAATATACCATTACTTTTCAATAAACTAACCCACTTTATCTCTCTGCTTACCTTTTCTGAGTTTCTGGATTACGACGTATGTATTTCGTACCGTCTCGTTACCATGTGTTGTTTATCTTTCGTGTTATTGTATCGTAATTGCGTTACCATGTGTAATCAGATTACAAAATGGTTACTTCTTTCAAGCGTTACCATCACACAATAGGGTAACCCAATAAAGAAATGATCATTTCTTAACGAGTTACAAGCACAAAATAGAGTAACCCAATAAAGAAATAATCATTTCGTAACGAGTTAACACCATGTAGGAATGTAACCCGGTTAATAGTTGATCATTTATTACTGAGTTATCATCACATAGAAGGGTAACCCAACTAATAAGTCATAATTTCGTACTGAGTTACCATCACATACAAGAGCATCCTAGCTAAGAATTGATAATATATAATGCCTAAAGAAATGATCATTCCGTAACACATAAAGAAATGATAATTTCGTACCATGTGTTATTTTACCTCAGCACGACATTGTTTGTCATGTGGTAACGCGGTATGAGATCACAATTTCGTATCTTATTTACCGTGTTGGAATATTGTACACGAGGTACCAGTAAGCGGATACGATATTTGTTTTTCGTTACGTTCGTTACCATTACATACAGAGCTGATCATTCGTTACTTATTTTATGGTAACACAAAAGGGTAATCAAAATAGAAAATGATTATTCGTTACGTTGGACACCATTACATACAGAGCTGATCATTCATTATATTGGACCAATATATCCTTACTTTTCAATAAATAGGCGGAATAGGCGAAAATAGAGTTAAGAAATGATCATTTGTTAACACAATAGGGTAACCAAATAAAGAAATGATCATTTCTCTATTTGTTACCATCACAAAATAGAGTAATCTAATAAAGAAATGATCATTTTGTAACGAGTTACTAGCATGTAGGAACGTAACCCAATTAATAATTGACCATTTATTACTGATTTACCATCACATAGAAGGGTAACCCAACTAATAAGTCATAATTTCGTACTGAGTTACCATCACATACAAGAGCATCCCAACTAAGAAATGATAATTTCATAATGAGTTACACCACAAAATAGAGTAACCCGTAAATTCGAATCCAGTCTCGGATTTCACAAATTCAAAATTTCAAACCAAAAACCCTAAATTTTACAGAAATACAGTAAATATGAAACAGAATTGTTTTTTTTTGTTTAAATTAAAAAAAAATTAAAGGACAAAATAGAACAAATCCATCGTTTGTAATTCCAAGATCCATCGTCTTTTATTACCGTCGGCACCTCCGATCCCGACACCGGAAATAAATAGGGTTCCGACGAGATCGGGAGCTCTGGCGAAGTCGGTGCTGGAAAAAGATAGGGTTCCAGCAAGGTTGTGAGATCCAGACGACTCGGGCAGCATCGAATTTCATCGGAGAAACTCGTAGTGGCGTCGGACTTTGGCGAGGAACATGGCTCAAGCCATTGATCAGCTCCTACAAACAACATAGTAACATGTTAAGTTTAAATGGTACACTTGGTAAGAAGTTACAATTTCTTACCAATATACCAGAACCCATTAAGATAGGTATTAATTCGTAGCTGGAAATAGTTACGGTTACACTAACACAAAGTCATTAATTCATAACTCCGTAGTAGTTACGAAAATAGATAGGGTTCCGGCGAGATGGTCATCCTCCGATCACCATCTCCATCGTCTTTTATTACCGTCGGCACCTCCAATCCCGACACCGATGAATATACCTCACTATCACAACTACAACCAGTAACAAAACGAATAGATCTGAAGGAACAAATCTGGAATAACTTCGTCAGAGAAGGAGCAGAGAGAGCTCGTCGGAGATGGAGGTCCTTCCTGTTTTGCGGTGGAGCGCGGCGGCGGCGGATCTGGCTTCAATGGATTGAAGCTCGCTGGAGATGAAGATGGCTTCAGTGGAGCACGGCGGCGGCGGTCAGATCCATGGATTGAAGCTCGCCGGAGATGAAGATGATGGTCACCTGAGAACATGGCCGACAACGGGGATGGGTGGCGCGGCCGTTCGACGGGGATGGTTGTGAGAGCCAAACGACTCGGGCAGGGACAAGAGCAGCGGCGGTGGTCTGGTGGGAGGGAGGGCTCAAGCGAGAAGAGAGAGAGAGAGAGAGAGAGAGAGAGAGAGAGAGACGGTCAGGGGGAGAAATGAGTGAGAGAGAGGCCATGAGGGATAAATGAGAGGCCAGTGGGTAAATTGGTTCAAATTTATTCTTTTGGGCTACAATTTGTACAAACCAAGTTGCATGACAAATATTACAATCTACTAAGCTATATGGCTAGATTATGTCTTCTCTCTAAATTATATATATATATATAATCCTTTATTAATGTAAAATATTAGAATTTTACATTAATTATATTATTTAGAGATAAAGTGAGGAAAAAGAGATGATATCAGAGTATTTATGTGCATTATTTAGGCTGTGTTTAGCACTAGCTTATCAGCTAGCTTATAAGCTTAACTACTTAAGGAGCTTATTTGACCATTGACTAAAAAAAGCTCGTTTCGTAAACGACTAGCTTCCCAAATCAGTTAGCTTATAAGCTAGTTGATTGATAAGTTAATTTTTCAAGCTTATGAAAAAAAGAAGCTAGGTTCTCATCTTTATATATTCCATATATGTCCTTGACCTAAATAAGAACATAGGATTTTTTTACATAAACACCCATGAGTAATTGACATATTACAAATAAACCCACCATCCGTTAACTTTTCAGGAAAAATTGAGGCGTCAGATGAGTGGTGGACGCGAAAAATTATGGTTAGTATGATCATCACTCTAGTAGACTTGCTAATGAATTACTTTGTTATAACTATAATACAATAATTTCGTATTCGATTTATCTTTTTTATTTTGCGGAATCTTTTTGATACATATTCTTGTTGTGAATTTGTTCGTAACTAAAATTATACACACAAGTCCTATTCAGCGGCAATCTTAAACCATCAAAAACAAATTATCAATGACTTTTCAAAGTGAAAGTGAACTCTGAATAGTACATATGTGTAATTTAGTGGTAGTATATATTAAAATAATAATAGAAAAAAATATCATTTATTTTATTTTATAACAATTATTGTTAAAATATAATGAGAATGTTTAAAAAATAATAGAAAAATAAAAGTGATGTAATTTTATGTAATTTTATAAAAAAAACAGCTAGTTTATCAACTAATTTGCTAAACATCTATATTGAAATCAGCTAACTTATCAGCTACCTAATCAGCTACATAATAAGCTAGATTATCAGTCACCCAATCAGCTATCTTATCAGCTACCAGTTAACTTATCATCTAATTTTGCTAAACACAGGCTTAGAGATCTTAGAAAGAGGAGAGAGATATGACATGATATAAAGTAGATATAAGATGTGTTAAAATTATTGATTGAGTACTTAATACACAAGAAATGCGTTTTTGAAATTTCATTATTTGTATTTGTGATCGGCCATATCATTAATAAAAATAATATAAATTTAAGTTTATTTGTAGAAGTATTTTAATAAATTTGGTCCGTATAAAATAATTGTAACTCAATACCAGACTATTTGATTTTAACTGAATATCTAATTTAACGATAATGGCGAAAGTGCCTTTTGTATAATTTAAATAAAAATATTTAGAATAATTTATTAATTTTTTGTGCAGTAACTTAATAATTGCAAGCAAGTTAATCATTTAATATTATATATATATATACACACACACCAGTTACATAAACATAAATTCACAGATTCTAATTACCATACTTAAGAATAATATTTATTACACATATTCTTTAATTGATTGGAGGAATTAGAGATATGGAAACTTTAAATTATTTTATTTTTTAATAAATGAATGGGTTAAGTGAAATGTTACAATTTATTGACGTGTAGTAATTTATTTTTTAGAAAATTTATATTTATCACTTTTAACAAGTCAAACCAAACAATTACAATCGTACTTACTATGAATATATCTTAATTCTTAATCTCAACCACATATTTATTATTTATATTAAATATTTATACAATCTACTCATTTATCACGTCCGTAATTTATCTAAAAATTTGTGTAAATACACAATTTATCGGTCTCTGACCGTAATAATTATTCATTCTGTCCCGATCAAAGGTTGACAGAGAGTGTATATTTAATGTACATAGGTAATGATCGATACAAGTAATAGTAGTAAATGTATGGTGAAAATTAAAAAATAAAAAATTATTGATAATAAATGTGTGGTGGAGATAAAAAATAAAAATTGATTATTTAATTTAATTGTAAAAAATAATATAAATAAACATACTAAATAAATTATTTTTAAGGAAAATGTAAATTTTTGAGGGCATCGATCGATTATTATTGAAGTATCCGATTATATAGAAATTCAATCATTCAACAGGCATGCGTATTGATCAGTGGTTAACCATGTGTCGAACTCACAATTGGTATCTTCTTTTTTATGCTTACTTTTCTCTGTAAGCCTTGATTATTGACGATGACTGTGATGTTGCCTA